>CM062807.1:997486540-998024473 GCA_031772625.1 Pinus tabuliformis | reverse complement strand
ATATTTATTTTCCTTACCTTCTTGCGCAACACTGAGTAGTGAATTGTAGTAAGAAATGGCCTCAAGCAATTTTGATTTCTTTGCTGATATGCAAGTTTCAAAGAAAACCAATTAGATTGGAAGGATATTAAAAAAATATGAGCCCTAGTACAATACCATGGTAGTAATTCAGTAATTTACTCCTACTTCTAATTGGCAACTTCCTCATATATCTCCTAATAATATTTATGACCTTCCAATGTTTAAGTCTCATGCAGCCAATCTCATTCGATACGCCTCTATAAATGTGCCTATCAATCTTACCCAACCTATATATTAGATACCTCTCATAAAACCAGAAGATGTCCAATGGGGACTACAACAAGGTTATAAGTATGTGAATCTTGGACTAATACAGTTTGGCATTAACCTTCTTGTGAGACGTGGTTTGAATGTGTCTTTCTTAGCTTGTGTGATTGATTCATGCAATAATCAATTTACTGGTGGCTTGCTAGGTGGTTTTGAGGCCCCTTTGCACAATGGTCCATTTTGGTCATCCATCATCCCATGATACCAAGTTTCGTTAACCAATCCCCATATTAATGAACTACTTCAAGCTTACATCCATTTTTTGGCTTTAATATGACTGAGCAGTCTAATATTACCCAGTTACATTCCACTGTTTATTTACGATTTGTCTCGACAACTCTGCTAGCACTCAATCCTTAGCTTACTTAGAAATCCACAATAGAAGGAGTCGTAGTTGGACCTGGTAATGTCACTCCTATCATAATAGGGTTTTCTCAATTAAAAATCCCTGATGAGTGGATTGCAGAATACCATCCATTGTCTCAAATGTATTTTCCAACTCTAGAACCTAAAAGATTGTCTATTTCTGAGTCGAATAGAGGACCAGTCATTAGACTAAGGAATGAAACCACATTACCCAAAAGCCCTATTAGAATTCACTCTCTCAAAAGTCATGATACTTCAAACCTTAGTATGCATATGGAAAAACACAAATATGAATTATCATCTCAATGCAAATTCTGTATTGCCTCTAGAAGTTTAAGTTCAGATCAAAAAATTCAAGTCTTTCACAGACCTTGATCCACCTTGACAGAGGAACATTTGGGCCAACATACAGAATGTCGGGAATTTTTACAGATTGCCTCTCTGAGAGATATTAAGTTCATGAGATACACACTGCCTAGAGAAAGGGCAGGGGAAAATTTAGAAAAGCTTCTACTCCCACAAGGAGGCTTGCTCCTGGAAATTTTGTACAAAAATTCAAAGATAGGAATGTTGTAGTTGATGTGGATTTCCTACATTATAGGAAAGTGACAGATGAGAAGCCCCAAGAGATTATAAGGCTTCAGAACTACAAAAATTATCAGCTAACATGTGTAGCACAAAATTTAGATGAGCTATCACAAGAAGTGCTGAAAGTACAGTCCCATGTGTCAGGACTCCATTCTAGTTTAGATGATTTGAGTCAAAAAGCTTCTGAGCATTTTGATATGTTAAAATATGTAAATATGAAGTTAGAGAAAATTATTGAAGTAGTAGTAGATTTAAGAAAATCTCGAGTTAAAATAAGCATTTATTACAGCGGACGTTTAGTGAGACATTCCAGCTAGAAGAAAAGAACCCTAAAAAGAAAAATACTCCACTACTGCTCAAAACATAACAACTACAGTGATGTAAAAACACATCTATACCAACCAGAAACAAGAAGTCTCTCGTCACAACCATGAGGTTGGAAATGACATCCAGTCTCCCCCTAAGCTTCCCCTTATCTAGACAGTATAATTTTCAATCTTCTGTTGTCTAGTCTCCAAACCTCAAGACCCCTCGTACAGTTTTGAGTCCTAACTTGCAAGGATTATTCAAGGGTTCCATTGGCCCAAGTCCAATTCAAGAACTCCTCACGAACAATAATATTCTACTCACTAGAATAACGTCTTGTGTCAGGTTGTGGTTTCCTCTTCTTAAGTTGTGGTTTCCTCTTCTTTCTCTCTCTCCTTCCTCAGGCTCCTTTCTCCTCCAAAAAAGAATATGCCTTCCTGGAACTACCCTATTTGAAGGAAAAAGACTTAACTGACCTAACTTTCTCAAGCATTTTCTTTATTCAATTATATATATTAAGAACTTTCTTTTAATATTTGAGAATTTGACCAAGTCTGATATACTACATCTATTTGGTCTTCCACATAGACCATAGATAGTTGCCAGAGTTCATAAAAGAAATAATAATGTTAAAATTATAACATGAATTCATGAAAATTTTACAGGTGTCACATTTACTATAAATATTTCAATAAAATACAATGATTTTTGTGTATGCATGCAAAGTTTGAGTAAAAATAATTATTTGTTCATCATTGTTAAATTAAACGTAATTAAATTTATTTAATTATTTGTATTTTATAAATAAAAATTTATACTTATTTGTCTATCATAAGAAAAATATTGTATTCTTTTTTTTAAATGTATTTTTGAATATTATACAACTCAAATTTCTTATTCTAACAAATTTTTAGATTTCACAAATTAACTAGAAAATATGTGGAGAAAAGAACAAGAATTTAGAAAAAATAAAATACGACTATATATCTAACACAACTCAATAAATAACATAAAAGTAATATGATTTAAATATATAAATAAATAACATATATTTTTAATTATTTTATATATAACTAATATAAAAAAAATTACTCAAAATAGATATTGAAATATTTTTTTTATTTAATAATTTTGATTTTGATATTATGATGAAATATATATTAAGAAGAAAGAGATTGCACATATTTTTGTTTTAACATACCAATGTAATTTTGCCCCAAAAAAATGATGATACTAAATTTTATTTCAATTTTTTTATTGAGTTTATTTATATGAGAAAATCATTTTTTTATTACTTAAATTAAACAATTAAATTAAAGCAAAGTATTATAATTATAATGATTATAGTGACACATTTTAATTTTATTAAAAAAAATTATGTGTGTCTTTTCATATGACTAGCATGGAAAACGTGTGGTTTGAGTAGGCACAACAGAGGGGCATCTAAGATCTCAAAATCATGGCCATGGATGGATTTTTGGATGGATTTTTTTCAAAGAGTTTCAAAACAATGACCTTCCACCATAGATTACCTTAATAGAACAACATGTCACCATTTACTCTATGCCCCCTATCAAAAATGAAATATTTTTATAAATAAAAACATAAATAACTTTTAAATCTAAGCTTTCAAAATCATGGCCATAGCTGGATTTTTGGATGGAATTTTTTCAGAGAGTTTCAAACCAATGACATTTTCACCATAGAGTGCCTTAATAGAACAACATGTCACCATTTACTCTATGCCCCTTATCAAAAATGAAATATTTTTATAAATAAAAATATAAATAACTTTAAATGTGTACTTATAATCATTATATATTTGAGTTATAAAATGATTAAACATTATTATAAAAATATGTAGGGTCAGGTATGAGAATACTTACGATGAGCATAGATTCATCTTAACTTCAGATCAAAGCTTTTGAGGTGCAAACTTCTTTTTTGAGTGCAAAACTTGAGAAAAATCTTGCACCTCTAGAGATTTGATCTCTTTTGACACTTGATATATATAGTGTTAAGATGGATTTACTTTCTATAAATAAAATGTAAAATTAAAATGATCAAGAGTTAAGATGGATCTAGATTGGTTTAGTTTCTATAAATAAAATGTAAAATGTTCATATTTATGTATATGATGTGGAAAAAATTATTATAGTAATTTTCAAAAGATTATCCATCAAAACACAAAAGAAATTACAAATTTTGATTTTACATTTACTTGGAGTCCACACATTTACTTCGAGTCTTTCCCCCTTTAAATAGGCTATACTCCACATGAATACCATGCCAAATGACACATTTACATTTACTTGGAGTCCACACATTTACTTCGAGTCTTTCCCCCTTTAAATAGGCTATATTCCACATGAATACCATGGGTCAATACCATAGTTTCTCATAAACATGGAGCTCAAAAATCACCACTAACTTGACTAAGTCAACCTAAACTACTCAACAAAAATCAATTAAAATTTGTATAAATTTAAAAGTGAATTAATAAAATTTATATAAATTTAAAAGTGATATAAATTTGAAAATAAGAAATTGGAGGTGATATAGATTTCCCAAAAGTGTAACTAATTATTATTTTTAAATTTTAATCTTAGTGTAATTTTATTTTGAATAACTCTCCTAATTTATTATAATTATTCATTTTAGTTTTATAATTTTAATTATCAAGGTTTGCATTCCTCTCTGTTCTTGGTAGATCCAGAGTTAAGATGGATTTAAGATGGTTGAATTTCCCCCTTTGAATAGTCCATATTCCACATGAATACCATGGGTTCTCATAAACTTAGAACTCAAAAACCACCTATAACAACCCAAATAAAATAAATAAAATAATAATAATAAAGTAGAATTTTTATTTTTATTGTAACGGCTTAGAATGTTTACTTAATATTATATTACATTACAACATCTCTACCATATTGGGCTAGAGCACTTCCTCTCGGTCCAATTACAACATTTCTTTCATATTAAGCTCCAGAGCACTCAATGAAAACATCTTAAATGAGTTATGATAATGGTTATTATAAAAAATATGTTGAATTAATTATTATGTTTTTATCAGTTATGATGGTGGTTTTCATGAAGATTATGTTGAATGATTTTGATCACATTCATCACATTGAAAATGTTTAAACTTTTCAAGCCAGAAAGTGTAGCTCATCCTCAAGACAAAAATTTAGAATGATAATTTTTATGGAAATTATGTTGAACGAATTATGATAAATAGATGACTTAAATATTTTATGAGCTTTAGATTGTTGATGAATGAGTATATTGTGAAGATATTTTTTGAGATAAATTAAAAGTTCAAATTTCCATATAATATTAATTAAAAAAAAAAAAACTAACTTACTCATTTTCCAAAATATAATAAGATGGAAAAAAAATTAATAAACATTAATCATTATCATTCTAACGATTTTTTTTTATTTTTAAAATACACTCTTTTTCACTATTGTCAAAATTGATATATTATAATAATATAATAAATTTAAATTTAAATAAATATAAAATTAATATATCTTCATTATTAAAATTAATATAACTCAACCTTTAAATATTATTATTAAACATATAAATTACTATAATAAATACCAACACTAATCATCGTTTCCATATACAATAAGGAAATCTACATAGTAATTAGTGTCTACTCCATTTTCCTTTTCTTAATCTCCATTGTACTTTTAATTTTAACGTAATTAACTCCACCGCATCTCACAATGAGGGGTTACAACCATAAAATAATAATCAAATTGGGTGTTGATAGTTTTTCAAAATATGATAAGATGAAAAGACAGTTTTAATACGCATCAAACATTTTTTTTATGTTATATGCTATTTTTTTATGTATGGTTTCGTGTAAACATGTTATGTTTTGGAATTTTTGTTTAGCTACATTTTATTTTCTTTTTATTTAAATGAATTAAAATTTTTAAATGGTATATGAATTTAACATTTTAAAATTTTTTAAAGCAATAGAATTGTAGATATTTTACAATGCCGACTTGTAATTCTAAAAAATCTCTAAATTTTTTTAATAAATTAGACTAAAAATATATATCGAAAAACCCTTCAAAACATGAAACACTTAAACTACAACTTTTTCAATACACTATTTCATATTATAAAAACTACATAGGTTTAAGTTAGTATATTATAATAATATAAATAAATAAATAAATATAAGATTGATATATCTTAATTAATAATTGAATTATGAGATTATTAAATATTATTATTAAACGTTTTGAATGAATTATTATAATAAATACCTATACTAATCATTGTTTTTCTTATAATGAAGAGTGTATACTTTCTTTTTTTATTGAAAGGGAAAAAAATGCATAATAATTAATTTCCATTACAAATTAGTGTAATCATACAAATTAAATGGTTGGTAAATATATGTAGGCATCTGCCCATAATTGTAGTTTTTAAGTACGATTTTGTGCTCAAATCTTGATATGTGTTGTTTAAACTCGTCTTTTGACCGCATATATGAATTCATCACCCTCAAAAACCTTTGGACACTTCTATTTTGAAGAGTTCACTTGTCAAACTTGTTATTTCAATAAATCCTGCGGCATTCTAAACAAATTAGATTGGAAACTAAACCGGAAAATCTTTTCAAAATGTAGCTCTTAAAGACTACTCAAATCCATAATACTCATTGAAACACTTCTTTCATCATACATTTAAAGTGTTAAAATATATATTTTTTTAAATCATAAAATTCAAATGCATTATAACTTTATTTAAAACAATAATAATTTTTAAGGCTTCTTATTTAACCTTAAGGTGGATGAGGATCTGTGGACTTCTTTTTATTTTTTTTAAATGAGGGCCTAGATTGATTCTAAGGGAATATGCTCAACATATGCTTAGTCTTAATTCTTATCAATGGCTGTAGTGTATTAAAGAGTTTGTTAGGTTGCATTGAATTTTAATAAATTTAAGAAATTAAATTTGTGCAGGTGACTCAGGCCCACCAATTTCCTAGGATTTGAGATTATTCCAATTCCAATAAGTTCCTCCATGATAAGTTCATCATTATTATTTATAACATTCATTTATACAAAAGCAAATTTAATTTAGTAAAATGGTCCATTATTTATAACATTCATTTATAATTCCTTTTTTTCTTTAGTTAAATTTGACCCATAACCTTTTTGTACATGGTTATTCAAGTAACCATGTGCAGTAATAAGGCATTCTTTGTGTTGCAATAGTTTTTTTAGTTCTAGTTATGAAGCCTTAGGTTATATCAACCACATCAATATTTTTAATATGGTTGTACTAGTTATGATTAATAATTAAAAAGAATTAATATATAAGTTATATATATATATATATTATATATATATATATATATATATATATATATATATATATATATATATATATATATATATATATATATATAAGAAACATTTAACAAGCTTTTAACCATGGAGATTCACTTTGATTTTATTAGACTATTCTTAATATGTAAATAATCTTTGTCCAAAACCATGATTTATCAATACCACATACTCAAAAAACCATAACCCATTTCCCACCACACTTGTTTCAAATGACATTTTTTAAAATAATGAATTTAAATAAAAGGGAAAGAAAGGTATAACTACTTTGGAAATTAATTTTAGCTTTCGATATCTCAGACAAATATTTCAGCCTTCTTTGGTATCAAAGCCAAAGATTTCATTGTAATAGGCAGAGTCTATAACGAGCCAGAAAGCCTTCGACCTCTGGACAATGTTAGCTTTGGCTTTCCCATTTTCAGTCTCATTGATAAATACTCTTACACTCAATCTCTTTATTTATATTGTATCTGTTGTAATATTTTCTATCAGTCAACGAAATTTGTGCCCTTCCATTATGTGAGTTGTCTTTATTATTTGTGTAAGCATTCTGAGCCATATCAACTATCAGTATAGCAAGCGAGATGTGGTTAGTAGCATGAAGACGTTATACGAAATCATGTTACAGCAATGATTGTTGTTGGACCATGTCTCTGGATAATTGAAGCCAAAGAAAGGCGTTGTAGTTCCGAGGGAGTCCCATTCCTCAGGTGCATTGTATTTTACCTTAACGTATTTATTTTCCTTACCTTCTTGTGCAACACTGAGTAGCGAATCGTAGTAAGAAATGGCCTCAAGCAGTTTTGATTTCTATGCTGATATGCAAGCTTTAAAGAAAACCAATTTAGATTGGAAGGATATTAAACAAATATGAGCCCGTGTACAATACCATGGTAGTAATTCAGGAATTTACTCCTACTTCTAACTGGCAGCTTCCTCATATATCTCCTAATAAGATTTATGACCTTTCAATGTTTAAGTCTCGTGCAGCCAATCTCATTCGATATGCCTCTGTAAATGTGCCTATCAATCTTACCCAACCTATGTATCAGATACCTCTCATAAAACTAGAAGATGTCCAATGGGGACTAGAACAAGGTTATAACTATGTGCATCTTGAACTAATACAGTTTGCCATTAACCCTCTTGTCAAACCTGGTTTGAATGTGTCTTTCTTAGCTTCTATGATTGATTCACGTAATAATCAATTTATTGATTCCCTGCTAGGTGGTTTTGAGGCCCCTTTGCACAATGGTGAGTTTGGTCATCCATCATCCCAAGATACCAAATTTCTTTAGCCGATCCCAATATTAATGAGCTACATCAAGCTTACATCCATTTTTTTGGCTTTAATATGACTGAGCAGTCTAATATTGCCCAGTTACATTCTACTACTTGTTTACAATTGTCTCGACAACTATGCCAGCACGTAATTCTCGGCTTACTGAGAGATCCATAGTAGAAAGATTAGTGGTTGGACGTGGTAATGTCACTCCTATCGGAGTAGGGTTCTCTCAATTAAAAATCCCTGATGATTGAACTGCAGAATACCATCCATTGTCTGAAAGGTATTTTCTAACTCCAGAACGTAAAAGATTGTCTATTTCTCAGTTGAGTAGAGGACCAGTCATTAGACTAAGGAATGAAACCACATTACCCAAAAGCCCTATTAGAAGTCGCTCTCTCAAAAGTCATGATACTTCAAACCTCAGTAGGCGTATGGAAAAACACAAATATCAATCATCCTCTCAATGCAAATTCTATATTTCCTCTAGAAGTTCAAGTTCAGATAAAAAATTTCAAGTCTTTCATAGACCTCAGTCCACCTTGAAAGAGGAACATTTGGGCGAACATATAGAATGTCAGGAATTTTTTTAGATTGCCTCTCCGAAAGATATTAAGTTCATGAGATACACACTGCCTAGAGAAAAGGCAGGGGAAGATTTAGAAAAGCTTCTACTCCTAGAAAGGAGGCTTGCTCCTGGCAATTTTGTACAAAAATTCAAAGATGGGAATGTTGTAGCTGATGTGGATTTCCTACATTATAGGAAAGTGATAGATGAGAATCCCCAAGAGATTATAAGGCTTTAAAACTACAAAAATTATCAGCTAACATGTGTAGCACAAAATTTAGATGACCTATCACAAGAAGTGTTGAAAGTACAGTCCCATGTGTCAGGACTCCATTCTAGTTTATATGATTTGAGTCAAAAAGCTTCTGAGCATTTTGATATGTTAAAAGATGTAAATATGAAGTTAGAGAAAATTATGGAAGTAGTAGTAGATTTAAAGCTCAGTCTAGAGAAAGAAAATCATGAGTTAGAAGAAGAACTTACTATAGCAGAAGCTTATAGCTAGACATTCCAGCTAGAAGAAAAGAACCTTGAAAAGAAAAATACTCCACTGTTGCTCAAACAATTCTCTGTACATAATCCCAGAATTTTTCAATTCGAAAATGTTATTTCATTTGCTAGAGAAAAATTGGCTCTAGTCCAATCACAAATCCCAATCTTTGATAGCCACCATAGAAAAAATCAGAAATTAAAATGGTAAAAGAATAGGGAGAAGGACCCAGTAAAAGACCCATAAGTGCAGATAGTGATAGACCAAACCAACCATTTCAATCTACATGGGAAAAGTGGTGTAATGCTAAGCATGGTTCACCTGGCAAAACTCAATATGATCCTTCAAACACTGATGAGCTCCCTACTCTTAGTCGAGCTAACATAGATCAAGATCCAATGGAAAATCTGAACTGCAAATCTAAAAATGAAATCCTCATGGCAATCCATACTTGGAGTGCATGGGCAAGTACTCAAAAGTACATTCACAGAAACAAAGTCTCATGGTAAAAATTAGCTTTAAGGATAACTTAGGGTTTCCAAGGTAACTTAAAATTATGGTGGTCTAGAATGCATGAATTTGATAAGCTCAATATTATGAATAGTGATAATCCAATCGCTCAACTTGTCAAGGCAATTATCCATGAGTTTTTATGGATAAATTATGGTTGATGGCCATCATTATGCAAATATGTTCATCAGCCAAAGACTTTGTGATATAAAAGAACTTCTTGAGCTTTTCTGTACAATGCAATAATTTCTTTATAAGGCAAGAGACCCACAGAACACAACTTATTTGAGAAAATATTTGTCTGCAATGCATGGCAGGATCCCAGACCTTGCTAGGGCCAAATTTGAAGCTGAAAATATAGATACTGAAAATATTTCTCTTGTAGGACTCCATGAACAAATTCTATTTACTCTACAGAAAGAATGCCTCTGAAAGAAGATAGCCAAATCAGTGAAGAAACAACTAAGCTTCAATGCAAGTGTTTGTGATATCTATGCAGAAACCTATCATTTTGGCTGCAAAAGCAAAAAGAAGAACGCTAGCAAAGGACAATGTGGAAGTGATTGCCAATGTCGAAAATGCATGAAGAAAATCCAGCCTAGAAGGTTTTACCCTAGGAGACAAAGGTTTCAGAGACCGAGAAAAGGATATTTCAAGAAAAGGCAAGAAGGCACCCAAAGAGCACAATCAGGAACTTGTTTCATTTGCAAGAAGTCAGGCCACTGGGCAAGCAAATGTCCTTTGAAGGGTAAAACTCATTTCCAAAATAAATTGTTTGACATTTTTTCTAATATTTATGATCCGACTGAATGGGAGCAAGTAGATCAGCCCCCACAAAATGAAGAATATTTTTCAGTCACAAATTCAGATGAGTCCAACCCTCCATCTCCACATCCTAAAGACTCATTTTGCTCTGAATCCTCCTTAGATATTGACTTCATTTCCGGTGTCAAGATGTTTAATTTAGAAAATCCTGCAGACCTTCGCTTTGAAATTGCATCTATACAATCTTGTATTTCCTCTCTCACACCAGGATATTTTGCTATTCGACACCGACTCATGGAACGTCTCTCAACCCTCCAGCACAAACTTGCCAAAATCATGCATCCAAGCATGCTAAATCTTCGTTCCTATTATCCAAGTGACACACCTACCACATTTGCAAAGATTTCCTTTACACCCTCATCGAACATTCCACCAAAGAAGCAGTTTCCCTGCAGGTATACTATAAGGAGAGAAGAACTAAGCTTTCTTCATCAAAGGAAATCCTATGGGTTTAAGAAAGCTACTCCCATCATTGAGAATCTCTCAGACAAAGAAGAAGAATCAGACCAGGTTAGTAAACTGCAAGGAGAAATATTACATCTAGAAACCACCATTAAAGAAAAAAGAGGTTTGGTTAAAGAAATTCTAACGAGTATGAGAGTTGACCAAAAGGATTTGGCCAAAAAATAGAAACAACTTACAGAACTGAAAGATTCAATGATGATAGAAAAATTTGAAGATATGCTCAAAGAAGAAGAAGATCATAACTGGGAGCAGCAAGCATTACAATGTGTTACACAAAATATTGTCACCATGACTATTTGCAGTCAGTATGGGTCTATCATCATTCATACTATCCTCCTTAGCAAGTCTCAAACCTCAACTCTTCATGTCAAGCTTTAAAAATGAGAGAAAGTCTTTGAAAATCAATAAAGCTTTGGTTCCGCACTTTCTCTTACTGTTATCTGCGGTCCCGCACCCCTTGGTCATGTTACCTGCGGACCTGTCTGCTCTGTCTCTAAAGGAGTGGGTGCAGACCCCTGTGAAAGTCAAAAAGGTGCAAGTTTATTCTTAAAAACTCACTTGTGGTTAATTCTGGATGCTTCTAGAAGGAATCTTGACGTGGATGGTTCGCTCCTAGGTGGTTCATGCATCCCATAACTAAAGGAGCTAATCCCTTGATGAGAGGAGCTTATCCCTTTGAAGGAGGGCTTTATCCCTTTGAAGGTGGACCTAGTAACTTCCCTCCATTGCACTATAAATTAAGGCATTGGGCTGGTTGCTAGGGAGGTTAGAAGCTGAACATTTTTGAGGGTAAATGCTGTTGGAATTGAGACTTCCTAGTTAAGCTTGAGAGGAGAGATTACATACCTTTTGGCTTCATTGGGAAGAGAGTGAAACTTGTCAAAGTAGAGGAGATTCTTGCTAGACCCTGGGAGGAGCTTGTACAGCATCAAGGCACCAAGGTTGTAAAGTTTTTCATTGATCAAAGTTAATACAATTAGATTCATTTTTCTCAATAAATTGTCTTATATGGTTTGTTTCATGAATTCCTTGATCATCATGATAAATATGCTTTATTATATTGGCTTTTCAGGTGCTATTTAATGTGTGTGCTTGTTTGTGTTTGCAGATTCTTTACAAGGGAGCTCATTTGGATCAACGGAGCGTGGCTTCCACAAACTTGCACTGGACCCGAGGTAGGCCTAAAACACCTGTTTTCCTTTATTTATAAATTGCATATTTAGAGAAAGATAGAATTTGTTTGGTTTGCTTGTCGCTAGATATCATTAGATACTAGGGAGGTCGGTCTTGTCCGCAAGAACGACTTATCCGGCTGACAAAATGGCGACTCCACTGGGGACTTGAATTTTTGATTTTTTCCTTTGCTTTTACTTTGACTTGAGAAACTGTGTCTTTGTTTCTGGTTTTTGGCTTGATGTGTGTGGGATTGGGTAGGTTCAGTAGATCTTGAATTATTTTTTGTTTTTCGTACTTTTGGAAGAGGACCGCACCCTCTGCTTGTAACACAGTGCGGACATCCCCGCACTTTTGTTTTACACACAGAGCAGTACCGCACCTGGGTATACTGGGGGCCTGCGGACCCTGTCAAAATTTTGAAAAACTTAAAATTTTCTCATTCAGTCAGCTTAGGATTTGTTTATGTGTTTTTAGCCTCTGCCCAGATCTGCACGTATCTTGTCAGGAACTTTTCTTAGGTTAATTCCATTGGCATTAGGGTTTTAGGTGAAATTCCTAGAATTTTTGTGTGTCGGGCTTGATTTTCGTTTGGTCTTGTAGTAACTCAGAGCTTGGAAGCCTTAGAAACCTCAGATCACCTTGGTTTTTGCTGGCCTTCTTATGAGTCTGACCATTTTGTAAAATCTGCCCTTGTTGAGGAATCCATCTTGTTTTTCTCTTTGCGAAACTTCGAAAGAACTTGTGTTGAAAGTTTTGGATTTCATTTTTAGAAAAGAAAACAAAAGCTTGTTGTTTTTTGATTGATTTGTGATTCTGGACAAATTAGTCCTTAGTTTGCTCATAACTAAGTAAAACATCCTTGAAAAGAAATCTTGTAAGCTTTTACTTCAAATAGTTTTTTAGAATTTATAGATCTCAAGGTTAGATTTTTCAATAGTTTTGAGTGTTTAAAAAAATAATAATAATAATAACAATAATAATAATTAAAAAAAAAAATTCTCTTTTGAGAAAGTGTGCTTTTGTAGTATTTGAGTGTTTGAAAAGAAAGGGAAATTTTCGTGAGCATAACTAGTTGTCTCGTTTTGAGTGTATTGGAAAAGACAAAAAGTTCTTCTTTTTATTTGTTTGTTAAGGAAAGATTTGTTTTTACAAGAATTTGCATTCTCAACTCTTTCTCTAGCTAGAAATTCATTGAAGAAAAAGGATTGTTTTTCATCTTAAGTGCATTTTTAGTGATTTGGAGTCGAGTCTTCACACCATAAAGTTTCATCTCCGCACCTTTTGACTTAAGAAAAAACCAATAAAAATAATGCTTAAAGTAAAATCTATCTAGCAATCTTTTTATTTCTAGGGCTCTTTATCACCAACATAGCTTAGGCTAGTATCTTGGAGTAGGGAGTAATTAACTCTCCAAGATAGTAAAACAAACAAGTAGCTGTATCTTGCGGTAGGAGATAAATTCCAATTGTTACATCTATGCTTTGGGAAGCTCCTCTTATAGGAGTCAAGCATGAGATCGTGTCCGAACCAGTGGGGTAATCAATCCTTCCTCATTGGGAATGATACTAGATATACACATATTAAAAATGGTAAACCTCGGATTAACCATTGTCGAGGAGCCTAGGGTCACTTGTTGGTAAACCTTGGATTATGTCAAGGAGCCTTCAAGGGGATTGAGCTTGTTACTCTGCCCTTGCGTGTGTATCAGATCACAGACTGTTCCCCCAAGTATATTTGTTTCCGTTGGTAACCATAGTGACCATATTCTATAGGATTCTTTCCTAAGGTGACGGTGGAGGGAAGATCCCACTGTACCTGGAGCAGACATCGGCTAGACTCACTTGGATTTTCTGGGGGTTCTCTTCACTCGAGATGGTTTAGTGGAAAAACTTGTGCCAGTCTATTCATTAAGCAAGTTGCCGGGGTAACTGTTCCAACCGCTATTTCTGTATTGAATTCTACGACATTGGATTTCATCACCAACTAGTATTTTCGGTATGGAAAGTTACTGTTTGTGTGTGGTTTGACCTCCTAGATTCTTTAGGCGTGTGATTCAAAATTGTTTGGTTCTTTAGAGACTTTAGGTGGTTTTCTTTGACATCTTTCTTTGTTTGTGTGTGAAGTAGTTAAAATATTTAATCGTGGCTGAATTACCGAGGAAGTCCCATAGACTTCGGGGCCAACCTCCTGAGTTTTCACCGAGCCAGCTTGAAGGGCTTCGAGCCCTTGTAACTCCTAGTGACAGTAGAGTTGGGTCACCTGAAGAAGGAGAGTCTTCTTTGGTTGTACATCCTTATTACCAAGTTCAAGCACCAGAGTATATTTTAGAACCTATTTCTTTTTCCGAAGTTACTGGTAGTTTTTCTTCTACTAGTGATTTAGCCGAGGAACCTGAAATATCTGAATCTGAAACTGAACCTGCTGCTACTCCAACATCAGGATTTGCCTCTCCAACTTCTAGTGGTCCTGGTTCACCTAGGGTAGAAAGAGTAATTACCCAAAATCTTCCTTCTGGACTTATTGCTATTGAAGAACTTGTTATTCCAAAAGAAGGTATACCTATCCCTGAAAATTAACCAGCTATAGAACTTGAGGAGCGTGAATTGATCTTTTACAGTCCACCTAGGAGGGATGCTTGGTATATTTCATTGACCAATTTTTTGGAAAACCCAGGACTAAGTTTTTCACCACCTCACATTCCTTTTCATCCAACACCTAGGGGTTATTATCCTCCGTTAAATATGTTGAGACAGTCATCCATGTTTTCTTAATCTCCAGAAACCTTTTTATATGACGGTCCTTTTGTTCCCTTTGGGTATCATTCACTTACTGGTACCTTTTCAGGAGCATCTCCTCAACCTATTGAACAAGGGTTATTAACTGGTAATAACGGAACTAAGCCGTTGAGTGTAGAAGATATTCTTATGATGTCAGGTACCATTCCAAATCCGCAACCTCAAGGTGGCCAGTTACCGCCTGGGGGCAGCCTCAAGGTCCTCAATTATCGCCTGGGGGGCAACCTCAAGGTACCCAATTACCGCCTAGGGGGCAACCTCAAGGACAGTACATTCCTCAAGGTCAACCCTAGACTCAGTATGTACCTCAAAGTCAACCCCAGTATCAATATGTACCTCAAGGTCAACCCCAGTATCAATATGTGCCTCAAGGTTATCAACCTCAAGGTCAGTACCCAACCCAAGGTTTCCAACCACCTTCTGGTCAATCATTTGTCCAAGGAACTGGAAATGTACCTTTGAATTATCAACCCTACCCTCAACCCGGTTATGGTCCTCAATATGCTCAACCTGCTATGGGTCCATACCCCGAAATGAACTTAGTGTGGGATCCATCTCAATCACAACAGATCTTGCAACCGAATGTGCAGTTGTCATCTCAATCTGGACAACCCTTGGTTTCTGGTTCAACCCAGCAACCTGTCCAGTCTACTATTCAAACTTCTGCACCTTCTGTAGTTTCTCAGCCTGGGCCTAGTTCACCTCGAACTCCGCCTCAAACAACTGCTGCAACATCTGTTCAATCTACCCCACCTACTTCCGGAGTATCTACAGCTTTGGTTTCTACTGTTCCTGTATCAACTCCTCAAGCATCTTTACCTCAGTCTGGACCCACAATTCAAACTTCGGTTCAAATGCCTGTAGGACAACCTGGTCCAAGTACGGTTGTCACAAGTCAACCTCAATTTACTTATCAACCGTACCAGGGACAGTACCAATTCGGTCCTACTGTGCAGCAGCCAGTCTATCAGTATCAACCATACCCTAGATATACATATCAGCAACCTCAACAACCCCAGTACGGTCTGGTTAATCCTGGTTTTCCGGGAGGATATAATATCCCAAATGTAATTCCAATTCCTAGTTATCCTGGATATCCTCCTCCTGGGGCTGGTCTCATGACCCAGGGTTTTAGAGACCCTAATCATCAGTTACCGTTCATTGCAACTTTGGACTTGCCTGATTTGTCGCGCCTTACGAACGATCCAATTAATTATCTTCCGTTTTGGCCGCCAATGCCGAATAAGTTGCCTAGTGATATTCCTAAGTTTGAAGGTAAATCAGGAGAGGATCCGTCGAACCATGTGATGACTTATCACCTCTGGTGTGCGTCTAACTCCATTTCAGATGATTCAATCCGTTTAAGGCTTTTTCAACGCACTCTAATTGGTCTTGCGGCCAAGTGGTACATTGAGTTACCGCGAGCCACTTTTTATAACTTTAGTCAGTTAGCTACTTTGTTTTTAACTCATTTTCAGTTGCCAGTCAGATATGACAATGGCACGGAATTATTAACTTCATTAAAACAGTCAACGTCCACTTACATTTCAGATCACATTCATGAATGGAGACGTCGACGATGTTTAGTGAAAGTTTTTATTCCAGATCAGATCTTAGCAGAATGGTTTGTCAAATATTTATTACCGAAAATCACTGAGGATGTAGCTAAGGCAGGAGTCGTTACTGAAGAGCAAGTAATTGCTTAATCTCAGTACCTTGACTTAGTTTATACGCAGTCAGGTACGTTACACAAGAAAATCCCCGACCTTCCTAAACAAAATAAAATAACTGTAGCTTCTTATGGGTCTCATGCTGTTGATGGTATGGTTGGTACGGTTAATACCAAAAGTAAGAAGAAATCTTCCAAGAATTCTTCTCCTATCATAACTTTACCAGATTCCACGACAGGAGATTCTTCCGCGGAAATTTCCTCCGATATTCATGTTGTAGAGTCATCTACAGCCAAATCAAAATTCGGCGGTAAAAAGAAAGGAAGAAGAAAAATAAAACAGATAAGAATTTGAAAGAGAAACCAAAAAAAATGAAATCTACAGATGAGAAACGCAAACCTCGTTATCCTTGTCTCATTTGTGACGAAGAGAATTTTACAAGAGACTGCCCTCATCGCGCTGAGGTTGCGAAAATCATCAAAGGTTCCCAAACGCCTGCTGTTTTGAAGGATCTTTTTCCTAGTCAAGACAGTAAGATGATAGGTTCTTCCTCAAATGCCTCCGAAGAACCCATAATGATGATGTCCCATGTTAGGATTGCGACACGATCGCAAGATTATGGAAGTAAAAGTCCTGTTGGTGGTAAGGAAGCAGAATATTCTAATTCGAACCCATCAACTTCAACTCTCGGTTCCGATCCACTACTCGAGAAACCTAACCCGAAATCAAACCGCCCGCCAAGGGTATACTTCGAAAGTCAGCTTTCAATCCACATGCGAGAGCGGCTCAGAACTATAACATTGTTGAAGATTTGGCTATTTCACCTTCAGCAATGTCGGCTTTGGAGGTGCTGCAATCATGTCCAGCACAGCGTAAATTGCTATTGTCAGCTATAGGAGCTGTTGACATTCAGGACTCGAACCTTATAATTTTCGATCTAGAAAATAGTACACCTCGCTTACCTCATCAAATGGCTTTCCAGATTCCAGTGTTAGTCAAAAACAGACCTTGTTATAGGACTGTGATTGATGAGGGAGCCTCAACGTGTATTATGTCGATCTAGTGTTGGAGATCGCTTGGTTCTCCTACACTTAATCAATCCCCGACGATTCTAAAGGCCTTTGATGGCCATGGGTTCCATCCTTTTGGCATTCTATAGGATTTACCTATAGGGGTTGAAGGCAAAATTGTTAATCTAGATGTGGAGGTGGTTGATGCCCCTCTAGATTACAACCTTCTCTTGGGTCGTAGTTGGTCTTACGCTATGACAGCTGTTGTTTCATCGGTCTTTTGGCTTATAAAGTTCCCTCATAATGGAAAGATCGTAACTATAGACCAGCTAACTTACTTTTCATCCGACCCAGCCTCTTCTGAAAGTATCCAGCATGTCGGCAAAACAACTATCCCTTATAAGGATGTTGGAGTAGGATTAGTTAAAGATTCTGGTTTACTAGGAACTTTTTCCTTTCCTCCTCCAAACGTATCATCTTCTACTGCAACCATTCATATCATTTCATCAGACACTAATGTTTATGATGATCCTTGGATCGTACCTTCCGAATCTGAGATAGATTCATTTGGTGATGTTATGCCTTTGAGTCCATATGAAATTTCGTATCAGGTCGTACAGTCATTTTCCGACTCTTCTTCAACCGAAATTGACTCAATGAATGTGGTCCATGAAGAATCACTTTCAACATCAAACTCAGATTCAACAACGTTTTCCAAACTTGTTCACACTGATGAGAAAATTCGTGAAATCCTATGTGTTGATGATTTACCATGGGAAGATCTTCATCATAGATATTCATTTTTACCTGAGATTGATAGCTTTGAAAATGAATTTTCATCTATTTTTACGACTGATTATGTCAAGGAACCTCAGAATTCGATGAAAAATCCTAATTCTGAGTTAAATTTGGGAAACATTTCTTGAACTATTCCTATTGACATTTTGGTTAAGCCTGGAATTGTTGAAAACATTCATATAGGTGCCTCTTGTACGGAAAATGAAATTCAAACATATAAGGCCCTATTTCAAGAATTTCGTGACATGTTTGCCTGGTCATATGAGGAAATGCCAGGAATTGACCCAACAATTTTTGTTCATGAAATCAAAACTTACCCAGATGCTAAACCAATCCAGAAATGTTTGCATCAGATCCACCCGCGAAAAGCTGCTACTATTAAGGCAGAAGTTGAAAAATTACTTAAAGCAGGTTTCATTTATCCAATTTCGTTACCGGATTGGGTATCAAATATTGTTCCTGTTAACAAAAAGCAAGGAACAATAAGAATATGTATCGATTATATGGATATTAATCGAGCCTGTCCAAAAGACAATTACCCAACTCCCTATATCGATCAAATCATTGATGATTGTGCTGGCAATGAAATATTCTCCTTCATGGATGGTTTTTCTGGATACAATCAAATAAATATTCTACCTGCTGATCAACCAAAAATGGCTTTCATTTGTCCATGGGGACATTTGCTTATTGCAAATTACCTTTTGGGCTCAAGAATTCCAGGGCAACTTTTCAAAGAGCCATGTCTTATGCGTTTCATGACATCAAGCACATTGTGCAACCCCATCTCGATGATTTACCTGCTCATTCATTACATCGAGCCGATCATCTCATCAATTTACGAGCAATCTTTATGAGGTGTAGGCATTATCGAATTAGGTTGAATCCACACAAGTGTGTTTTCTGTATAGAAACATTTCGGTTATGGGGTTTGTTGTTTCGAAAGCCAGCATTCACGTCGATCCCTCGAAGGTTGAAGCTATTGTCAAATTGCCTCCTCCTTCGAGTCTTCGCCAACTCCAAAGTTTGCAAGGGAAAGCAAACTTTTTACGTCAATTCATTCCTAACTACGCCGAGATCACAAAGGGTTTTACTAGGTTGTTGAAACAGAATACTCCATTCTTTTGGGATGAGATAGCTGACAAATATTTTGATGCACTAAAACACGCGTTGACCCATGCACCGTTATTGCATCTTCCCAACTACAACCAGGACTACTTCTTATATCTCGCTACCTCGCATTCCACCATTGGAATGGTGTTAGTTCAGGAAGATGAATTCGGTAGTGAACATGTGATATATTACCTTAGTTGAACCTTAAATCCAACTGAGCTAAAATATTCACATGTGGAGAAATTGGCATTGGCAGCTGTTCAAGCTGTCCAACGTTTTCGTCATTACATTTTACTATGCAAAACTATAGTAATTTCTGATTGCAACCCTATGATCTATATTTTGACCAAACAATTGCTAGGGGGCAAGTACTCCAAATGGATTGTGATCCTGCAGGAGTTTGACTTGGAATTTGAAAAATCTAAGTCAAAGAAATCTTTAGTTTTTGCGGAGTTGATGTGTGACTTCCCGCGTGCTGACACTGAAACTGTGGCGGAGGAGCCCATTACGGACGAATCCTTGTTTCTAATCAGCACTTTGGATCCATGGTATGGGGATATCATAGTTTATCTCCAAACCCAATCCTTTCGGCCAGAAATTTCAAGATCAGAGTGTCGAAAAATACGGTTCCAGTCCCAACAATTCAAAATTATTAGAGATACACTTTATCGTCGTGGGGCAGACTCTGTTTTCCGATGTTGTTTAACTCATGAGGAAGCTGAAAGGGTTCTAAATGACTGTCACTCTAGAGCGTGTGGCGGTCATATGTCTGGGTTTGCCATAGCCCAAAAGATATTACGCGCTGGCTATTTCTGGTCGTCTTTGTTTAAGACTGTATTAACACGGTCCGAAAATGCCACAACTGCCAAATTTTTGATCGAAAGATGCGCGCTCCACCTGCTCCTCTCCACCCTATAATTGCCATCGGTCCTTTTGCAAAATGGGGTATCGATTTTATTACATGTAACCCTCACTCGGCCGGGGGGCATGCGTATATCATCCTTGCGGTAGATTATTTTACCAAGTGGGCCGAGGTGATGCCTACATTTGAGGCAGACGGCAAAACTGCTGCGATTTTCGTGTTCAATCATATAATTGCTAGGTTTGGTGTTCCACAAGCGATTATCACTGATCATGGGCGTCATTTTCGAAATATTATGATGACTGAACTTACAGACCAACTTGGCCTGCGTCACGATAGTTCAACTCCATATTATCCACAAGCTAATGGTCTGGTTGAAGCCATCAACAAAGTTCTAGTCATCATGATCCAAAAAATCATTGGGATTCATAGGTCAAATTGGCATAACATGTTATTTTCAGCGCTTTGGGCGTATCGAACTTCAGTAAAAACGTCAACCGGTTTCACTCCTTTCCAACTAATTTATGGTTTGGAAGCTGTGTTACCCATTAAATGCGAAATCCCGTCATTGCAAATGGCCATAGAATTACTTCCAGCCACTTCCGAAGAGGAAAAACGTTTGTTGTACTTGGCTCAGCTAGATGAGAATCGACGTGATGTTGCACTAGAAATCGAAGCTCATGCCAAATGTATTAAAGCTCAGTATGATCGAAATGTTACCCCTCGTAATTTTTCGGAAGGAGACCTAGTCTTATTGTACGATCGAGCAAATGATAAATTAGGTGCTGGAAAATTCGTACCCATGTGGCATGGTCCTTACGTTGTTAAGCGAAAGCTGGCAAAAGGGGCCTATGAATTGGTAGACTTTGACGGGGTCTCTTTAGGTAAGCCCAGAAATGGTCTTTACCTGAAGAGATATTATGCTTAAATCTGGGTGTGGAGATTTTTAGTGAGGATAGTTTTCTTTCTAGCTGGTGTGTTTTAGATTAAAAAGTGTGCTTAGCTTAGAGAGTGTTTTCGTCATTATTCCTGCTTATCTTGATTTTACTCTTGATATTGCAAATGTCGACGCCTCTCCAAACATACATTGGTTTTGCTGATGGTGCTTGTCATAATACACGGAACATTTCTTCCATAGCTTGGGTTATCTATTCGCCCTCTGATGAGTTGGTATCTATGCATGGGGTAAGCCTTGGTCAAACAACGAACAACATTGCAGAATATAGTGTAGTGATTGAGTTATTATCTGAATCCATCTCATTTGGGATTCGGAGTTTGATTGTGAGGTTAGATTCTGAACTCATTGTATTACAGCTTAATAGAGTGTATGCCATTAGAAATCCAGTGTTATTGAGATTATTTTTTAGAGTTCGTCTCTTGGAACGTGAATTTGACTATATTGAATATCAACATATTCCAAGATATTTAAATACATTAGCAGATGCAATTGCTTCTCGAATGTTAAGTAGACATTTGCAATAATCATACGAGTAAATTTAAAAACATTCCATAATATGTTTTACAAGATAAGCCGGTAATAGTTATATAACATAGCATAGAAGTGTGTCAAATATACATCGTCTTCGATCATAGGTTGAAAAACACCTTATGATCGGCAAAAATGATAGTAAAAAAAGCAAAAATGTCATATAAGACTACAACAGGCGATCATCCTATCACTGGTGATGATCACGATAAGAAACCACTGTATGGGCCACCCTACAAAGGAACCTCCTGAAAGGTCCTGGGACCCCAATCACATAGTGTTGTAGCCTAAGAGGAATGTCATCTATGCTGGTCTCTGGAATGTCTGTTGTCAAACGCTCTAGATGGTTTTCCAATTCGGCCAAGGTCTCTATAGATTTGTCCTGTGGGGCTGGTGCTGCTGTAGCTAGCTATTTCCTCTCATAGGGCCGGAGAGTGACTGGTCATCATGGACCTACATCTGCATTTGAAACTTTTACTATCAATTTTGGGACGATTTAAAAAAATAAAAATAAAAAAAATTAGAAAATGTTGAAAATGATTTTACCTGAGTCATCCCATTGCTCTCCTAGTGGAAAAGCCATGTCTGGGTCACCACGATAATCCATCCCAGCATAAGGAAAATACTGAATAACAAATACTTGTTTCTCCAACCAATGAAAATACTCAGGAGTAAATCGAACGACTTATGTTCCCTCCTCAGGATGATGGGCCATAACTGCAACCCAACGCATCAGTTTGGGCTCTCGGGGAAGTCCAACTCCAACGGTAAGATGCTGTGGGACCAACATTGGGACCCTCTCTAGACCAAAGCTCACAACTAAAGCACCATATCCAAAGGTCTTCAGTTGTCCGTTCTTTGCTCTAGTCAGTTGGCCTTTTACATTAGCCAACACAGCCTCGCACCAGTTGAAGATGGTGCCTCGAAAGCAGTCTACTGCCATCCGCATTTGGGATCCAGTGGCCACATGTAGTGTTGTGCTTCCGCAGAGCCTGGTAACAGTAAATGCAATCACTTTGAGTTCAGGATGGGAGATGGTTTTGATATCAATCCCTTTGTCTCTAGTTTGGTCGTTACAAAACTCTAGCCGGAGGCTATCGACAGACTGGCCACCTGGCCTAGTCCCGAATAGAGTCAAATGTTCACCTCTCTTAGGCAAACTAGTCAAAAAGTAAATGTCTTCCGGCTCCATTTCGAGCTAGTGGCCACCAATAAAGAAACACTGGTCCTGTATATTCCACCTATCTACCAGCCACTGCAAAAAGTCCGCCTAGGCCCTCATGCCAAGTATGGCCCAGAATTTGTATAAACCGCATGCCTTCAATGCATCAATCGAAGGTTGATGATTAATCGCGGCGAGATCCACATCCTCGTGCTCCCGTTCCCGCTAGTCAAGCATGATGTATACCCTACATTCAATAAAAAGGCGGATTAGAATATTTAAAATCAAAATTTTAGGTGGAATTTGAAAATTTTAGGTTTAAAAACCTTTGCTGCGGGGATTTCACCCTCTATGTTAGAGAGAGTACGTAGGTCCGCACTCTGCCTTCACGGTAGGTGCGGGCCCCTGACCTTTTTCCCTTTATGAAAAAGTCAGGGTCCGCAAGTTTCCTATGCTATCCCTGCGGACCCCCGCGCGCGGGTTTTTAACCTAAAAATTTCCTAAAAAACAAAATAAAAGCCTAAAAACAAATTTCAAATGGATGAAATGAAAGATTATGATGATGTGAATTACCTGGAGGTGACGGTGTTCAATTCCAACGAACGGATTTTCCGCAATCTTCAAGGGAAGTTTCTGACCAAAAGCTCTCTTTTCTCACTCTGAAGTCAAACAGTAAAAATGAATTTACAAAAGCCCTTTTTATAAGCTTTTTTGAATAAATGAATTTTTAATTTGTTTATTTTTCACTTTAAAGAGGTAACTTTTGAAGCATTTTTATCTATTTTAAACAGGTATGAGTAATGTTTGAGTTTTTATGCAGAATAACGAATATTTTAGGAAAAATTGATCATTTTTGACAAAAAACATTAGAGTCACCTTTAAGCTCTTTTTTGACTCCTAAAATATGAAAAGATTGCCGAGTTTTTCTTTTTAAGCTCGTTAAAACGGAATTAAAAAGACGGTCCACTTACAGCTCTTTTCTGACTGTAAAAACATGAAAAGATTGCCGGGTTTTTTTCGTTTCAAATTTGATATTGGTTAGAAAACGACGTGTCGTTGATCGCTTTTTTACTTTTTCGGATCAGAGACACTAATTATGAAAAGTACTCCTTGGTCATAATGATCAAGCGATTCTCTCAAGTATTATTTTATACTTTTTCGGGCTTGGGAGACACAAATTTATGAAAAAGGACAACCATGGAGTTTTCTTAAGTTTTTTCAGACTCTCTAAAAATGAAAAACGCCGAGTTTCTCCTATACTGGACTCATTAAAATTTAACAGTAAAGGACCTGTTCAATTACAAACAGGAACGGACCACTCCTTATTAGGGTTCGAATTTAAACTAAGTTGGACTCATCCGAAGGATGAGCTTATAATCAAGCAAATGTTATCCTCCTCAAGCTTGTTAAAAACAAAGAGGTACTTGCCAGAAATGGTGGGGAAAAAGAGAGAAAAATGAACTTGTTTGTCATACTTTGTGTCTCATAAAAAACATTTAACCACTCTTGAACACGACACTTTTTATTCACCTAGGTTGGGAAATCCTTTGCCTAACAGTTGATCAAACCATATTGAAAGTATTCAGCTGGTTTCTGGGTATTAATTTTGGGTCAATTGTCACCAAACTATGTGATGTATCGTTATGTGTTCAAGAGATCAGTGCAAATAAACCATTCATCTGCAAAATATCTGTCATCCATCTTGACCATCCCTGAGTCAGTCCTTGCAACTATTTTTCTTCAAACTTGATCTATGATTTCATGTTGTGAGCTTTCCTACGACGGATTGCTTTCTATCGACTTCAGCTCATTATCTAGAAAGATGATCTAGAAATCATCAGTACCTTGGGATCTGCATGCCTCAATGGCAGGTTTCTCGCCTTCGACGATAGGTTACATGATTGACCTTCGATCAAAGGATTATGTGACATGTTCGACATCAACACATATATTCACATATCATGGATTGTACTGAGTACTTTGAGAGCTATTGACATTACTGGTGGTTTCTCTCACACTTGTTAACGGTTTACATCATTGAATGGTAATCAAGTGGTTTCTACCATGTTCGACTTCGACACATTCATTCACATGGATAGAATCGTACTTTTTCGGGAAGTAGAAATCAAGACCCTGGATCTAGTTTCTACCATCCAGGCTGCTAGAAATTTTGTATTCATTATCTAGTAGACTATTCATAAGCAGATGGCTACGTCCATACTGTGTCTACCTGTGTCTATACTTGTGATGTATTACAAGATCATTCCTATATCATAGCAGTAGTTAGTTTTCTAGTCAGTTTTGATCTGAGTTTGGGAATGCCTACCTCAGCGATGATATGATCACATATATATATTTTGTATTGAATGTTTTTACAGGTTCCAACCGGGCTCTCCAGAAGATGATCCTTGAAATGATAAAGTAATTCACTCTTATTAGATGATAAATGAAATCCTCATCTACTATAGACTTCGCACTTTAGGGGGCAATCTGTTACACAAAATATTGTCACCATGACTATTTGCAGTCAGTATGGGTCTATCATCATTCATATTGTCCTCCTTAGCAAGTCTCACACCTCAGCTCTTCATGTCAAGCTTTAAAAATGAGAGAAAGTCTTTGAAAATCAATAAAGCTCTGGTTCTGCACTTTATCTTACTGTTACCTGCGGTCCCGCACCCCTTGGTCATGTTACCTGCGGACCTGCCCGCTTTGTCTCTAAAGGAGTGGGTGCAGACCCCTGTGAAAGTAAAAAAGGCGCAAATTTATTCTTAAAAACTCACTTGTGGTTAATTCTGTATGTTTCTATAAGGAATCTTAACGTGGATGGTTCGCTCCTAGGTGGTTCATGCATCCCATAACTAAAGGACCTAATCCCTTGATGAGAGGAGCTTATCCCTTTGAATGAGGGCTTTATCCCTTTGAAGGTGGACCTAGTAACTTCCATCCATTGCACTATAAATTAAGGCATTGGGCTGGTTGCTAGGGAGGTTAGAAGCTAAACATTTTTGAGGGTAAATGCTGTTGGAATTGAGACTTCCTAGTTAAGCTTGAGAGGAGAGATTACATACCTTTTGGCTTCTTTGGGAAGAGAGTGAAACTTGTCAAAGTAGAGGAGATTCTTGCTGGACCCTGGGAGGAGCTTGTACAGCATCAAGGCACCAAGGTTGTAAAGTTCTTCTTTGATCAAAGTTAATACAATCAGATTCATTTTTCTCAATAAATTGTCTTATATGGTTTGTTTCATGAATTCCTTGATCATCATGATAAATATGCTTTATTAAATTGGCTTTTCAGGTGCTATTTAATGTGTGTGCTTGTTTGTGTTTGCAGATTCTTTACAAGGGAGCTCACTTGGATCAACGGAGCGTGGCTTCCACAAACTTGCACTGGACCTGAGGTAGGGCTAAAACACCTGTTTTCCTTTATTTATAAATTGCATATTTAGAGAAAGATAGAATTTGTTTGGTTTGCTTGTCGATAGATATCATTAGATACTAGGGAGGTTGGTCTTGTCCGCAAGAACGACTTATCTGGCTGACACAATGCATACCAGAAGATCACCAGCCAGAACCACGTGCATCTATTCTCCACATGAAGGGATTTAAAGATAGGATTGTTATTAGAATAGATATCAAAGTAAGTGGTTATAAAAAATATTCTCTAGATTCACAATTAGACACAGGAGCTATGAATTCCTGTGCAAAACATAGTTCCATTCTTGAATATTATTGGAAACCCACAAACTAGCAGTTTAGTGCTGTAAATAAGACTTTAATGACTATCAGAGCTATGGCTCCTGATTTCTTGATTATTCTTAATGGAATTCCTACTTCTGTAAATTTGTACAATTTTGATACAGGTAGTGATATTTTGTTGGGACAATATTTTGTAAGGAGTGTTGGGATATTCCGACACATAGGAAATAGTTAAGTATAACTTGGTCTAGTATAGAGTTAGGTAAAGTGTGTTTCTTTACTATGTACATTTTGTAACTTACAACCCGACGGTCACGATATGTAGTGATCCAACGGTTCATTCTCTCCTCGGTATTACCGACACTTGATCCGTGGCCTAACACCCGATTGGTCCATGATCTCTATTTAAAGAGCATGGAGGGTCATTTGTAGGTTAACCATTCATGAGAGAAGCTTATGTAAATTTTCATTCTTTTATTAATAAATTGCCTGAAGTGGCCGCATTGGCTCAGGCTGTGGACTGTTTCCCTCTTTGAGGGTTTTAACCACGTTAAAATACTGGTGTATTGATCTGTGATCTGTTTGTGAGCGGTGTCCTTTGGTGTTCTGTCTGGGGAGCTTACCCTGTAAATTCCTACATGGTATCAGAGCTATTTGAGGGCCGCGTCCATTGGTGATCCAAATCTGAAGCCGGTAGAATTGCATCCGACTGTCGTTTCCTAGATCTACTGTTTCTGACTACTTTTGGGCCGAGAGGACTGCTCTATTGTGTTAGGAGCATTTGTTCCAGTGAGGAACCCCTTTCGTTTCACGCGAAAAGGTTTACGGTAGCCCTAGCTACGTCATTTTTAAGATCTGGAGGTATACAGTGTTTATTTGTAGTTTACAGTTATTTTCTCTCTGTTTATTTCGGTTTCGGTTTATTTAGCTTTTTTTTATTACCAGATCTATACCTTTCATTTCTGCGTATGCTCTTTGCCCCGCGACTCTGTGCGATCTGGGCAAATCAGAAACAGAAAGGAAGGATTTTTTCTCATGCGTATGCTCTTTTCCGCTGCGCCTTAGTGTGATCTCGGAAAATCAGAAACATTGAGGAAAATATTTAGTTTTCAGCTAAAGCTAACTTCGAGCCGCAAGGTTCGTTTTTTTGTATGTCCGTGTTGGGTTTTGTGTTTTTTGTTTTGTAGGGAGAAAGAGCTTTCTCAAAGCAAGCATGCAACCCAAAGCTTCAATGACTAAAAAAAAACAACCCCCCCCCCCTCTCTCTCTCTCTCTCAAACTTTTAGTTTAGCTCACTTGGTCCAAAGCTAATTTATGAGAGTAGAGGTCTTGAGTTCAAGTCTCCTTTTTGTGGAGGCGGATTTTTCATTTCCGCACATTCCCGCATGTTAGGATATTCCGACACATAGGAAATAGTTAAGTATAACTTGGTCTAGTATAGAGTTAGGTAAAGTGTGTTTCTTTACTATGTACATTTTGTAACTTACAATCTGACGGTCACGATATGTAGTGATCCGACGGTTCATTCTCTCCTCGGTATTACTGACACTTGATCCGTGGCTTAACACCCGATTGGTCCATGATCTCTATTTAAAGAGCATGGAGGGTCATTTGTAGGTTAACCGTTCATGAGAGAAGCTTATGTAAATTTTCATTCTTTTATTAATAAATTGCCTGAAGTGGCCGCGTTGGCTCAGGCCGTGGACTGTTTCCCTCTTTGAGGGTTTTAACCACGTCAAAATACTGGTGTATTGATCTGTGATCTGTTTGTGAGCGGTGTCCTTTGGTGTTCTGTCTGGTGAACTTACCCTGTAAATTCCTACAAGGAGACATCTTCCTCTTGTTGTAGAAGCAAGCCATATTTTCCTCAACATCCAAGGAAGAACTATAAAAATCTAGGGCGAGTCGATCTATGTAAATAGAATTGTAGACCCTATCCTAGATATAGTTGAGTGTTCTCTTGGAAAGCTAGAAAAAATCAACAAAGTAATCAGAAATGTTGAGATCCAAGGGCCAGAATACATCAGAGAAATAAAATAAAAATTGAAGCAGAATGTATAGCAGATGCACCCAATGCATTTTGGAAAAGAGAAATAATTTTTGGATCTTCCCTACAAAGAAAATTATTCTGGAACACCTCAAAAATCATCAGCAAACCAATGTCCCCACTAGAGCTTGAACTCTGTAAAAAGGAGATTGTTGAACTATTAGAAATAAAGTTGATCAAACCAAGCAAAAGCCCTTGGGCTTGTCCAGCATTCTATGTCAACAAGCATTCAGAGAAAAAGAGAGGTAAACCTCATATGGTGATTAACTATAGATAATTAAGCGATTCTTTGTTACCTATCAGGTATCCTCTGCCATCTAAAGAAGCTTTATTTCATAAAATCAGTAATAATAATGTGTTTAGCAAATTTGACCTTAAGAGCGGATTCTGGCAAATAGGGATCAAACCATCTGAAAAATACAACACTGGTTTTGTGGTACCACATGGGCAGTTCCAATGGTGAGTAATTCCCTTTGGATTGAAGAATGCACCATTTGAATTCTTTAAAAGAATAGAAGATATTTTTGGGCACTTGAAATTTGTTATTGTTTATATTGATGACTTATTAATGTGTTCTTTTGACTTAAAAGAACATAGAAATCACTTGGAGATAGTTCACCATAGGATTTTTAAGCATCGGTTAGTCCTCAGCAAGCCTAAGCTTGAGTTTGCAAAAACTAGAATTTAATACCTAGGACTAATCCTATTCCAAGACAAATTTGAATTACAAGAACATGTGTTGAAAGCTTTTACAGAATTTCTAGATGCCATCTATGATCGTAAACAATTGCAGAGGTTCTTGGGAAGCCTCATTTACATTAGGCGGTTTTATAAAAATTAAGAAAAATATGTCAATATCCTACAGAAGAGGCTGATAAGAATAGAATGGACCCCATCTATGACGATTGTAGTTCACATTATTAAACAAAAGGTCCAAAATCTACCAAGTCTGGTTCTTCCAAGACATGAATTTCCCTATATTTTAGAAATAGATGCATCCAATGAAATATGAGTGGAAGTTTTGATGAAAAAGCATGAAAAAAGGGAAGAAGTTTGCTCATATGCATTAGGATGTTTTAATGACACTGAACTCAGATATCCATCTTCTCATAAAGAAATCCTTTCCGTAAAAAATGGAATCAAGAGATTTAGGTTGTTCCTGAAGCCAGTAAGATTCATTGTAAGAATAGATCTTAAACAGATAGATGGGATGAATAGAAAAAAATATTGTTAGAACAAGGAAATAATAGGATACTAAGATGGAGCTTATGGTTGGACGGATTCGACTTTGAGATTGAGTATAAAAAGGGCAAAGATAATTCTTTAGTACATTTTCTTACAAGAGAAGCAGCTCCAAAAGAAATCAAGATGTTCAGTTGTTCATCATCTTCAACTTCATCAGCACCACCCTTTGCTCCAAAGGGTTTTCAATGGGTTCTAATACGTAAATATTGTCATATGTCATTTTGTTTTCAATGTCTCATAAATAGGGTAAAGGAGAGTCTTGCATATGAATACATCCTTCAAAAATGGATTATAGTAGCCATAGTAATGTAAGTAATATTATGTATTTTATAGAGTCGCCCATAATGTTTCAAGGGGCCATTAGATTTGCACCTTTTTCGGGACAAAGATATATTTGTCTGTATGAACCATGGCTGAGCTATGTAGACTATTGTAATATCTTGTTGTACACCAAATATGCCAAGAAAGTTTGGTTGATGTTCAAATGTAGTTTTATGTGTAACCCCTATAATCATTGGTTTCCCTGGTTCAAAATACTGCTACATGACTAGTGCCCAAGAGAAGGAATATTCTGGACCATCAGAAGACATGAATTTATTGATTATCTTTGAGAAGATATCAGAACAATAGCACAGTCTTAGGCATGGTTTTGCTTCTCGATAGAGCATTTGTTCAGCACACTTAAAGTACATACTACTCAGCCACCAGAGAAACCTGTCTACAAGGAAATATCTTAGTTCTTTGGATCGATTTGTAATCCTATAGATGAGAGGGTACCTAATATGTATGGATCTCCTTTCTTTCCGTGTTATAATATCATGCCACCTCATGCAGAAGCTCATTTGTCACCAAGCTCCCAACATCTATATTACTCAAGTGACAATGATAATTATGGATATCCAAGTGACTGACAGAATCTTTGTAAGGAAGCATGGTGGGTTGTATTTCATGTCTAGTCACCTGATAGTGAGTGTGATCGATATCGTAGCATTCCGATAAAATATCCACTGTGTAAATACTAAATGATATGTTTAGGACAGTTTAAATGACTAAGTGGAGGGGTTTGTCCTCCAAAGTAAAATCTTAGGTTAACTCTCTGGACGAATATCTGAAACTTGTTAAACTTCTCCAACTTTTGGTGGGACTTGACCCACATTTCAGAGAAACTATGGAAAATTTTAGATTTGAGATCTATAGTTTGTACACTTTATGTCAACAGGTTAGATTTCATCAAGAGACTGGATGTTATCTTGAAATCCTATAAATAAAGAAAATGTATGACCATTTAGGCATTCAAGTCGGTGTTTCGGAGCTCTCTCTTTTTAAAAAGTTGTGTCATTCTGTCTTAAGTCAACTTCAACAAGCCTGCGCATGTGCACTTTGATGCATATGTGAACCTAAAGTGGCGGTACTCTTAGGAAGTATTGAGTCTGAGACTTTGCTACGGTCGATCTGCACTTCTGATCCGATCTCTATGGATGTTAAATTTTTATTATTCACCTAATAGTTATTGATCATTAAATTAAAATTATGGAAGCCCAATTCCAAAAAAGACATGTGTATTGGCATGACTATCTAATTATACAAATTAAATAATTGTACCATACCTTTATTTGCATTGTATAATTTGTTAATTTTTTTTTTTAATAATTAAAAGTACGATACCTTGATGGGGGTGTTGGAAATTGTGTGAGTGGAATGGGAAAGGCCTGCCACCCCAGTGATATCATAGCATTAAATATGGGGATGGCATGGCTAGTTCCCCCTATGCAATCACACACGTTACTAGCCTCAACACCACAACAAATTAATATGGCGACCTCCACACTCTTTATGTTTTCTTATCCATCTTTTCGTCACCTCATGCATTTTTCCATCTCCACATCTTCTTGAGGTTCCAGGTTACATTTTTCCCCTGTGGAACCTGTTCTTTTAGTGATATTATGATGAAAGACCCAAGCCCTCCTCACTTGGACCTCTATAGCATTCATTCCATTGCACGCAGGAGACTTGGGGGAGAATGTGCTGGGGAGGAGAGTTCTCTATTTGTGAGGTTAATAGTAGAATCTAGTGAAAATTCAGAGAGTAAGCATCCTACTAGTGATTCGATAAACAATATTTTGACCACCACCTTCAAACTGACATAGTCTAGTCATTTAAATGTATTAGATTTTAGAGTATTATATGTAGGGTGGCACCGTTGAAGAAGATTTGTATGTTATATTTTAGGTCATTTTGGTCCCTCTTAGTCCCATTCATTCATAGAGCTCTCTCACATTAATTTCTTTTGTCCATATGTTCACAGTCAATCCGTCTAGTGAGCTTGGGCTCTACTCTCCTCACTGCATTCTTGCTTGTTCTGTTTTCCTTATTACTCATCCATTGATTCTCACCCCTTTTTGGATTTTACTAGCATTAGCTTTTGTCCTTTTCTAGGCACCATTGCAAGGTAGAGAATGCATCCAAGGCACGGGTCTATGGTTGTGGCCCCTCGGGTAGACCGAAAGCCCATTCTCAAGCCTAGTCCATTATTGAAATTTACCACTCTATCACTCCACTCAAAGTTCAATATGAAATTCAACAATTGGAAGCTTTGACCACAATGGATTGACAAGCGTATTCAGATTTTGAAATTCAAGTTGAAGTTGATGGTCGGGTCTCAAACCCTAACCACACTAGGATACGAATGAACCAATATTTTAACTCTGTCACCCTTCATTAGCAAATGAAAACTCTACTAGGTTGAGTCCTCAAAGGTAAACACGAGGACTACAATGAGATTATAGCATGCCTAAATGACATCCATTGGATTCAATTCCATGAACACTCTCATTTGGTCAGCGTGGATGCCGAGCTAACTCGTACTAAGGGACATCTTTAGTGTGGGTGTCAATCTCCAGCAAGCCTACGAGCATAAGATCGAGCCCGGATGAAGAAACTTTCTTTTATTTTCATAGCTAAGCTATAAATATGGTTGGCCAAATTCACTTAGCATATTGTATGTAACAATTTTGATTATGAAACTAAAAAAATATCTACGCTCAAGATAACTCAAACAATAATTTTAATTTTGATTTAATTTAATTTAAAATGTCTCCATTATTGTTGATCTAATTTCCCTTATAAAAATCCATAATAATAATAATAGCTAAATTTTATATACCAAATTTACAATCTATTAAAAAGTAATTAATTAAAAAGAGAGATAAAAAAAGTGTGATACTTACCCTTTAATGCAATTCATAAACATCCAAATACACATACTCATTTTTAAAGATAATTATAAATCTTGATTATTTTTTATTGATTGAATTGATTAATTTGTATTGATTGAATTGATAAAGAGTTAAAGTTCATTATGTCAACGTCAACACAAACTCTAGTGCAAAATTAAATTGTTTTGTTTTTAACACTAATAAAACGAATTAGCATAAATTTTGTTTTTCATGATTTTTTATCTTTGAAATAATATCCAAAATGTCGAATACCTCTGCAATGATTGCTCAAGGATAAATCGAAAAGTCCCGAGGGAAATCTTCCGTAATTATCAGATAACAACATTTGCATACTATAAGGAACGTTAGTCAGAAATTAATAATTCGGTCGATTAATTTTATGTTATTTTGCAATGTCAAACGGTAAGATAAAGATTTTTATTCACATAGTATTTGTAAGTTTTACGTTGTTTTTTTCACAATGGTATACCTTCGTTTAGTTACGTGTATAATTTTTTACTAATGTTTTTTTAATTGGTTAAGTTTATAATTATTAGTTTTTTATTTATTTAATTTTTTATTAATATATTTATGAAAAATAATATTCTTATAATTATTAGTTTTTTGTTTGTTTAATTTTTTATAATATATTTAAGCAGATATTAATTTTGCAATTTAGAAATTATAGTTTTTTTACCTTGCTATTTTTACAAATTATATCAATGTTTTCGCACATATTTTTTTATTTAGGTTTAAAGATAATAGTATTAAGGATTTGTTTTGTTAGTATTGAATTTTTTTTATAATGTTTAAAGCTAAATTACAAAATTTTACTAAACTTGTGGAATTGATGGGTTGAAATGATCGATTTGCAATCAATAATCACATTCACTATTCTCAGTGCAATTTTTTTTTATTGCATTGCATTCCATCACTGCATTGAATGGCCCCATTATAGTAGATGGCATATCAGTACAGTGGATGGCCCCACTATAGTAGATGGTATGTCGTGGCCATTTACATGCATGTTTATAAATCCAAATGTTTTCCACCTATTCACCACTTTGAAGACTTGTAACTACATTATTACAAAGATTAGGTGAGGGTAGAAATCTCCTCGCTCACTCTCATAAGTTTTCTCCCTATATGGAAATGAATTATTTCATACTAATGCTAGGTTCTTAAGCTATTTAACCTATTGCAAGCATATCAAATTTTCCACCTATTCACCACCTTGAAGGCTCGCAACTAACTTTGTATAAAGATTAGGCAAAGGTAGAAATCTCCTTGCTCACTTTTATAAGTTCTCTCCCTATATGGAAATGAATTGTATTAACTAATGTTAGTTTATTAAGTGATTGCAATAATTATTAAAAAAAAAAATTGCAATAATTACATAAGAGATTTTTTTGACATGTTTAGAACTATTCAGTGTGGTTCATCGAATAAAAATGTTTGATCAATCTTCATTGTTACAATTCCATCACTTCTTACGCTATTGCAAGAATGTTGGATCAATCTAGATGGTTGCAATTCCACCAACTATAAACATAGACTCACCCATCCTACATTGGCACTCAATACAGTGGGTGAAGGAACAATAATTTCTAATATCCCACTTTGGCCCTTACCACAATGTGAAAATTAAAATCATCTTGTCAATATCTTAAGAATAAAATTGTTAGATATGCTTGAGTGGATAATAGAATCAAGGTTTTTAGGTCAACAATGATGGATTGAGCCTATGGTATTACTTATATTTAAAGTCTTTAAAATTCTTGAGGATTCCCATTGTAACATGTCAAAGTCGAGAAACATGAAGGATCACTTGGTTGGGGCCATGGTGTTGGCTACATTAGCTACATTTTAGCTAAAAGATAATAGATATATTATTAAGCTAAATTTTTTTTTGGTTGAAGTTTTTTAAGGTAAATCACGGTGTACATGATCTATGTGTGTTATTGTTATGTATGATTTGTTATCATTTATAACAAAGTTACTAACTTAACGAAAACTGTACTAAGTTCTCATTTTTTTAGAGGTCGCAAAAAATCATGATTTTCATGCCAATTTTGAAAAGTATTGATTCAACATCAACCTTTTGTTTGGAACATATTTCTCACACTTTAAATTTTCATATGTATTAAGTATGGATAATTTCATGCCGATTTTGAAAATTGTTGATGTAGCATAACTTCTTTTTCGGGGGCTTATTTCTCACACTTCAAATTAAGTATGGATAAAATTTTTAAAATATTGGTGATTTTCATATTGACTTGGAAAAGTGTTGATGTAGCATCAACCTTTTTCGGGGCCATATTTTTTATACTTTATATTCTCTTATGTCTTATCTATGCCCAAATTTTTGAAATGTTGATTATTATACCATTTTTCAAGTTGTCTTCTTCTTCTTTGTTTTCTTCCTGCAATGTTTGTTTTTACAAGTTTTTCAAAAAAAAATTCAAAGTTAAAAATAATAATAAAATACATATTTTAAATTTATGATTTTTTTATATATTTATGCATTTTTAAATACACATAAAATAATTGTCACTAGAAAATAATAATTTTAAATAGTTAACAAAAAAATACACATTTTGCATATGGATACAATTAAAAATACATATTTTCTTATTTTTTCACTAAAAATAAATGTTGAATAAATTATTTTTATTGAAAAAATTAAATAAAAAAAGTTGAAAAATAACAAAATTTATGAAATTTTTATGTCCAAAGCTAGTAATATATGAAGTTTTTTTTTTTCTAAAAATAATTATTCTCATAAATTTTAAGTAAAAATAACAAAAAATAATTATAAAACATAAAAATAACTTTAAAAAAAATCAAAATAACAAAATAAGAATGGTTTATTTAGTATATATATATATATATATATATATATAAACGAACCAAATAACTAAAAAGGAAAATATAAAAACTTTTATTTAAAAACCGAAAAAAATTTAAAAAATTACACTAAATAATTAAATATCATAAATTAGTTAATAAAAAAAAATTAAAAATATATATTAAAAAAAACAAAAAATTAACCTCATATATATAGGAGTTGTCTTTAGTGTCACTTTTTGGACTTTCCCGTGCCGGAATCTGGTGGAAATTTTTGAGGTGAAATCTTGATTTCTGTTATTTAAATTGGTTTTTTGATTGTATATATGGATTCATAACCCTAAAAAACCCTAGGGCACTTGGATTGTGCACGGGTTACTCATCAAGCTTATGATTTCAATAAATTCCTCGTGAATTTTAGACAAATTAGATAAGAAAAACCCACAAGAAAAACTTTCAAAAAATCAACAACTCCATATTTATATACCAAATTTGAGATCAATAAATAAAATTATTAATAAAAATAAAATAACATATTAAAAATATAAATATAATTTTTTTTATAAAATATAAAAATGACTAAAATTAAAAAAAAAATATGTTAAAAAATAAAAATAAAAAGGTGAAATATAAAAACAACATTGGGTTTTCTTGTACTGGCCGTTGCACCAAAGGGACGTCAATTGGAAGCAAGAGCGACCGACCATTGGTCCTTTGGCACTATGGCCAAGACAGTGGGTCAATTCCCATAATCGACCCTTGCCCAAAGCATTGTGCAACATATCGCTTTGGGCGAGGGCCGATTTTTGGAATTGACTCGCCACCCCTGCTGCAATGCCAAACGGCCCTCAGCAGACAAGAGTGGTGCACCACTACTCCTGCCGCCCATCAGGGGCTCTTTAGCATTGTGGTTGGGATGACGAAATCGACTCTCGCATAAAGGGCCCACGACTAGCGACAAGAGCAATGTTGCCACACCTATCGTGAGTTGAGGACCCTTTGGCACTGCAATTGGGTAAAGTCCACCCAAAGTGTATTTATATTTTATTTTATTTTTATGTTTTCTCGTTTTGATTTTGTTTTGTTTTTTTTTTTTTTTTTTTACTCTTTCTGTTTTTTTTTTAATGGCCTTTTTTATGTGTCTTGGAGCAGCGCAATTAGTTAATCTCAGAATTGTGGAATTGTTGAAACTCGAAAGAACTGGGTTCAATTCTCCCCTTTTGTGACTCGAGCTATTGTGACATATCGTAGCCCCCTAGAGACATATTTATCTTTTTTTTTTCTTGATTTCTTTCATTTTTCTTTATTTTATTTTTTTAAATATATTAAAAAAATGAGTGAATATATATATAATTAATTTCTTTTTTAAGTGTTTTACATTTGTTTCTTTTTTTTTTCTACCCTACTGTTCTAAAGAAAATTTATGTATAATTTTATTTTTTTGGTATTATTTTTTAATAATTTTTTGTATTTGATTGTTTTTAAATTGGGTCATTTTAAAAAATTTTAATGTTTTAATTTTATTTTATCTTATTTTATTTTTCCTTTATTTTTCTTTCTTTTTCCAGAGTTAATGCTTTTATAAGTAGAGCAATTTTGGTGCGACATTTACACATTCATTAGAGTAAAAAAATTGTACTCAATGTTTCGAGGCAACTACATTATTTTCTTCTTTGTAAGCTTTGCATGACTATATCTTCATCATGTCCAATATATCACCGTGATCATGGTAGGGAATTGAATCGGTGACTTCACATCAAGGAATACCTTAAGAGAGCATCTGATCACCCTTTATCCAAGACCCCGTGGATATTTTGTTATTTAATTTTCATTTATTTATCTTTTTAACATTTTTTCCGTTATAGGGTTTATGTTGATCTTCAACTAGCAATCCAACCCCACTATGTGTTAATTCGATAGTTGATTTCTACGTTTTCGCTACAATGGATCTTAGTCCACTATGTGTCAATTTGATGGTTGATTTTAAAATTTTCATTGTGATGGGTAAGCGTACACCCATTATGTCAATTTGATGGTTGATATTTAAGTTTTCGTTGCAATATGTGATGTTGAGTTAGGCTGATATTTTAAAGAGCTATATTTTTAGCATTTGGTATAAGGACTCTTTGATTTAGCTATTCATTTTTAAGGTTTTTTTTTAGTTATGATATTTGGTTTTGAAATATGTTGAAATTTCAAGTATTTTGTAGTCATGATATTTGGATTAAATTCCATGGTTGAACAATGTCAACATTTGAAGGTATTTCACACTCATGACACATTATCTTCAATGCCATCATTAAAAGAATGTAAAACATTTAAGGTTTTTCATAGTCATGATATTTATCTTTAACCTCATGGTTGAAAATTCTTAGATTTTTTAGGTTTTTTGAAGTCGTGATATTTAATCTTTGACAGAATTGTCAAAAACTATTGGAATTTTAAGGTTTTTTTGAGTCATGATATTTTATTTTTAATGTCACTTTTAAAAAATGTTGGAATTTTAACAAAATAGAAACGTTCATGTAGCATCAACACTTTTTTTATTTCAGGGTGTTTTTTCATGTTTATTTAATGTCATTGTTTATAAAAAACTGGAATTTTAAGCGTGAAAAAAAAACAATGTTGCATCAACACTTTCATTTCAGAGTGCTTTTTCATGTTTATTGCACAAAATTTTTGGTTTTTAATGTGGTTGCTAATTTCTTTTTGGATATTTAACCCAAAAAAAAGTGTTCATGATTAACACTTTTCATTTTCCGAGTATTTTTTCATGTTTTTTGCACAAAAATAGGGATTTCTTGACGGGTGAGGTGGAACCATGACATTAGAGCACTATGTGTGCCAAAGTGATTAAGTGATATAACTAAAAAAAATGGAGATGAAAATTTTGTAAGTTACATGTACATAGGCATAGGATTGTAATACATGGTTAGGCTTGTGTACCCTTTGTAAAGTTTAGAGTTATGGAGGGGACCATGCAAGTTTTTGGATTTTCCCTAGCAAATTTTAAAACTAGAATTTTTAGGTAAGCTAGGACTCAATAAAAGAGTCTTGGTTGTTAGGTCAACACTAGTGGTTTATGACACTTGGTATTGGTGACCTATGGTATCAAGCTAGTGGTAGCATGTAGTTAAATCCTTTAAAAGATTTGGGGAATCTTCATTGTAATGTTTCAGATTTAACCAAGCTAAAGGTTCACTTAGCTAGGGTTAGGATGTTAGTTAAGCCAAAAAATAATAGATCTATTACTAAGCCAGCTTGTTTTTAGTTGAGGTTTTCCAAAATAAATCATAATGTGAATGGTTTATGTATGCATTGCTTTATAATTAATTTTCTCCTCGTATCATTTTAATTATTAACAAAAATCAGAGAATCAATACTCCGTAGAATGTAAATAATTTGAGAATTTGCTTCTACGTGCATGTACAATTGGTATTGGTGACCTATAGTATTGAGCTAGTGGTCAGTATGTAGTTAAATTCTTTAAAAGATTTGGGGAATCTTCATTGTAATATTTCAGATTTAACCAAGTTAAAAGTTCGCTTAACCAAAGTTAAGAAGTTAGTTAAACAAAAAAATAATAGATTTATTATTAAACCAACTTTTTTTAGTTAAAGTTTTCCAAAATAATTTATAGCATGCATGGTTTATGTATGTTTTATGTTAGAATGTTTTCTTCTAAATGATGTATGAAAAAAACCCACTTAAGATCGTGGATGACAAACGATCTCAATAATAGAAATGACTGTTAAACATTGTAGATCTGCAACTATTGATAGAAACAAAACCTCCCAAAATCTTTATCTATGTTGTAATCATAATTAAACAGTAAAATGAAGAGTAATAACCCCAATTATCCAATGGAAACCATATTTGTAAAGAATGATTTTATTATAACACCTATGAAAGGAACAAATATATGTTACCAGTCCCCCTCTATGGGATGGGTTCTTGGAAATCCTCAAACGCTTTCAGCTTCTGTAGAGTCTCTCTCCTCTAAAATGCATAAACCCAACAAAAATACGGTGTGTGACAATGAAAATAATCAGAGTTACAACAGTGGGTGCAACAATGAAAATAATCAAAAGTTAATAATGAGTGGAAAACCCTCTTATTTATAACAAAACATTGAGTTATCCTTGAATAATGAGCAATAATAAAATATTATTGATCGCATTCTTGCAATTACCACTTGGAATATTTTATTATATTTGTTTAGGAGAGAAAAAGTATTTAAACTTTTGTTGAATTGAGGCTTTTGTGATCCATATCGAGTTTATGAGAGAAAAAAAATCGGCATAAATCACATGATAATATAAATAAATAATTTATTTATTTATTATCTCAAGGAATTAGTTATGGAATAATAAACAAATAATGATTTATTTAATTATTCCTAAGGGATTTAGTCAAACTTAACAAAGAATAGTAATTAATTAATGATTAATTAGTTATTCTTAGAGAAAAATAAGATAAATAATGATTTATCTGTTTATTTTTCATCATTGGGTCAAATTTAACAAGGAATAATAATAAAAAAATGGTTTAATTAATTATTCTTAGAAGAAAACCAAACATATAGTGATTTATTTAATTATTCTTCATGGGTTTATCTATAAATTACTTAAACAAAGTCTTCAGGTAGAAATCACATGAGAGAATTTATTTATTTATTTTTGGCCAACGCATTTCGAACCAACAAGTGTGGTTCATCATCAGGACCAGATAAAGAGGCACACCATGGCAAAGGCTTAAATAGACAGCAATGTAGAGACATAATTTCAAGTAACGGATATATTTGAACAATAATGTTTAAATCATAATATTAATTTATTAATATATTAAATTATAATATTAATTTATTAATATATTAAATTAATTTAAATTACTATATATTATTATTAATATAAATTACTTAATAAAGGTGGTTTATTAGGTAGTTTTTCACAGTGAAAGTAATTTAAATACTATAGTAAAATTGTCTTTACATCGTGTACTTCAATCCATCTAGTAAATTAGGCTAGATGATAAATTTTTTGGTGATAACAGATTTCCCCACAATGTATGATTGTTAGGAGCAAAACATATGACCAAAGTATATTGTAAAGACACAATCACTAGACAAAACAGCAGAGTCAAGGAGAGAGAGAGAGAGATCGATGAAGTTGAAGCTGAGAGAGGATAGTGGCAAAGGGGGTGATACTAATGCAAGTCTCCTTTTTTGTTGTGGTACCGGACCTCGATGAGGCCAGGGAGGCATACCCATACCCGTCGAGATAACTTAGTATAAAAATAAAGGTTCGCCCAGAAACATGAAACTGAGCAATAAAGTACATGATGAATGGTACATGACACGCTCGCATAAGAGAGCCAAACAAGAATACAATGTGTCCCATATACATAATGCACCTGGTAAAAACATGAGTTAGGACTAAACACAATAATATCTGAGTACATGAGCTAGAAATCCCCTTCCCTCAAAAATGGGTGGGAGGGAGGGTAGAACAACCAAAGAAACCCTATTGAACAAGGAAGGGTTCTGCAAAACTAAATGGATCATCTGGAGCAGACGTGCATGCTATGAACATTGCGATCAGTAAGAACCGAACCCATCAACTCTGCAAAACTGCATCTGAGGCTGTAGCATAGTAGGTATGTATCTGGGCATGTGGGGGGCTACCTCAAAGGGCCACCCCCTCATGAGGTCTAAAACATCTCACACATACCCAAGAATCACTGGTACAATCTACTACATCACTGGACCATCAAGTGTATGGATCACGAACATGAAACGACAAGTCAAATGGAAATAATGGGACCCTCTGCTCGATCTAAGGCACCGAACAAGAATGGAAGCTGGAACCAAGATACACCACCCTCTAGGTCATTCTTCTGGAATAGATGAACTGAGGTCAACATAATAGGATCCGCAATAGATGAGGCAATGAGGAACCTCAACTAAAGCACAACCGAAAATTGTAATGTTATTGATGGATTGACACTAGGGATAATGGGGAAAGGGGACTTAGGGGCAAACAGACGACTTCCCTTGTTAGAGCATAAAGTGCATGGTTGACCTAGTAGAAATTGACTCGACTCTAGAGGGGATGGGGAAAGTATGACTAGAGGCCAAAAATGGGCAACACAGGATGAACGGTATAAAAATATGGATGGAATACTGTGACATGATATGATGGGACATGAAATAGACTCGAAGAATGCAAGGGTGACTCATCGCAGATGCTCTGAACAAGGGTGACTCGGTGACGCTACCACACAGACTAGGCTCGATGGGGAACATGAAAACATGAGTAAATGATGGTTACTCATGATGAAAATTGACATATGGTATTACAAGTATTAAGAGGAGGTGGACCTCCAAGTACAAGTGTCGCTTTATGACGAAGGTCGATTTTGAGGGGTGACGAAGTGACCTTCTTGGAAAAATGGTTTCCTAGTGAAGTGTCAAATCATTAAAAACTAAAGAAGATCCATTTTAGAGCTCAATGAGAGCTTTCCAATGGTGTTGACGTTTCATCAAACTAAGCTACGGTCTAGTCACAATGGGCAACAGAAAAATTGGGGATTTTCCTATGAAAAGGACTTTTTCCTTCCAATTTGGATTCATTTGCTAAGTGAGCTATGGTGAATTTGGAGAGGAGGAAAAGGCCCTAAATCTTGTGGATATCGTAGTGGAAAAAACGAACATCGTAATCAGGATCTACGACTTTAAAGAAAGTTGCCTTACTTGTCTAAAGATGGCCTTAATGTGGCTTGGAACGATCGTTTCTAGTGAAGAATTAAGGGAAGAGTAAAATGAGAATGAATGACTAGAGGAGGTCTAGAATCATCCTCACCGACTAAGTCAAACATGGGGACTATGTGGACATAGAGTAGAATATTTGAAGATGTGGTATCAAACGTCTATGATATGTGATGGGCATATGGCTCATCGTAGAGGTTGGTAGGACAAACTATCCAATGAATGGGAGAATAATTGACCATACCTTGATCTAGTGGGATCTAGGCCAATACTTAATTGAGAAGATGGCTAGGGGAAAAGCATCATGCCCCCAAGCATGGGATGTTGATCTAGTATGTAAAGGTGGGAATGATGCCCCCTAGCAGAAGGAGTTTGTGGAGCGCCATTGTGTTTCAAGTGCTTGAAAAAGGGATCCAGCAATCTCGGCCCAACTTGGCACGAGATCGTCCAATGGAGATGTAGGGGCCTATGTACCCCCCAATATGCTATGGGCATACTCAATGTATTTAGAGCTATGGGATCCAGACATTTATATGAATATGATTATGCATCACGATGATGGTTCACCATTTGTTTGGTTATCTTATGTGGTATACATATGATAAATGCCAGTATAGAATATTATTTGCAATGGTATTTACATAGTGATTTTGGGATCTAAGTACATGACTGAATGTAATGGTTTCAAATTCATGTGCTAATAGCTTCACTCATAGATATTTTCTAAATAGGACTTGGTTATGCACATGATACACACCATTCAAGTGCATGACAAGTAGCAAGGAATCTAAACCAACATGAAGATTAAGGATGCAATGAGCGAGGGCATCGACTAACAAACCTATCATTGCATCATATTCATCCTGATTATTGGTGGCAGATCCAATGCACACACCATTTGACAAGACTAACGTATGCAAGGGGATAAAAATGGCCTAGACTACCAAGACTAGATTCCGGGAGAAGCGACTCACACCATCGGCATGGCCAATATATGGTCTGGATGATGGAACCATATGAAAGGTGAAAAAGACAATGAATGAGATGATGCAACCTACCTAAATTTATGGAAAAAATAAAGACACACAAATCAAAGCGATGTGCTATGAGCAACATTTATGGAGTTAGAGCACATTGGGAGAATTAGGAAGGAGGTGGCCTTTTAAATCCTCATGAAGGAATGCCCCCTTACTCAAGTGTAAGGGTAATCAGGGGTAGACATAGCTTCCATAGTGTCCTCATCAGGCTAGGAGATGGGCGGACAGGAGGAAGACTGACTACATGATGCGACGACATTACCTCGTGCATCAACTTGAGGAATAAGATTCACATATGCATCATTTGGAATGGTCGACAATGGACTGGTAGATGGAGGATCTACTGATGGTAAGACCTGGGATTTTGTCGAAGCGACGACATTACCTCATGCATCAACTTGAGGAATAAGATTCACATATGCATCATTTGGAATGGTCGACAATGGACTGGTAGATGGAGGATCTACTGATGGTAAGACCTGGGATTCTGTCGAAGCAGGTTTGATAGAAACATGCGTAGAAAACTCATAAAGGTTTTCTTGTGAGGAACTCAAGGATGACGACAGGTAAAGGATATGGACCGTGGTGTCCATCATCTCAACATTGCGGGGAGGGATCACAATAGTGGGGCCTGTGTCTCCCTATTTTGGTTGACTAGTGGTACCAGAATCCACGAGTAGAGGAGTATATGATCCACTACGAGTGGTCTCATATTCACGAATCGCCCCAAGGCAATTGCGAAATTCATCAAGATGAGGGCAACAATGGGAATAGTGACCATGATGATCACAAAAAGCACAAGGGTGGTTTGTGCGTAGTGTTTTGAGTTTCTTAGGTGGGACCAGTAAGTTAACATGGACTTCTGAAAGATTAAACTCAGGGAATGCTTCATGAACCAAATGTTTAAGTTGAGGAAGCTCAGGACAATTATTAGTGGCATGCCCAACAACTTCACACAAAGCGCATGAATGTGACGGCTTTAGGGCTCTAGGTGCTGGAGAAGCTTGGGGAGCCTTGTCATTCGAATCTCTCCTTTTGGCTTTGCCCCCTGATCCAAAATGGATCGGACTTAGATTTCTAAGTCGAAAATGTTCCTCACAGAGGAAAATGAAATTCAAGGGATGCTTTTGAAAATAGTCCCATTACATAGATATTTTCATTCTGAATCTATTGCAATTTGAAGGGGCCAAAATGGACTTCGGATGAAGAAGTTATCACAGAAAGAAGATTGCCTTTGTCCTTTGAAAAAGAACGCATTTCTTCAAAAAATGGCCTAAAAGGCTCATTGAAGAAATTGCATCAGAAAAAGCTAAGGGGAGGACTTAAAGCAAAGGCGGAAGAAACCTCGATTAGTGACCTTCGACTTATCACATCGGAGGTAGGCCTTCGCCCGATATCGGGACCCCAGGCACAATGATATCAACGATGGGCGGTCGGCATAACCAAAGGAAAGACCCCTAGGCTGTTGCAACAACATTATTGTGACATGCGATAAAGCGATGGGCCGATGTGCAATTATGCGTGGACTGTTGGATTGGCTGCGCAGATCAATGGTCCAAATTTAATCGGCGATCGGGATATCAACGAATCCTTGATACCAAAGGGCTGTTACCAATGCGATATGCCGATAGAATGGTGGACTTGATGGGAACTATCAGTGCATATGCATAAAATTTGAAATCTGGTGTGTTCAGATTTTCTTTGTATTTCCGTTATATTGAGGTTTTGACCTCCCACCAAAGCGATTGTGGTATGCGATGAAAAGGTGGACTTAATGGATTTATAGACCCGATTTCATAAGTTTTGAAATCTGGGAATGCGGGATTTCTTTGTGTTTCCTGTGTATTGGGTTTTTCGGCCAATACACCATGCAATAGCAATTTGCGATGGAATGGTAGACCCGATGGGTTTTTAAGGGCGATTCAATAATATTTGAAGTCTGAATAAATGCTCCATGAGGCGTTTTCCTATGTATTTCTATTATTTGGTCATTACAGCCAGAGGAAGGCAAAATGATCGGGCTTTCCCATGCCGATGGTTCCTTTCCATTGTAAAGGGATTCTTGTAGTGAACAGTCGAGTTTTCCATGATGGAGGATAGTAACCGATGTGTTTCAAATACACATAGAGCATAGTTGTCAGGAGACTACTGAAAATTGTTGAGAATCACTTGGAGGTCGAGCGATCCAGTGTTAGCTGAGAGAGAGCTAACAACTGAAAGCTAAAGGACTGAAAAAGGTCGCTTGGAGGTCAAGCAAACCATAGAGGCACACAGAGGCCGAGAGAATCTCAGAGAACCAGACGAGAGCCAGAGCCAGAGCCGAAGATCTAAGAGCGAACCAGAGCTAAGAGCCAAAGCCAAGAGCCAGAGCCAGAGGTAAGAGCTAAGAGCCAGAGCCGAGAGCTAAAGCTAGAGACAAGAGCCAGAGCCAGAGCTAGAGCCAGAACTAGAGCCAGAAAGTCGAGAGCTTCAGAGCAAGGGATAAAATGGTGTTCTAAGCCCATAGGTTCTGTGTAAACCTATTGGAGTTGAATGTGGAGCTTGTAAAAGAACTTATGCCATAATCCCAAAGAGCCTAGTCGAGTTGACTAGAGCTCAAGGAAACGTAGCCCAAGAGTTTTGGGTGAACTCCATATTAATATTGTTGTTATGTGTGTTTGTTTATTTGCTGCATTATTTACTATCACATGTATTTAAATATCAACATAAGCAACAGAACTTAAAGAACTTAACATTTAAAGGCAAACATAAGCATACACCTATTTCAAGCATTATTAATTCCGCAATTGGTTAATCATAAGATCTTGGAAATATATAAGCTTTGGAGTGGGAGAGGTTCTTGTAAGCTTGACAAGAAGCCTTTAGTGCCCCATTTCAGATCAGGTGGTATCAGAGCACCAGATTGATTAAACCTACCTTCAAAGAAGGTGATATTAAAGCTTAAGTTATACCTGAGCAGATGGTATCATAATGCAGGTGGTATCATATCTATATGCTTGATTGACAGAGCAAAATATTGCTTGTCTGAAAGGTGTTTGGGCAGTCAAGGATTGATTGTATGCTTGTTTGTAGACTGACTATTGTGTGAGTTTGCAAGGGTGAAAGGAAAGTTGCTGATAGCTAAGTCTAGGAGAGGACAAGAAGGAAGAAGGGTTGAAGGCATTCTTCTTCTCCTAAAGGACCTCAAGGGAATCCTTGAAGCACAAGAGGTTTGTTGCAAAAGGTTGCTTGAGTAAGCTCTTTGATTAATCTTGTTTGAAGTTCTTTTGTTCATTTGCCTAATGTCAACTTCTACAAGTGAGTCCTCAAATTCTTCTTTCTTCACAAGATTCTTTAATGGAGATATGAATCAAGACTGGTTCATCATGATGGACATGGTGAGAGAAATGTATGAGGATGGAAGGAAGAGCATCACCCTTAGAGAGCAGTTGAATTCCATGAAGGAAGAGAAGCAATTGCTTTCTAACAAATTGCAGGAAATGGAAGGACAACTTCATATTGCAAAGATGAACTTGGAAAGGATGCATGAGTTGGAGATATAGCTCTTTGATGCAAAAGAAGCCTTGGTCAAGTATCAACTTGAAGAAGAGGTAAACCATTTCAGTTTGTCTTCTATTTCTTCTAAAAATGCTTATATTGGTTCTTTTGAAAAATGTACCAAAGGCATAGGTTCCAAGCTAATGTCCAAGATGGGCTATGAAGGAAAGGGCTTGGGTAAACATGCACAAGGTATTGTTGAGCCAATAATGGTTGACGAAAGGCCTAAGTATTTGGGTCTTGGCTATGGATAGTCTTATGGAGAGAGTTCTGAAGCTGCCATGAAGGCCATTGAAATAGTTCCAAGAAGGAGTTTCATTTCAGGTCTTCTACCTCAAGAGTGCAAAGATTATATTCGTGGAGAATGCAGTAGCTTGAAACATCATTCGCAGGATGCAGGTGTTCAGAAACACACACTTGAACCAGAGAGTTGTGGAAACTCTAAAATCCTTGAAGAGATTGATGGTGTTCCAAAGGGAGCCACTTCTTCATTCAATTCACCTCCTCATGAAGGCAATAAAGGTGAAAAAGAAAGGTATAAATCTGGTTCTAAACACATTCCTTTTGATTGTGTTAAGCATGATAAATTTCCATGTAAGCACTGGAAAATAATTGCTTGTTCCTTTTGTGGTTTGGATAACCATCATGTTTCTAGATGTCGAAAGAGGATAGCCACATGCAAGAAACTTTTGAAGGAAAAGAAGCAAGAAGCCAAAGGTCCATTGGACAAAGGCAAATCATGCTATCAAGAAGATGCACATGTGTTGCACTTACTGCCATAAGCAAGGACATATTGCTGTAAAGTGTTGGACTCTGAATCCAGCAATGCTTCCATGAAACTTGAAGAAGGAGGAAAGAGAAGATGGCAAAAATGGAAATGAAGTTTCCATGATTGATGTGTTTCAAGATGATTCACATGTTGATGCTGATGTGCAGAAAAAGGTAGCACCTTTGAAATGGATTGGTAAGAAATGGTTAGAGTTCTTATCCAACTAATATTGCATGTATATTGATGCATCTATTTGCATTTATTTTTTAATGAGATGCAAGTTGCAGGATTTTACCAAGAAGGTGAATGGAAAAGTTGAGTAGGAGACTCACTTTGTTGCTACAACATTATATTTCATTTGAGATTCGAAAGTACAGTATGCTTAAGTGAAAGTTGAAGGATGAAATGCATGCATAAGCTTGATGTGCATGAACACAGGGATGTCGATGATTTCCTTGTATTTGAACATGTAGATGTAATTAACTTGCAGGGTTGATTGCTTTGGCATGCATGTGATGCTATATTGACTTGGGAAAAGTTGATTTGGTCTCCAAGATGGAGATAATGATGAAGTGTTTCATCTTTGAAAAAGCATGTAGAAAAAGATGCTTGACTTGAAGGGTCAATTGTTTAAAGGCATGTTTTTTTGGCTTGTTATCTAGTCAATCATTTGATGCAGATATAAAGACATGGAGGTGTTCACAAGATGTAAAATATGTTTCTTTTGTTGAAGCAGGAGTTTAGGCCATCCAATTGTTGTCTGTAATCCTGTTGTTATTAACAATTGTTGTTGACAGTTTGTCAAACAGGTACAAATGTAAATTTTGTGAAGTATATGTAACTTCACATTAGTTTGAGCCACCTTGGATCAATGATCAAGCTAGAGAAGTTCAAACTACCTTCTGTTACTTTCTCAGCAGCAGTTCTGCATGAAGTCAAGGAGGAAAACAGTGCTTCCCCAGGAGGACCAGCACATCCAGGAAGGAGAGTGATCAAAGGCTTTGGTTCAGAGGCACTATGCAAGGCAAGTGTACGGAGGTTAAAAGAAGAGGGTGTTGTTACTCTCATTTACTGTTCAGATCAGTATATCAGTCTTTTGGAGACCAAAAGTTCTTTTTAGTGGGAAGGGGTGATCCAAAATGGATATGATTTAGATTTCTAAGTCTAAAATGTTCTTCACAGAGGAAAATGAAAGTCAAGGGCTGCTCTTGGAAATAGTCCCATTTCATACATCTTTTCATTCTGAATCTACTGCAATTTGAATGGGCTAAAATGGACTTTGGATGAAGAAGTTATCACCAAAAGAAGATTGCCTTTGTCCTTTGGAAAAGGAGGCATTTCTTCTAAAAATGGCCTAAAAGGATCATTGAAGAAATTGCATTAGAAAAAGCCAAGGGGAGGACTGAAAGTGAAGGTGGAAGAAACCCCGATCAATGACCTTCGACTTATCACATCGGAGGTAGGCCTTCGCCCGATATCGAGACCCAAGGCACAGTGATATCGGCAATCGGTGGATCAGCGAATCGGCAGTCAGCATAACCAAAGGAAAGACCCCCGGGCCGTTGCCACAACGATATTGCGACATGCGATAAAGCGATGGGCTGATGTGCGATTGCGCGTGGACCATTGGATCGAGTGCGCAGATCAACAGTCTAGATTTAATTGGCGACTGGGAGATCGGCAAATCCCCGATACCAAGGGTCGTTACCAATGCGATATGCTAATAGAATGGCAGATCCGATGGGAATTATCAACACGGATGCATAAAAATTGAAATTGGGTGTATTCAGATTTTCTTTGTATTTCCGTTATATTGAGGTTCTGACCTCCCACCAAAGCAATTGCAATATGCGATGAAAAGGAAAACCCGATGGATTTATAGACCTGATTTCATAAGTTTTGAAATTCGGGAATGCGGGATTTCTTTGTATTTCTTGTGTATTGGGTTTTTTGGCCAATATTCCATGCGATAGTGATTTGCGATGGAATGGCAGAACTGATGGGTTTTTAGGGGCGATTCAATAATATTTGAAGTCTGAATAAACGCTCCATGAGGCGTTTTCCTGTGTATTTCCATTATTTGGCTGTTACGGCCAAAGGAAGGCAAAATGATTGGGCTTTCCCACGCCAATAGTTCCTTTCCATTGTAAACGTATTCTTGTAGTGAACAACCGGGTTTTCCATGATGGAGGACTGTAACCGATGTGTTTCAAATACACAGAGAGCATAGTTGACAAGAGGCTGTTGAAAATTGTTGAGAATCACTTGGAGGTCGAGTGATCCACTGTTAGCTAAGAGAGAGCTTACAGCTAAAAGCTAGAGGACTGAAAAAGGTCACTTGGAGGTCAGGCAAACCACAGAGACACGCAAAGGACAAGAGAAGCTGAAAGAGCCAGACAAGAGCCAGAGCCAGAAAGTCGAGAGCTTCAGAGCCAGGGACAAGATGGTGTTATAAGCCCATAGGTTTTGTGTAAAACTATTGGAGTTGAGTGTGGAGCTTATAACAGAACTTATGCCATAATCCCAGAGAGCCTAGTCGAGTTGACAAGAGCTCAAGGAGACGTAGCCCAAGAGTTTTTGGTGAACTCCATATTAATATTGATGTTATGTGTGTTTGTTTATTTGCTGCATTATTTACTATCACATGTATTTAAATATTAGCATAAGCAACAGAATTTAAAGCACTTAACAATTAAAGGCAAAAATAAACATACACCTATTTCAAGCATTATTAATTCCGCAATTGGTTAATCATAAGATCTTGGAAATATATAAGCTTTGGAGTGGGAAAGGTTCTTGTAAGCTTGACAAGAAGCCTTTAGTCCCCCATTTTAGATCACCCCCTTGGCTAGATGCTTTCACAATAGGAGTTGGTTCCTATTGAGGTTATAATGGAATTGAAGTAGCGGCAGGGGTCATGGCGACCGGTTGAATTGGGGTTAAAGCATGATATGGTCGTATCTGACGAGGCGGAGTGCTTGCTTGGGGATCAATGTACCATACTGGGACCCCCAAAGTCACATTGGAAAAGACTAGTGAAGCCATGATAGGGATAGAAAATACTCCCAGAGGAAGGAATAATAAAGGTATCTGGCATGCAGGGTAATGTCCCAGCCAAATAGCTCCTCAATGGTTGAGACCTTGAGGAACATTTCCTGGTGGGAACATAGGAGAGGCACCCACAAATGGAGGAGGTCCTGGGTGGGTGGATTTGGATGACTCAGCTGAGATGGTAACAATAGAGTGTTGAGGAGCTGGTTGTTGATCAGAGGTATTGACCTCATCAGAATCCATCATGAGGATTTGGTAGTCACCAGGACCAGAAGGTTAGGGGGGATGGGCTGCTTGACCTGGATGAGGTTGAGCAACAATAAATTCTTACTGAGGGAAATGATTTATGAGCACGTCTAGTTGAGGTGGCGCAGGATTCTGAGGTGATTATTGACCTCGAGAAGTTTCTTCAGCTTCCCATAGTTGGTGCATCTAGGGTAAAAGGTGACACTCATGTATGTAGTGACCATGTACACCACAACATGCACAAGTCTTATTTGTACTAACAGCCTTGTTTTTCTTGTGCTAGCCACCTTATTGCTGGTTGTTGGTGTTAGGCTAGTTCCCCTAAGGTTTGCTAAGCTGGTTACCTTGGTTACCCTTGTTACCCTTCCCCTTATTATTTTTCTTCCAATTTTGGGGATTGGTATCACTCTATTGTGCAAACACCTCATGGAGAAGGGATGGTGGTTGCTGGGGTTGAGGATGCATGGGAGGTTGCGGCGTTAATTCTTGAGGGGCTAGAGTGCCAGGTTGTGGATGAGAAGGAGCAATAGTATGGTAGATGGGTTGGTGACGTGGAAACATGTTGCTAGAAGGAGGGGCATAAATGTTGGAGGAACTCGTGCCCCCCTGCGGGTAGCCATAACCCTGCTGAGTATATGGCGAATATTGTGAAAGGGATCGAACGATACCATCGATGGTGTGAGATGCCCTCGATGCATTCGCATTGCCAGGATGAGGGAGGTTTGGAATAATGGTATAGACGTAACCTGATTGAGCAAAAATCAGATCATATCTCAAAGTGGTCTGGAGAGCTTCTTCTTCGGCCTGAGGAAAATGGGATGCGACATATTTCCCAATTGGGGATAAAAGGCTTCTGAGAAATCAATCTAGATAAACATAGTCTTCGAAAGGTGGGGCATGACATGTGATCCTCCTTCAATGACACTCTTGAACATGGTCAAAAAGGCGAGTAGCAAAGGATTGACGGAATGTGGTCAAAAGCTCAGTACTAGTGTCATACCAGAGAGGTAACTGGAAATAGGACAAGAACACTTTAGAAAGTATAGCGAAAAAAGAATGAGAGGCAGTGGACTCATCTATATACCATTTTGCAGCGTCTCTAGTGAACGTGCGTTGGAAGAGTCGAAGACGAATGGAGTCATGAGTTATGGAGTTGGATGAACACCACATGTGGAAGGATTGGACATGGTTGGTAAAATCATCTCGAGCAATACCCTCAAATTTTGGGATATTTGAGGGAAGCTTAGTCAGGATAGAGGCCAACCAACATCATGGTGCATGGGGTCATTGATCAACTGGTTAAGATCTGGTAGACTTAACCCGACCATAAAGGGGAGCATGGGGGTTACTAGAACGGTTCCTCAGACTATTCCGCCTGATGTGACCACCGGTATAGCACTGGAGGCACCACTAGATTAGGGTCCTACACCTGTTGTGTGTCCAGACATGGTGACACCAGACATGGTGACGATATGTAGTGAAGGAGGTTCAGAATCAGATGAGGAATCAGAAGGACTAGGAGAAGAGTTGGAATGGGGACTCGGAAGGCTATGAACTCGAACCTGACGAGGAGGAGTAATACGCCCAAGCAGAAACTGAGCGTGAAGGCCTAATAGTCTTTGTGACTGACACCTTGGTAGTGCAATGATGGAAGGACACACGGAACATAGAAAGGGTGAAGGGATATCAATAATATATCTTCTGCCTCTGATCCAGTGAGATAAATTTATTATTTTAAGTCTTGGCTTGGCAGTGTAAACCAAGCGCCCTTCGCTTAAGGTGTGCTTGTGTGTGCAAGTGTATTAATTGATTAAGGCCAGATCGTGTTTGTTAAAAAGATAAAAACTTGCTGCAAATAATTTGAAATAAATAACAAAAAATAAACAGCAAAATAATTAACTAAACCCCACCCAAACTGAGTTTGCAAACACTGTACTGCTAGGTGACTAAACCGATGGAAAATACACTGAAACGGTCAAGATATTTGAATGTCAATGTGACTGGGATCAAGTCACTCTAAGTTGTTGGAATTTGGTGCAGTAACAACAAAAAACCAGAGGAGAAGATCGCTCCAAAAAGATAAGGAGATGGGTGAAACACCTAGGCCAACCGATGGGACCCTAAGGGAATGACCAAACAAGTTTTAATGTGAAACTATGGATGGTAGAAACCTATCTTATTATATCTGAAACAAAAGGTTAGAGATTTGGAAAATGTGGTTGAAAGTGCTGCAAAAACTCAGACTTCTCACTTAACTAAACTCCTCCTAGAAAGGCAGAAGTGTACTAGAAGCCCTGAGGGAGGCTAAATTCAACTTCAATGAGTAAAATAGAATGGATCAAGGCCTAAGCGGGATGAGACAGAGGTCAGAGACCCAGTATATAGCTCTGAGCAAAACCCAGAAACAGATTTGAGAAAAAACCTAAAACCCAGAAATCGCAGGTTCTGGCATCTTTTTTGATGAAATCATAACTTTTGGGCAACAAGCTGCATTCTGGAGCCGAGATCACACCTTTTGGGCTAAAAACTACGATTTCTGCTCTGAGACTCCTGGTATGCAAATTTAAAAAAATGGTGCTTTTGCCGCGACTGGTTCCTGTGACCTGCGGAAACGACTAGAAAGCTTACGGAAGTCAGAAATTGATCAAATCTAGGGTTAAAACACTAGGAAACATTAATATAAGAGAAAAAATAAGAAACCATAACCTGAAAACCAAAGGTCACCCAGGTTTCTGGATCTGAAGTATAAAACCAAGCGGAGTTGCCAATTTTGATTGGAGACACAAGGATCTGAATTAGAATTATTCCCCAACAGAGTCACCAATTTGTTAGAGTGCTTTCTTCTCAATGATGTACGAAAAGAACCCACTTAAGATCGTGGATGACAAACGATCTCAACAATATAAATGACTGCTAAATATTGTAAATCTTCAACTATTGATAGAAACAAAACCTACCAAAATCATGATCTATGTTATAATCATAGTTAAACAGTAAAATGAAGAGTAATAACCCCAATTATCCAATGGAAACTAGATTTGTAAAGAATGATTTTATTATAACACCTGTGAAGGGAACAAATATATGTTACTAGTCCCCCTCTATGGGATGGGTTCTTGGCAATCCTCAAATGCTTTCATCTTATGTAGAGTCTCTCTCCTCTATAATGCATAAATCCAGCAAAAATATGGTGTGCGACAATGAAAATAATGAGAGTTACAACAGTGAGTGCAACAATGAAAATAATGAAAAGTCAATAATGAATGGAAAACCTTCCTATTTAGAACAAAATATTGAGTTATCCTTGAATAATGAGCAATAATAAAATATTATTGATCCCATTCTTAGAATTACCATTTGGAATATTTTATTATATTTGTTTAGGAGGGCAAATGTATTTAAACTTTTATTTAGAAATAATAAATAAATAAATGATTTATTTATTATGAAGGAATTAGTTAAGGAATAATAAACAAATAATGATTTATTTAATTATTCCTAAGGGATTTAGTTAAACTTAACAAAGAATAGTAATTAATTAATGATTAATTAGTATTCTTAGTGAAAAATAAGAAAAATAATGATTTATATGTTTATTTTTCATGACTGGGTCAAATTTAACAAGGAATAATAATAAAACAATGGTTTAATTAATTATTCCTAGAAAAAAATCAAATAAATAGTGATTTATTTAATTATTCTTCATGGGTTTAACTATAAATTACTTAATAAAAGTGATTTATTAGGTAATTTCTCAAACTCAAAGCAATTTTACTATGATAAAAGTGGCTTTACATGTTGTATTTCGATTCATCTAATAATTTATGCTAGATGATCATTTTTTTGTGATAACATTTTACTTTATAATAATTTTTCTCCTCGTTTCATTTTAATTATTAACAAAAAATCAAAGAATTAATACTCAATGAAATATAGATACTTTGAAAATTTTCCTTCTAACTTCAATATATATGTAAGCAAAGGAATCAAAACAAAACCACACAGAATCAAAACAAAACCATATAAACACTAAATAGAACTAATCATTCGTTTCAAATTTATCCATAATATCTTGTAAAATTTCTTAAAATTATTGCACCTTTCAATCTTATACTGAAGAGGCCATGTGTCTTGTTTTTGCAAATCAGCCCACCATGCATAATAACATGGGAATGCAAGATGTAGAAGTCATAACAATTAACACGTACAATCTTTACTTTTTGTTTGTAATTATGGTAGAATCCTTATTGTTTTGGTTAAAAAAAATATCATGAGGCGAGAAAGGCCACCCTATTTGTATAAGCAAGATATGCCAATGTGATAATGTAATGTATACATATTGTACTTTTCCATGAAATTGCTCACAGCACTTTAAAAGGTCTCTCTACAACAACACAAACCATAAGTCTTATTCAAATTAATCGTTAATTAAAACCTACTAAAATGAATTTTTTTTTATCATTTTACTACTGCAAATATACCTACCATTTAGAAACAAGTCTGGAAGATGTATTTAGTGATAATAGCAATTCCTTAGTAAGTCTAACAATAATGCGGATGCTTTTTTGTCTCCTCACAAAGAATGAAGACTTTGGACCCTCGTCTTCACACAAGCTCTCTCCTGGGCACCTTCATTTCCATCGTTTTACCCTATGCCTTTTATATCAAAGATCCCCTCTCTCTTCTATTCGTTCCTACTTGAAGATCGTGAGAAAAGCATATCAATAAATTAGGGAGCACTAATTTTATCGCTGAAATTAAACAAATTTGTATCCACATACACCACTGTGGGAGTTTAAATAGGGCACAATTTTGCTGAGAAAACAATGAAAATTATGCAGGATTTTGGAAAAATGCAGCTTAATTTTGATTTTATAGTAGTAGTTTAAAAGGGCCATAATTTTGCTCTTAAAACAAACAAATTTGTATCCACAAACACCATTGTGGGAGTTTAAATAGGGCACAATTTTGCTTGGAAAACAATGAAAATTTAGGCAGGATTTTGAAAAATTGCAGCTTAATTTTCATTTTATAGCAGTAGTTTAAAGCGACCATTATTTTGCAGGCAAAACTGTGGAAATTTCAGTAGGATTTTGAAAAAATGCTGTTGAATTTTTTGGAAATTTAAGTTAAAGTTGTCAACTTTAAGATTTTAGGTGCCTAGGGTTCTTAATGTGGTTGAATCCATTTCCACTATTAAAAAAACTATTCACACACCCTAAAGATCAGATTTTTTGACAAAAAAGATGGCTGAATTCCTGCTTCATGAAATTCAAAGAGTAGGGAAATTTGCCCAAAATCTAAAATGGTTAAAATCCGGCAATTTTTTTTTTTATTATTACAGTAGTAGTGTTTGAATAGTGTTTTTATGGTGAAAATAGATTCAGCACCATTGAAAACCCTTGTCCAAAATCTTGAAATTTAATGGCTATAACCTAAATTTACAAATATTTTATTAAAATCTTACAAAAATTCTATAATTTTCTGATCAAATTTAAACCTTACTTAAACTACAGCAAATTCAACTCTCTTCCTCCAAACCGCTGGAAATTTATCGGAGATGTCCCACTGCAATAATGTTTGATTTATTCCTCTAATAAAAATCTTACAAAATTTCTATAATTTTCTGAGCAAATTTAAACCTTACTTAAACTACAGCAAATTCAACTCCCTTCGTCCAATCCGCTGGAAACCTGTCGGAGATGTCCTACTGCAATAATGTTTGATTTATTCCTGTAATAAAAATGTGCCATAAAACTCAGATGTGGAACATGCCTAGATAGTGTTATATTTGTCTGGAGCTCGGTGTACAAATGACCCGCGTGCTTTTCGCTTTATTTAGTTCAGGAGGCACTACCCGAGTTCGTCCCCAAGAATCTGCAAAAGTTATTGGTAACAATGAGGACAAGTATGATTGAGAACAATGGTGGGTTATCTGCAATTTAAGTGCCAGCATTCTATGAACCAAAATGTTTGATCTGCTCACGTCATAGAATTGTGCCATAAAACTCCCGTGGAACGCACCTAAATAGTGTTATATTTGTCTCCTTACCCAGCACCCAATTACATCCGACTTCCTCACATTATAACTGTACTCTCAATATTCAAGAATCTTCAAAAGTTACCAGCAATTGTGTGGAGCGTGACAGAAAACAAGGGTGGGTTATCTGCAATTTAAGTGCCAATATCTAAATGGAAACCCCAACCTCTAAGGATTATATCTGTTACATGGTCATTCTTATTTGAATCCTAGATTTCGAGAATATTTTAAATTTGGCTGGAAGGGAAAATTTAGCGACTAATATTATGGAATAATTTTAAAAAAATTATCAAAATTTGTAAATACTATGTGAATATTTTTTAAAAACCCATCCAAAAATATTTAACATTTATATATTATAAACCAATAAAATTCATCAAACAATTCAAACTTTAAGTGAAATTCTAATCCTTCAAATTTTCAATGCAACTAACAATCCACAAAAATATTTCCAAAACCTACAAAATTTGTATTTTGTATGGGTAATCTCTATTTATTTTTTACAAACCAAAATATATACCTACAACTCCAGGTACGGCGTTTAATCTTCTTCATTGCGGATGTGCATTCAATGCAGAGGAGATCATAGCATGTCAAATATGTAAAAATAATGAGATATTCACTTTGAAAACGAGGTTCATTAAATCCTATTAAATAAAAAGAGTTAGAGATTAATTTTTTATATATATTTGTATTTCTGAACAATGATGAATGAGTGACTCCTTAGAGTATTAAACAATAAAAAAGTTATATATATATATATATATATAAATTATGATGAATGAGTGGTTTTTTGGAATAATTTGGGACAACTATATTTAAACATTTTTTTAAGTTAGTTAATTTAAAAGAGATTTGAACTAGTGACCTATCACAAAGAGTATTATAAAAATGTCCTCATCTACTATCAATCTAAAGTTTCATATTTTTTTTTAATTATATTTTTTGAGAGGAATATTTCTTTTGGGCTTTCTTCTTTCATTAGCATATCAACATGTATTAGAATTTATTTACTCATCACATTCTGTCACATTTTAAATATGATTACTCCTAGTGGGATGAATGGGTGGTTGGTACAATGGGATGTTATATATACTTGTATTTTTGAACTATGATGAATGAGTGGTTCTTTGGAATAATTTGGGAGACCTACATTTAAACAATTTTTTTAAGTTAGTTAATTTAAAAGAGAATTGAACTCGTGACCTATCACAAAGAGCATTATAAAAACTTCCTCATTCACTATCAATCCAAAGTTTCATATTTTTTTTAATTACATTTTTTGAAAGGAAGTTTGCTTTTGGACCTTCCTCTTTGAGTAGCATATCTACATGTATTAGAATTTATTTACTCATCACATTCTCTCACATTTTAAATCTGATTACTCCTAGTGAGATGAATTTTAAAATTGATTACTCTTAGTGGGATGAATAGGTGGTTGGTACAGTGGGATGTTATCCCTTCTACATGATACCAAATCTCACCACAACACATCTTTGGCCCATTAGAATACTACTCAAGAAATAAGCTCTTAAGTAATAAATTCTCGTATATATGATGTATGAACTATTGGATATATTCTTGTTATATATGGGTCTAGCCTACTAGTTCTATATCACTTTTTTTATTTTATTTTGATAATAGTTCACATGTTGAAACTTATGCATATTCATATCATTCTTTGATAATTATTTTATTAAATTATTCATCAACACTTATATACATATCACTTAAGTCAAAATAAATAAATAAATATATATATATATATATATATGGTTGGTACTATAACATATTGTCTTCTTTATTTGATTTCAAATTTTACGGGAATACATTTTTAACTTATTTTAATATGGATGTTGATATGTGAAGCAAAGTTGAGATTTTTGAACCTTGTGATTTTCAAACTGATAATTTAAGTATAAATGCAGGAATCATAAGTAATGATGAAGTACTTATGAAGTGTCACAAAGAACTTGAATGGCTGGAGTATTCGCTGGGAAATTCAGAGTATGACAATGTGATTGCAGAGGAAGGAGTTCATTACAGTGGACAAGAGCAAAAAGACATCATTAGAGCAGATGGTATGGAGGAGACACTAGCTAACAGTCTCGTGAATTCTGTTGGGAATTCAAATCAGCATACTGATGTGCTGATAGAGAAGGAGAAAACAGAGCAACATACTCATGTGTTGCCAAAGGAAGAAGAGGCACTAAGGCCTTATGATTTTTATTTTAACAATTGTTTTATGAGTGCAGGTTTATTTGCAGATGCTGGAGAGAATTTAGCACAGATAAGAAGCCAAATGGAAGAAGAAGACTCTATGGAAGAATTTAATCCATGGAACAGAGATGTTCAATTGCTGGAGGGAATGATGGATAGTCATGATTCAATGCAGACAAAGATAATCATGAAAGAAGGTAATCGGAATAAGCAAAGAACAAGTAGGAGAAGGTAATAGCATTCGACAACTTCAAGGAGAAGAACAACAGTTTGAAGAGTTAGTGGACAACAACAACAACCTGAAACAAAGAGAAAGAGGCAGAATTAATTGTCAGAGTATGGACCAGTCCAAGGATGTGCTGCAGTCAGAGATTGAAGAATTATGGAAATTAATGATGAAACAGGCCATAGGGAGGAAAATGATAGCAGCAGGAAGCATGATCAATCAGAATTTGAACCTGATTGACAAGGAGAGTGATCCAAATGGATCCAAGAACACTCTCTAAGTCTTGAAATCTCTTAAAATAAATTATATACTACCAAGTGTCATCATAGTACACATATCAATGTTAGTATTTATGGCCAAATTTCAATTAATTTTTTGTGAATATTTGATTTGATATGTTATCGTTAAAATATTTTATAATTAAAATGTCATTAACAACTTTTATGTTATCATTAAACTATTTCATAGTTAAAATGAATTCATACTTATGTCGTTATCTTTTTTTGAATGAGAGTTCATATTATCCACAATAGTATTCATAATTTAGCGAAGTTCTGAATCCAAAGAGGATCCATTATACTATTTCATAGTTGAAATGAAATGATTTTTTTTTGTCAAAATGTATTTTTTACAAGTCAATATGAAGGAGATTAACATAGGATTTACATATAATATTAAAAGAAATTAATAATAAAATAATATTTCAATATTTATTAAAAGTAAGTTATTTTAATATCTATCTTAAATAAACATCCTAAAATGAGCTTTATCTAAATAATATAAAGAAAGTGATTGATTTTTTTTTTTTTTAATTTAAATTTAATTTAAAATTGTTTTCATATCTTAATACTACGGAGATATATCATTTTTTAAATGTTTAATATAGAATTGGATCTTGACAATTTTTTTTCAATGTCAATCATTATATATATATGATTGGTGTGTTCTTTAATATGAGTGCGGTGTAATTTTTATAATGTTCAACAAGGAGTTTGCATGTGTGCACATGCACTTCCACATGTATAGAGTCACATATTAAGAATTAATTTAAATCCATTTTAACTTTGATCCATCATGCATTGATTTGTAAACAAGAGACTAGTTTATTAGTTTCACTAACACATTTGTGGAATTAACTTTCGAGCTTTGTGGAATTAACATTTGATCATTGTGAAGGAGAAATATGAAAGAATATTAAACTTACACAAAATTATTTACTTAGACATCCATTGAAATGGTTGAATTCCCAAATAATATTTTAATTTTACACATGTTTCATGCCAAACATCATGTGGAAGCAAGATAAACACCTTACCACTCAACTTCCACAAGAAGAACGCCTTATCACTCAACTCAAAAGACCATATAATGTCTCCGTATATTTATTTAGTACATATATTTTATTAATGTTATGCATTGTGGTGTAATTTATTCTATTTTATTTATAAAATACACCAAAACATATTTTTGAAAGAAATATATTTATAAGGTTGTAAAAGGATTTTGATTTCTAGGTACTATGTATATAATTTATTTATATTATATACGTACACAAATCTTTTGAAAAGGAGACAAGGCTAAATACCTTTATAAGGTACACTTCTCATTTTTGAGTATATAAAAAAGCTACCATTTCAATTATCATATTTATTTTATTTTAATTTCCAAGTTGCTCAATATTAACTTTTTCATTTTACCTTTTTTTTTTAACTTATGCATTGGGTTAAACATATATGTATTTATTTAAAAAAGGATATAAGTATGTAAATATGTTTTTCTTTTTTCTAATTAATTAAGTAATTAATGGTTAATATTTTTCATTTAAAAATTTATTTACAATTACGTTTTAATTTTATAATTAATTATTTTTTATATTAATATCAAAAAATTGTTTCATAAAAATTAATGTCACATACCTCCTTAACCCAATATCAACAAACACCTACAATGCTCCATTCACTACACTTAACTTTGATTTACAATATATATACAGTAGTTGTCACATGCATAAGTATTCAAAACTTTTTCACTCAAGGATGTAACATGCAATTATACTCAGATGCTTAAAGATTGGATAATATAAAGAGTAATGAGCCAACATATAGAACATCCTAGTCAATTGAAGCAAACCAGATTAGCGGAAAAAATGTCACATGGAAAATCGAGCATCACCACACAACCTAGAACTACCTTCCTCCAGTTCACCCACAAGCCGAGAGTTCTTGCTATGGATCAACTCCCTCTTGTTGATCTCTTTAATCCTCTTTTTTATCTCTTCAATGGGTATACCCTCTTTCATAATATGGTTTCCTTTAGTGACATCATGCATTTATGGATATTTTTATCCATTTCCCTGTGCTTTTTCCAAAAAAGCTTGCCTTTCTCTCCAACGAGGCTTTTCCTTATAAAATCTTTCCTTTCTCTCCCACAAGGATTTTATGTTTTTCTTAAACTTAGCATATTTCTCGAGCTAAGTAACTTAATGGATATTTATCTCCCAATCCATTAATCTTATATAGAATTGGATCTAGAAATCTTATCATGAAAGAATTGTCCATTTGATTCACCAATGGGATTTCATTTGGAAATAATTTCATCTCTTGGTGTCTCATTTTCCAAGTGATTAAATTATATTTATTTATTTAATAAAAAAGTATTTACTTAAATTATTGTTACACATCAGACCTAGCTTTTCTTTTACAACTCAGTCTTAGCTCAGGTCTAGCATGATAGCAACAGAGTGTTACATACAGCATAGGGCTATTACATACTCCCCCTCTTAAATTTACACCGTCCTCGGTGTATTACTGCATCTTACAATTTCTTTCCTCATGCATAGGTAGTTTTTTATGAAATTACAAGTTCCCATGGCCTTGCCACCTGAATCAGATATTCTGATATATAGGTTACAAAGAAGTTCTACGAACAAATATCCCCCCATTCCTACCTCTAACATTTGTTCCAATCAATTTTGTGAGAGATTTGAGATGCAGAAACTCAATTTTATTTACCACAGTTGCCCACCATTTAACTATGATTCCTTAGTTTCATTGTATTTAAATAATATGAAGAAATGCACTTTCTTCTAATGCATTTGTGTTCTTACCGAACACTTGCTTCATGTAGTCTCCTTGCATTAGTCACAACAAGTCAAGCTAGCACATTTGTCCAATCAACATGTATAAAAATATCAGACTAGGTTAGCTCAAAACATAACCATCAAATCATATATAAAATGACCCAAATAATAAATCACATGTACACAAAAATCACATAAAACACTGATACTTATCCTTGAATCACTCCTTAATTTCTATTTATGTCTTTATTTTGCATGCATTCAAGATTAATTTCCACACCAGACAACCACCCAGTGCCTTCGCCTCAACCATGTGCACATACACATAGTGTGCATCACACACATACATCTATACACATCATCCAACCATGTGAAATACATGCATCCACACCAGTACCATATGTATCAGTACAGCGTTTACACAATACCAAATGTCCATAGCATCAGATGCATGACATGTACCATATCCACATGTTTTCAAAAAATGTTAGTATAATTAACAAAACATCAAGTCAATACCAAAAATTCATTTATTTATTCACACTACCTTTAGGAAAATCCAATCAAACCATGCTCAGTTTTTTGATTGGGGAATAAGGAATCCATGGACTTATTCCACTTCTACAGCTAGAGCATAACTGCAATTTTTTATGTCGAAGTATTAAACTGCTTTTATTTAGCTAATCCTTTTCATGTATCTTGTGGTTGAAGGAAATTTAAGCAAAATGATAACATAGAAGTAATTATGCATAATACAACTTTACAATACCAATAACTTTGAGTTTTTGGGATTGAATTTGTCCCTTTCACAAGGTTTTAATAACAACAAAATATGACCTTCGTTTTTTCATAAATCAGATTATTTTCTATGATAGTTAGTCTAGTAATGACTTCAATGTTATATTTGAAGTCCAATAAAAACCTGAAATTTGTCTTTAGCAAAGAAAATATTTGTTTGATACTCAAGAGAACTCCACACATAAACTGGTTATATCATATTATTTCATGTTTGCTCTTTTTAACGCTACTTCCAACACCTTGTTGGCAATAAATAATTCAGTGTATATTCCACACCAATGGACCAATCAGTATGAAAGTACATACACCTCTCATCCATGAGTCATAACAAAGGTAACCATGTTCTCACATTCGCAAATCCCATTATTTCTAGGGTACTCTGTGTACTAGGGTGTGAAATTAGGTCATTAACATACCTTAGCACTTGACCATGACCTAGTAGAATATAATTCATTTCCTGGAAACCAAATCAATTATCAAATTCTTTAAAATAAATAGTTTATGCAATAATTGTTATGTTGTCATATTCAAACCCAGACAACACTATGCATGCAATCTGACAGGTGGACTTCTCCCATATAGCTTGATATGAAATAATGGTACATAATATGCATCTCAGATTGTGCGACTGTCAATTAATTTGAATAAATTGCTAGATATCATTTTATCGAAACCAATTATCTTTGTACACAACAATCTTGATTACCAACACCACTTAGGCATCAATATGGTTGAAGCATCCTATTTATTTAACAATGATCTATTGCATGCTTTGTTATCCTCTCTGTTCATCACCTAGAACATTTTATATGTCACACATTACTTGGTGCATGTATTATTTTACTAATAGCATAAGATCCTTAGATCATCATACGTTGTATTAATGTGAAACCTTTTCGTTTTCCAAAAATTTGTTTATTAATTCGGACAAGTCATGTTCCAATTCTAGTGTACAATTATTGTTAGTCATTAGGATGCTCCAAATCGCTCTAATGCATCAAGCACCACCATATCTAGTACGCAAGTATACTTTGTTTATATATAGTAGAAGCACATACAACATTTTAATCTCATCACTTCCCACAACAAGTACATTTGTAAGATCTACAATTATTGTACTAGAAGCATCTTCCTCTTGTTGTAGATTTGAAAGGTCCCTCTTTGTGAGATATTACTAATGGAACCCATCTATGCACATCAAGGTTGTGGAGTTTGAGGCTGCATACTTTGAATTATAATAATTTACACTTGTGAATGTTTCGTTGAACTTAATACTTTCATTCTTTTATTAACCGAGAAGCACTAGGAGCTACTTGTACACTCCCATTATCGATATATACTTTTGGTTTCTGTCCCATTGACCTACTTATGAAGGTCATAAAAGTATTAATGTATGATGTCTTCATGCATACACTAAGTTTTATTTCATGTGTGCACACTCTTCACAACTCTAACCCTAGTTCAATCTAGATTGAACATAACTTCTGCCTCTTATCTATATTAGTTACAATTATTTGGATTTTTCTTTACTTAAAAGAGACATGAGGTTCCAAAATATGAATGTCCAATTAAATATGAATATTGCTACTGAATATATGAATAATAACCTGGTAAGGTTTAGTTCTCTCCAGTAGTGTATATTTGGAGCATTTTCCCCATGAGGGTGAATTAAATGATTCAACCAGTGGCCAAATCACATCCAAAAATGAACTGCATCGTTACATGTAGATGCACCAATTAACGCAAAAATATTAAATTGAAATATAATTTTAAAAATATAATCTCATACCACATACATAGACTTATCTTTCATGAGCTTAATGATATTTCATGAGAAAATTCATGAATAGATACAATTTAGAGAAAATCTTCAAAAAAATTCTAGGATGGAAACCAACTAATTAACCATCAAATTATACTAATATTGATAGAATGTCATGAACTTATTTCATATGATCTCTATAGATTCCATCTATATGCTTTTATTTTTTTATGATCTTTCCTCGTGTTGGCCATGATCTATGGAAAGGAACTTGTCTATTTTATCTATTTTTGTTTTCTAGTTACTTCATAAGAGTTCAACATTTCTTCCCTTCATATTTCATCCTTTCTTAGGATCTTTATAAGTATAAAATTGATTTCATTAAGTTATGTCCTTGATTGGACTATCTTTACCGACATTAGTTTGTATTTTATTAAGCTATGTGCTTGCATAGCAATCATACAAGTCATAACTTAACTTTAATATGAGTAAAATAATATGATGACCATATCACTAAAATCCATCAAATTTTTAATAAAATAACCATACTTTAAAAATCACTTATTCACCACCATTATTTATTCATAACCTTCATTAAATAATATATCAATTATTCTTCCTAAAGTTCGTTATACGTTTTACTCCTCTTATGTCACGGCATTTAGTATTTGAGCATTCTCTTACCTCAATTTCAATGATATATATTCTTCTTACATATGTACTACATGTTATTTAATTATATATCTCATTATCACTGCGTGTATAACATCCTTCTTAATTGCATGTAATTCCTAACACACAATAAAGTAGTACATCTATGGTTGACCATTTCCACTTATTGAAATAATAAATGTGTTAATTATTGTCATTTCTTTGAATTACTCTCTATTCCACTACAACACTGCAAGGTTCTATGTTATATAATGCACTGCAGAATTATTTGTTCCCATATAACCTTTCAGGGTTCCTCCTCCCCCCAATGCTACTATAGCTATCCACAATACATAGACTTGAGAAATTCGATATAAGTGCAAGGATTAAATCCAACCTTGTTCATTCATCAAGCTTGACTATAACCATCTAAAATTTGGTCTATCTTGTGTAAAGTATCTTAAAACAATTTTTAAACCATGATAAATAGTGAAACTTTGCGTCGTCGATGCATGTAAGCACACAATTGCAACTCATCGTAAGCACACAAATGAGCCATTCATACATGAAATAACATGAATAAGGAACATTTAACCCATCCATGCATGTAAGCATATAAATGCAGCTTATCATAAGAACATAATGAGTTTAGACATCATCCTTGTTCATCCACAACACTTATCCTATGGAAAACATAATAAAAGTACAACCTTCACCGTATAATGTAATCAAGCAAATCCAAGGAGAGAATAACAGAAAGTATGCATATTCTTATGGGGTGCATTATGCATTAAAACAATAGCTCATAATTTAATTACAACAGCCTTAACCTTACTATTTTCGTGCGACTTAAGGTTGCCATGGACCTAGACCATGTTCCAGTCTCATTCTAGAGTAGGCGAACCGAAACAGGAACCTCTGCTCCACTATACAATGAAGATGTCGAGATTCGAGATAGGGACTTGGTAGAATTAGCCCTTAATGCACAAATTGGCACCATTTCCTTGAATAATTTGAAGGAAATACATAACATCTTTCCCTCACAAAAGAGGGTAAAACTCAATGTGAGTAACTCAGGTTGAATGGATATGGGCATAATTTCACAGCATTTTGCAATGATTTTACTCTGTTTGTAACTCAAGAACCATGTATCCATATAATTCGTTCTCAATTGGAATCAACACATAGAATCTCAAGACCTGGGAATGATGATCTCCTTCCGACAGACATAAAATTTGCAATTTATTTCTAGAACAGCCTGAGCAACCGAATAATGGTTTCGTTCCTCCCTACCCTATCGATTTGATTGTCTCTTACCCACGAGTCCAGTGCATTACATAGGAATCTGATCAACTTAGTTGGGGTTCGATAGTTGCATTTGATCTCTGACTATTCATTAGTTAGGGAATAAAGAAATATCTAGAGGTTTCATCTACCCCGGTGAACCATACCACATGACGTCAAGGTTTCCTCCCAATTGCATCGTCTTGTGATCAGGTTTCCCTACTACTATAATTCCGATATAGAATAAAAGTAGTACCTTTTCTGCTTTCCCTTTTTCTCTATTAACCTGATATTTTCTTACTCTAGTCTCCCTCTTAACATGGTTCCTTCTTTATTCCATTTCATGGGAGAGATGTATAAATGGCAAACTCATTCCCTTCTACACGTATCTGAAGTCCCGTAATTCTGCCTCATTTTTGTCGTTTCTAAAAAGAGAATATAACACCTTACTTCAGTATCCACAAAGGATGACAAATCCATTCTAAAATTAGAAAAAGATAGAGGTGAGGGGATGCTAAGTTTAGAATCAACACATATACCAAAGAAGGATGAAATACTACTCCCTTGCGTCATGCAAATCAAACAAGTTTTACTTGCAATCAGGGAAATCCTAACTCATTTATGTTGTCAGATGGGAAAAATATAGATAAAAATTATCCATTTGAATGATTTTGTGGCATGACAACCATGATTACTATTATCCATTAAGTGCTTTTAGGGCATCACAACCAAGATGACCATTATCCACTGAAAGCTTTTGTGGGAAACTCAATCTGCAATTGAACACCTCTAGATCAGCGGATTAGGAAAGTAGAAAGGCGACATTTGAAAGGGAAATAATAGTTGTCAACCAAATTGGAAAGGTGATGTTTTTGTTTTAAATCACACACTTCCTAAAGCTTCCATAACCACAGAGCTCAATGGCACAATTTTTTTAAAGCTCCGGAAGCAACAATTCAATTCGAGCAGAGGTGGAAATATCTATCGACTGGCACAGTAGGTTGATAACTCCAACACTATGACCTCTCAGACATTCAAATTGGTGTAGAACAACCCCTCTTTGAACCATTATACCATTCATAGAATAACGAGTATTGTAGCAAAAAGTGACTACTAATTTGACTTTCGTCACTTCATTTTTGAATTTCAATCATATCACTCAGGTCCTGCAAGCTTATCGCACTCTATTTTAACAAAATTTATACAAATTGCATCGTATAAACGGTCAAGAGAACTATAGTGATTATATATTGTATATTCTAAAGGTTGATATTTGGTTGCAACCCTCCATTCACTCATCCTTTATATCTTATCAACATAATATATATATTACAACAATTTTTTTTCAAGATTGTCGAATCTCGGATTATTTAAGAGGATGATCAATCATAGTGACACTATCATAATATTTACACCTTCAAGGATATGAATGATAGTATGCATGCCTTTGTTGCTTCCCATAGAAGGCTTAATGTATTCCCTCCATTTGTTATCAAATGTATTACATCTATTTGTAATGACCCAAGAAATTTCACAGGAGATTCCCTCATTTTCTTTATGGTCGTGTGAGGTCTCTAAAATCTGTCTCTTCCCTCTTTTGTTGACACCGCTCACATCGGCCTTCCAGCTCTATGTAATCCAGGCTCGTTTGTGTTGGGTGTGTGTTATATTCTTTCCACGACTACCCCACATGTGGGGGGGAAATAGTCCCATATGTACGTTGTGTGAGATGCAGCAAGGGGTGGCAGCCCTTGTGCACAGGGTTCAGGACAACACCCTGGGAAATTTTTTTTGGGACCTGTTGAAGCCTCGAAAATCATTGCTACAACATGGGGGAAAACCACCCGGTCTAGACCTTTATTGGCAACTCCTTTTCCATTTGATGTAGTGGATTCGACTTGGGATAATGGGACCAGTTTCCCAAAAAAGAGATTTTGGTAGTGTTGATGGGGTGATATATGATGTAACGGGGGAATGATTTAACTAAATGTAATCTAATCTAGAATATTAATCACATACATATATCCTAGTTTTAAACACTATCTAACTATAACTATACCCGAGAATAAAAAACAAGGTATGTGATCTACAATAATGTCCTATAAAAATTGGTAATAAAGATCATTCAACTGCAATAAGAAATGAAATCATTTAACAATAATCATTTTGGATAAATAGTTAGCCAAAATAATTGTGAGAGATATATCACATATAGAATCATTCACGTATTCAGCAGGAAATTAAAGCCAACACCATACAAAAGTGCAATAATGCTAACCGAAATTCAAACTTTCATACATAAAGAAATTGAAGAAAAGTTATTGCCTCATACATAAATAAAATAAAATCACAAGATAAAAGTACCATTTGTAATAAGTTTTTCTCATGTGTTTAAGCAATATCGATCTAATTCCAACCAATCCAATATCATCTAAGAGTGCAAAAGTGCAATTTTGGTGGAACATGCCAAATATAAAAGAAAATAGATCATGTTCCATTCATTCTACCAAAACCTCCTCAAAGGTACAAAAGTGCATGTTTTGAAGAATGTTTCTGATAAAATTTATGGACCCCTCTCTAAATGCATGAGAGGGATTTAAATACTAAAACTGTAGGTCCTAAAATAGATTATTACAAAAATAGTTGACGAGGTTTAAACGACCTTCCTCAGATTATGCAAAATGAAACTAAAATAGAAATAAAATAATGTGACTAACTCCTTTGCATGTGATCCTTAAGATCACAGATATCTGTCATTGGTTTGAGTTGTGTCAGTTGGTTGATCGCAGATTTAATTACCCAGTAAATATGACATATATCAGTGCTGGCACCATTTTCTGTGTGGAAGTGGTTAAGCAACACAGGGTAATCCATTGGCTATATGGATTGACTAAGAATTGCCAGTATGCTTCCCAGTTGAGCTTGCTCATTTTTCTGATCACCTCATCCCTTTCCTTCATTTATTTTCTCCATTGGTGCTCCAGTTGATTAGTGTTTGGAAGAAATCCTAGTATAGATTCAACAACGAGGTTGGCGCCTTATATATTTTTGTTAATGGCTTTAATAATGTTGTTTGTTTCTGCCTCTGTGACCGTTGTTTCCCTTTCTACTTTCTTGAGCCGAGAATCCCAGTCTGCAAATAAAATTTCTTTATGTGACTCCTCCTCTTTCGGCAAATCATCCTTTCTCCCATCTTCTGATTCTTGCTAGGTGATAAAGTCAGAAATTCGTTTATGGATTTCGTCATACTCAAGCCTCATGTCAACGGCTTGGCTTGTTAGCTTATCACTCATCTCGTAGTAAGGGTTTACTTGCAAGATTTCTTGGCACAAAAGTTCCTTTCGTTACATTAGTTGGGCGTTAAGGCTAACTACTTATTTTACGAACTGATCGATTTGTAGACTATCTTTGTAAGTCTCTATCATAACTTTAATTCGCACATCCTTTTCTGCTAGGCTGGCTTGATTTTGTATTTTCATCTATTCAAACTCTTGCTGTAGTTTGGCAATTTGTAACTCTGCTTGTTGGTTATATTTTTCCTTCTCTAATCGTTGTTCCAACAACAGGATCTTTTCTTGTTTTTCTTTTAGCAGCATTTGAACCTCGGTTGCTTTATCAATAGTTGTCCTACCATAGGCTCCCAAAAATTGTGACAGTCTTGTAAGGTTCTTAGATGGGTCCATGGGCAAATATCTCCAGACAATATCCATTGGTTCATTGTCTGGAGTGGTGACAGCTGCAACATCCAACTTTCTTTTCTTCCTCTTCCTGTTGATGTCAGCTTTATGGGTAGGGTATAAAACACATCTATGGGATGAATTTCCTTAACTCTTAAAATAATTTCAGAAGTGGGGGTGGCAAGAATGAGCTCTATATCTTGAGTGGTTAAAATTTTCTCCACTGTAACCTCTTGAGTTGATATGTGTTGTGGAGTTTGTACTTTAGATGTTTGTTCTTCTATATGGAGCTTTTTATTAAAATTCTCCCATTCCTTTTCTAAATCAACATCTAGAGGTTTTTCCCACAGGGTGGAGGTAGAGTGAGTTTCAGCCCGTTCCTTCATTGAGGTTTGCTCGGCTGCGTTTTCTGTAGTTCTGGCCGTGTCTCTCTTAGAATCTTTGTTTTTACTACCCCCATTTTGGGACTGTTGCTATGAGTGTTGTGACTCATGGGTAGTCTTCTTCTGGGCCTTTGCTCTGTAATTATCTTTCGAATTTTCTCTGGGAGCTTTCCTCTAAGCTTACACTAGGAGTTGGATCCCTTATTGGTTCAATCTGTAACAGGTCTAATGGGACCTGTAATAATCTCCTCTATCTGTGTTAGTGGAAGCCCTTAAGATGATCTGGGGAAAATAGTAGTGAAGCCATATGCTTTACTTCCAAAAATGCCTCTTTTTGTAAGAAGAGGTCATCGAATACATCTTCCTCATGGGTGAATATTTTCACTTTCACCATAGTAGTGAAGTCTTTGGAAGTTCCATTTGGGTCATACTATCTTCCTGGAAATGTAGCCGATTTCAGAGATTTCATAATCTCTGCTTCCTTGCATGCATGTCCAAAATCGCTTAGTGCAAACGCACCACATTGCAACAGAAATGTAGGCCAAATGGCCTTTTTCTGTTCCTTCAATCCTTTTCTCAGCCCACCTTCTCATGTTGTTTGGTAGGCTGTCTCTTTAGCCATTAACTTATCAGGAACATAGTATGGGAGCACATGTGGTGAAGCAATGCTCCCAAATAATCTGATATATGTAAATGTCTCCTCCCCAAACCATCTGGCTACAGGTAGGATATCTACTTCCGCTTCTCTAGAAAATCCAGGGACATTCCTGTTGTAGACCTATTTACAAATAGGCAGCATAACCCCTTGACAAATTCTGTAAAAGTGGGGGTGAAACTGAGACTCCCACATATTCTTATGATATATATGAATGGGATGTGGGTCTTTCACAGTCCACTTCCATCCCATGATAGGAAATTTGGAACAAAAACAGATAGCGTCCATTATATAGGCACTCATGAAAAATGGAGGGTAAACCATAGAAGAGATACTCCTGTTTCTCCTATACTCTATTATGGCTTTCGCCAAATTATCTGACAAAATTTGTGCCTAATTCTTTATTGTTGCATTTACAGCTGCATCTATTAATGTCAACCGTTATGGGAAAAGTTGGTACTATCAGGCTTGCCGAACATTCTATATAGCATGGCTGCTACAAAACTATGAAGGGGAGTTATAGATGTTGTAGAATACATACTCGATTTATCATTTTTGAACTTGCCTTACTTGCCGTCTAGGTTCCCATAATGTCTGATGGGTCTTCATTCTCCTTAACAAATTTCTCGAGGAACTGTTTTTTGTAGAATGCCTGTGGCTCTAGTAGATTGTACATAAGTCGCAGGTTGTTTGGTGAAAATGATCCCATAATCTCCTGCTTTCTATTCTTAAACTCTCTGTCAGAGACATCCACCTGATCAATTATCCACTTGACCATATTTGTATATGGAGTTATCTTTGGTCTCGCGACTATGCGGTGTAGAAATGAGCACCCCGTCTCGAAGATGGAGGCATCTGAGGAAGCATGACCATTGGTTGTGGCCTTTGTTACTAGAGATCTTGGTTTCTCTTCTTCTAATAAATCATACGTGGATTCCCATGTAGAGGTTCCTCTGTCTTTGCTGCATTTAGTATCAAAGAATAAAGAAGTCATTTATGATTTCTCAGATGCGACTACATTGCCCCTCTTTTCCATTGCACCTGATGACTCTTTCTGTGGATTTTTCCTGAAAATGGAGTAAAATAGAAGCTATCAGATATACAGAGATAAGAATGAACCTAAGAATGAATAATGCAGATAACTTTGAAGAGGTGACAAGAAAGGAGTTTTTATTTGAATGCAGGTGAGAAGATACTGTATCATGTTGAACTGTCTTACAAACGTAAATGCTATTAACCCTTACTAAATGCCCACTAATGGTTCCTTATCCCCAGCTTTATTGCTCATTAATGCTCTGCATTGTAAGTCACGGAAGAAATTTTTAGGGTGGCGACCCTTTAAACTACGAAAATACCGATTTTTCCATTGTGATGCAATATCACAAATCACATCATCGCATTGTGATTATTGCGCTTTCTTTAACGTTTCTTTAGTTTTTGCGAGATGCGAGATGCGGGCCACTGATTATTGGTTTCAAAGGATAGCTTATTTGTTAGGATTTTCTATGTAAATCCATTTTTCCTTAAGTAGCAGACTTAAGTGCTTGTTTAGAACATATTTCAGAATTGGGTCAGGACCTTCAATCGCATTTCACAATTTCACATGGTGATAAGGTTTCGGGCTTCTATTAAGTGTTCTTAATGCGATGTGATAAGGGAGATTTTGTCTTTGCAATCTCGCATATCACATGGTTTAAGATACTTTGTTAAGGCACGCTCCTTGTGAGTGGTGATTTGCGATGCGGGCCTTATTTTAATAAGAAATGCTTTGGAGCTTAGTTCATATGGGAAACCTGATAGTTTCGAAATTTTAGCACGATGTTCTTGTTTGATTTCTTTTCCCTACTTTTGGTAGATAGCAAGGCTTTTGACACACTTGATCGTGTGATATGCGAAAAGGCGGAGATTTTCTATCTTTTTCAAAAGGTTTTATTTTCATATCTTGCTTCATTCCAAAAATTAATAAGAAAAATGCCTAAATTCTAGACTTATTTTTGGAAGTTTTTTAAAGGGTCCGCATTCATTAATATAATATTTACTATCACTAATAATAAATGGGGGGTTGTTGAATAGCAAAACTATTGGCGATTCACTTGGAAGAAGCAGTTATCTATGACAATTTTTTGAAATTTCTAAAAACTTTCAAAATAAAGGTAATTTTAGAAAATAAAAATTACATGAAATATAAGGTAAGAAATATTTCTTTGAATAATAAAACAACATTTACCTAACTATCATTCTTTTCATCATCCTCTTCAATATGAAAGTTTCTTTGTCTACATCAGTCATTACTTGGTTTTAAAGATAAAAATAGGGGGGGACTCTCCTACATCATCTTTTTGGTATACTCAGTTGCTATAGGTAGAGCCTCTACTGCCAGCAAGCGTCCATAGCCTCGACAGGGTCACCTTTTAACCAAAAATGATTTAGTATCCCATCTAGATAAGAATGCAATCCTTAAAGATAAGTTCAGATTTATATACTTGTTTTTCTAAATAAATTTCTTTTCTTTAAAGTTTTCATTTTACTCCTCAAAGGACATTGTCTTGGTTTGGTGACCAAAATTGAAAATGCCATTCACTGGTTGTAACTTGGCTGAACAAGTTGTCTCTTAATGAGACCCCTTGTTTTTTTATTGATGGAATCTTAGCTCATTACCCTATTTTGATATGTAGTATTAATAATGTCAGCTAGTTATTTCCCGATCATCATGGTAAGCTAGCTCTTGATGAGACCTCTTATCCTTGAAGTTTAAGCATATTTTAGAATTACACTCTGAGGATGAAAGCTTACTAGATGGGGAGAATCATTGACTTCTTAAGAGTTTCTGGAAGACAATTGTAGTGTTGAAGATGCTTTTCTATAGAGAGACTTTTCTTTGTTAAAGATACTTTTCTTGACTGATGGTAGAGAAAAAGTTTCTCTATAAAGTTGAGATTTAGCAAAAGACAAATAATTTTGGTAGAGAACAAGCAATCTCAGAGCAATAAAATTTAACTCATGTTTCAAATGCGAAAATCATCTTCTTAACCATCTTTACTTATACAAGCGAAAAGTCAAAATATAAAATAGACTATTATTTGTAAAGCCAAAAGCAAATGTTACTTCAACTTTTTGTTTTCCTAAAAAGTAAAGAAAATAATATACAAGGAATAGAAGAGGTGATATTCTATGAAAAATATTTATTAAGGATCTTCCAATTAATAGGTAAAGATTCTCTCTTTCTTGATAAATCTTGTAATAAAAAGGTTGATGGGCCTATTTGTTCCACAATCTGTAACAGGCCAAGCCACATTCGTTGGAACTTGGTATGCTTTCGTTTTTCTTCATGTGCTTTGTCCCATTTTAATACCAAGTCTCCGAGCTGAAAGGATTTTTCACTTACAGAATTAGTATCAAAGGAAGCTTTGACTAACTATTGATGATGTGCATGTGTAATTTTGGCCTTTTCCCTTTCTTCTTCGAGCTTAAGGATTTGTAATTGTCTCACTTTCATAGAAGAGGAAGGAGTTTCTTCAATAAATTGAACTAGGGCTAGTGAGGGAATAGCTACATTTGTTGGGAGGACAACTTCTTTCCCATATACCAATATAAAGGAGAAGTGCATATGGAGGCCTTTTGTGTTATTCGATCTGCCCATAGAGCTAATATTTTAGACTTATGCCAATTTTTCTAACTTTGATCAACGATTCATTTAATAATTCTTATGAGATTTTTGTTTGTAGATTCGGCTAAGCCATTTCCTTGAGGATAATATTTAGCAGAGTATTTAAGTTTATAACCTCTTTTAAGTGAAAATTATGTCATAACATTGCCTAAAAAATAAGATACATTATCAAACGTAAGGCTAGAGGGCAGGCGAAATCTGGTAATAATAAGTTGATCGATGAATTCAATGATGTTCTCAGAATTGGCTACCTTAAGCGCAATTGCTTCCACCCATTTTTTGAAATAATTAGTTGTTGTAAGAACGTATCTATGCTGCTTAGAGGAGTGAGGAATGATCTCACCTATTATGCCCAATACCCATTGTTCAAATGGGTGTTCAATGTTGACTGGTTGTAATGGTAATGCGGGTTTCCTCTATCTTCCAGCAGTTGTTCGACAAACTTTACATTACCTTACATAATTGTGTGCATCCTTGAATAAGGTTGGCTAATAATAGCCAGCATGTAGGATTTTATGTGCAATCGTATCCTCTCCAAAATGTCCACCAGCCGGCCCATCATGGAGTTCCTGTAAAACCTTTTCTGCCTTAGATTTTTCAAAACATCTAAGCAAAACAGATTTATAATTTATTCTAAATAACACATTATTGATGATTTGGTATCGTCTAGCTTTTAGCCTCAAGTCCCTTTTTCTTTGGTAATTTAGTTGTGGAGGGGCATACCCTTTTCTTAAATAAAAAATGATATCAGCATATTTGGACTCAGCATCATTAAGGCTGACTGCATATACTTGTATATCGTTACTTGAATCTTGTAGTGCTGGTAAGTTGGTTTCTCATGCTAGCATTTTACAAAAACCTTGACCTTTTACAATTTTAGCTAGTCTGATTTCAATGTCATATTCTTGTAGTGTCGTTACCCATTTCGCTCTCTTTTCACCTCCATCCCTTTGTATTAACAGATTTCTTATTGCTTAGAATGGTACTACTACCTTTGTGTGGGTTTTGAGAAGGAAGGGTCTGAAATGCTTTATGGATTTGAAAACATCAAAGGCTTGTTTTTCAACATCTGAATAGTTCAATTTAGCCCCTTTTAAATTGGAGCTAAAGAAATAAATTGGTGCTTCAGCTTTATCATCATTAACCCGTGTTAATATAGTTGCGTATGATTTCTTGGAAGCGAAAGTATATAAAATGAAATGATTAGAAAAATTTGGAGTTGCCAAAGAGGGAGAATTTATGATCGCTTGTTTAATCAAATTAAAGGCTTCATGCTCTGTGTGTCCCCATTTGAAAAGAGATTTTTTCTTAATCATGGATTGAAGAGGTAAAACAATTGGTGAAAAGTCAAGGACAAATCTTTTAACAAAATTTATCTGCCCTAGGAATGAATGCATAGACTTTTTGTTATGAGGTAAAGGAATTTTGGAAATTTCTCTTATTCTATCTCAGTTAATGTGAATCCCTTCTTTTGATACAATGAATCCAAGGAGTTTTCCTTCACTTAACGAAAATAAAGATTTCTTGGGATTAAGAGAAATTTCGTACTTTTGACAACGTTCGAAGATTTGTTTTAAATCTCTTAGATGATTGCTATGTTTTTGGACTATACAATTATGTCGTCTAAATAGATTACCACTAATTTGTTTACCAAACCTTTGAAAGTTATATCCATGGCACTTTTGAGCATTGCACCAGCATTGATTAATCCAAATGGCATTTGTTCATAGGCGTAGGTGCCCCATTTGGTTCTAAATCTAGTTATAACCTACAAACCCATCCAGGAAAGACATTAGTTCTGAGCCTACAACTGATTGCAATATCTGTTCCATAGGAGGCAACAAAAAGTTGTCCTTTTGACAAGCTTTATTGAAATTGCGGAAGTCTATACATATTCGAATATCACCATTCTTTTTCCTGACTAGGACAAGGTTGGAGACCCACTTGGAATGTCTGACTAGGAAAATAATGTTGGCTTTCAGTAGTTTATTCAATTCAGACTTAATCTGATTTTCTAAATTGGGATGAATCTTTCTCAATTTCTGTTGCACAGGTTTTTCATTAGATGTCATGGGGATGGTATGTTGAATTATAGAAGTGTCGTATGTTTTAAGATCTTCATAGTTCCAAGCAAAGACATTCTTATATTTCTTCCACAATTGTATAAAGGCTGATTTTTCATCTGATGTGAGCCCAAAACCTAGATTGATATTTTGAGGTTTAAGGTCAGTTCTGAGATTAACCAATTCAAACCTCATATTTCAACTCTGAAGTTTTGAGTTGGTTGGTATTTTGAATTTTTCCTTAAGGTCATATATGTCTTCCAGCTTAACAATAGACATAGGTATAGCGTTCATTGTTGCGTCTTGATTAAGCTGGCCATCATGTTAATCTTTATCAATTATCTGGTCATCATAAGAACCTTCTCATGTAAAAAAGCTTATGATATCCAGATCATTATTAAAGACTCGTCAATTGGTGACATTGTCAGGAATAGAAGGTCTAAAAATCAATTCAATAGAAAATCGATCGGGATTGTAATCTCCTAGTGGAATGAGCTTCGAGGCCACATTAGCCAAAAGGTCGGTGCTTGCATTTTGGAGTCTAGGGATAAGGGAAATATTAAACACTGTAAAGTGAGAAGTGAGGTCTTGGACTAATGATTAATAATGTATCAAATGTCCAGAAAAAGAGTGTATGGTATTTCTCACTTGTTTTATGACAATCTCTAAATCCCCAAACACCTATAGGTATTTGATATTAAGGTCGATGGCTTTATACAGGCCTTGAACTAAAGCTTCATATTCAACAGTGTTGTTTGTGCAATCAAATTCAAGTCTGCATGCTAACATAGTATTTTCCTCTTTTAGACTAACTTATATGCATCTTGCTCCTGCTCCATCGTTGGATTTAGATCTGTAAAAAAATAATTTCCAAAATAAAGTGCTAACTATAGGTTTATCTACAAAATTTATACACTTAGAAGTATCTCTTTGAGAAAAGTTTTCAACTTAATGGTTTGCAAATTTCTGTGGTGTGGTTTTTGAGAAACTGAATTCAAATATTCCACAGTCTTCAACTTTAATTTGTCGACGTTTCGAGTCTAGACCAAAACTCATCATCAGGATTGATTTACAAAGAAGAGGAGCGGGAGCCATAAATATGGTTAGGTGAGTTTTCAAGTTGGGAAGCCGACGATTCTAAATGATTTTAATTTAAATTATTATTATTATTATTATTATTATTATTATTATTATTATTATTGTTGTTGTTGTTGTTGTTGTTATTGTTAATACATTTACTCCTAATATTTAATTGTTTTTAATAAATTATTAAAATTACTTTAAATTTCTCCCTTCATATTCTTAGTTCTAATTATAATGATTTTTTTTTTATTCTAATTAAATACAATTCTTCATTAGACATAGTTACCGGAGAATCCACAGTAAAACTTATTTTCCATCAACGTTTCAAATCCCAACTGGGATCCATCATCAGGACTGCTTGAATGCTTGATAGAAGAAGATTCCCTCAATTTAGCTCTTCTTCTATCAAGCATTCAAGCAGTCCTGATGATGGATCCCAGTTGGGATTTGAAACGTTGATGGAAAATAAGTTCTACTGTGGATTCTCCGGTAACTATGTCTACAATTCTTCATGTTTATAGATTGATTTTGTTATTTTTGAATTATTGCTTAATTTAATGTTATTAGTTTGTTTATTCAACTAATGTAATCGGTATATTTACTTTACTCTAATTTTTTTTTAATCATTAAGTTTTTTATTTGTCTATGTTTTTTAAGGGAGAGGGGTTTAGTAAATTGTTTTTTAATACTTTTGTTATTAATTAGTTTAAGTTTATGTAATTAGTTAGTTTCTAGGTTTTCTTTAAAATTATTATGTTTTTAGGTTTATTATTTTATTTCAATAAGTTTTTATTTCGAATTTTTTATTTTATTTTATTAATTTTAATAGTTTAATTTGTAGTTTAGATTGTTATCTCAACTAATGTAATAGGTTTATTTATTTTTGTTTATTTTTAATTAAGTTTTTATTTATCTATGTTTTAAGGGAGAGGTGTTTGAGCAAATTGTTTCTTTTAATACTTTGATCATTGATTTGTGCAATTAGCTTGTGTCTAGGTTTACTTTAAAATTCTTATGTTTTTTGGTTTTTTATTTTATTGTAATAAGTTTTTTATTTTACAACAATTTTATTTAATTAATTTTGATAGTTTAATTTGTAGGAGATTAATGTAATATTAATAATTGGATTCTAACCTCATATGTGTCTGTGTTTCTAGATTATTGTTAAAGTGTTCTAAATTGAATCTTACCTAAGTTTAATATGATGTCTAGTTACTATCTTGAAGAACGAATTTATTATTTACAATGTTTAATTGTATTTTCATGGTTAGGAGAGGAGTTGGTTTGACCAATAGAGGGGCTAATGAAAGGTAGAAAGGAAGGGAAGTGTGTTAGGTTACAGAAGGGAGAGGAGGGGTGACTGTGATAAGGGGGTTAGTTGTGAGGGGTAGGGGAACAAAGAGTGGGAGAGATGAAGAGCAGTAAGGGTGATACGTAGGGGAGGGATATTTTAATTAATGGGGTTGAGAAGTGAGGTCAAATTCCTGCTAATTTCTAAGCCTCTATCCCTATTGAGGTTATGTGGGTGTTTTCAACTTACGATACAACAACATTTTCCAAGAAATGTGAAATATTTGCATTGAAATTTCCTAGAAATGATTTGACTGAGTAGTTTCTGATGATATTACTACTATATGCAATTGGTTCGTTTTATCCTTCTAATTCTGTAACAATATACTTTTGATGCTTTTTGCGATTGACCCTTATTTGATATGGCTTTCCATTATAGGGAAGCCACATGTGAGACCAGTCAGTCGAAAAATAACCATGGAGTTTCTCTGACCGATCTCTACTAAGGATTAAGCCGTAGAACTCATTAATATCAACTACAATAATGTCAATGACTTGATATACGTTAGGGTTCGACGAAAGTCTAATGGTAACTTGATTAAGTTCTCCTATTACTTCGACTTGGGATTGGTCTAACTGCGTAATGTGCACAACGGATTTTTGAGGTTGAATAGTCAATTTCGTGCAAATTGTCCATGTAGGGTAGAATGCAAGGCCTTCCTCCAATTCTGTGCTAGAAAGAATTGGGCACATCACGTGGGGTTGCCTCCGAGGTGGGGGTTTCATCATCGAAGATGACTATTCTGATGGTCACTGGGGACCTTCATCTTCAAAATGCTTGTAAATTTCCTTCCACAAGGAATGCCCTGAATCCCATGTGCATATTGTGTCTGAAAATATTCCCATCCCTGGTAACTTTTCATCATTAGTTTCTCTAAATCGGTCGGCAAGTTTCTTCACAGGTGCTTTCAACTTCCCCTTGGATTTCTTCATTTCTTCTTGATGAGGGCGGTAGAGGATTACTTGGTAAGGGGAGGGAATAAAACATTGTGAGTGCACGATGACTTCACTATGGTTGGAAGTTGATTGATGATATCTGCAAACATATGGAATGGCTTGACATATAATGATTTTAAATAGAGAAAGTTAAATTGAAACGGTCAGCGTGAGGGGTGCAATTGGTGGTTCACGGGGATTTTAGGTGGGAAAGGGAGGATATGGTGTGGGGAGAGGGGGGGGGGGACATGTGGAGGAGATATATTGGGGAAAGGACAAGGGAGGAGGGTGAGGTATCACATGGTCTCGCACTTGCTTTCAATGCTTTCCTAATAGTGGTCCCAGTTGCTCACATGGTCATCACACTGGCTTGATAAGTGGCGAGCGTGTTTTCTCTCTTCCGGCATGGTGCCTAGGTGGAGTTGGAGGCAAGACTCAATCCCCTGGAATTAATAAAAATAATTGATTTTCACTATCCACTTTATTGACTCTGAATTTCCAGGTGCAAGCGTCGACTTAATGGTCATGTATGTTTACCTGTTGGAGCTTCTCCTAGGTGAGGCAACTTCAGGATGCATGATGATCTGCTCCACAGATGGCCACTCTTTAATCCTTTGAATTTGAGAAATGGGGGAAGGCCCACTTCCAGTTGGAGATTCCTCCATGCTGAAAATGTCACAACTTACTTTTGAGTTGGAACTTGGATGCCCCGATGCTATGGTCCCCTGGTCCCCGAAAGTTTGACTCCTTTTGAGACATAATTTGAAATTGTTACGTGATTCTAACCCTCCAAGGTATACTACTGAGATGACTTCATGTTGATGTCAACCAGGTGATGTGTCAACCTATGATTAATCCATGTGTCATCCATATATGGACCCTTTGGGTACCTAAGAACTTCAAAATTTCCTTCCACATGTCCCCCTCCAAGTGGGTGGTTGCTCACTCCACCTTTTCTTAATGATATGTTTCCACCTGTCCGGTTAGAGGAGAAAGAGAGGGTTCATTGGTCCTTTGTTATGCAATCATTTCGTTTTTTAAATGGTTCAATCCTAGAGGATTTCGAAAGTTTAGTTAACAAAAGGTTATGGCGTTTCAAGATCATGACATTTAAGCCTTCAATTTTTGTTACGGGTTCACGTTAATAGACGACCCCAACTCCGAAAATTGACGAATCCCTTGTCCCTAGTCCCCAAAATCCTTTTGAAATAGATTTTATAACAAGTTATGTGATTATGAGGTCACCGGGTCTCTGGAATTTTTACTTTTACAAGTCGAACTTTGATTTCCCTTATATTTTGATCTAGGAGGCCAATTTCAAACTTCCTTATACCATTGGAAATTTTTTCTAGAGGACATTATAATTGAGTGGGTTTGGTCTGGTCTTTGAGCTCATATGTTGCTCTCAAAATGTCCCCAAACATTACTTTAATTTCCACATCACCCCCTTTTTCATGTGAGGCGTAAGGGAAAATAAGAGGAGGGTACAACATTGGTTCCAACTGGGGAGAATGTCTTGTTGGAAAGGCACTGAGAACCTACAAACTAGTAGCCTTTTGTTGCACCTGAAGTCAAATATATATATATATATATATATATTTGAAAATGAAACAAACACTCCAGTATTTACAAGGGCTCACTAGTATTTACATTGGAAATGGATACCTGACTTTAATGCTAAAAGTAGTGCTTGAGGTTCTTCCCATTGATAGGAAACTCAAACACTTCACCATCCAGGTTTTCCAACAAGAATTTGTTATTACCTTTGGCTTCAGCTATGTTGAATGGACCAAACCATAAAGGATCAAATTTTCCATGCTTTCCCTTGTCTTCTCTCCTAACATCCCATCTGAGCACAAGGTCACCTGGATGGAAAATTCTTTCTTTGGCCTTTCTATCAAACAGGGCCTTCATCTTATCCTAGTATTTGAGCAGATTCTGAGTCACCTGCTCTATGTTCTCCTGCAACTCAACCAACTGATTTATCATCCTGGTCTATGGATTGGGTTCCTCCTCTGCATCCCAAATTATGTTAGTCATTGGCATAGCTAATCGACTAGGGAATAATGCAATAGTACCATATATTAATTCAAATGATGATTTCCCAGTGGATCTCTTTATTGTGACTCTACTAGCCAAAAGAGAAAATTTAAGTTGGGAGTCCCATTTTTTGTATTCTCTGCAATGGTTTTCTTTAAAATTATCACCAAAGTCTTGTTTGATGACTTATCCAACCCATTTCCTTATGGATAATAGGAATTAGAGTGATCAAGTATGGCATTATACTTCTAGAAGAAATCAATGAGTCTTGCATATTTAAACACCTGAGCATTATCAGTCACTATCTTCTTCAGGCATCCAAATCTAGAAAAAATATTTTCTTCAAGAAAATTTATGATCACTGAATCAGTTGTAGTTTAGGTAGGAATGGCCTCCACCCACTTTGTAAAGTAGTCAGTAGCTGTCAAAATCCATCTGTGTTTCCCACTAGAGGGTGCGTGAATCTCTTGTATAAAATCCAATCCTTGGTGTTCCTCCACAAAAACTAGGATCAATGGCAATGGAGATAGATTCTTCTTCTCAGTGAAAATATGACATTCCCTGAAACCTTTCACCAAATGATAAACATCATAAAACAAGGTAGGCCAATAGAAACCAACCTTCAGGATTTTATGAGTTGTAATATTCGAACTATAATGGCCACCAAAAGCATAACCATGGTATTCATTAATAATATTAGGAATCTCATATTTTGTTAAGCACAACAAAAATACAACAACAAGATCCTTCCAATTTAGCTAACCATATGTGATTACATACATTTGTACTTTGATCTTGGCAGGTAAGAAATAATATATAATGGACAATACTTTTGTATCAATTTGAGCAAAGGTATTTATAAGCAATTATGTTATCTTTTTCATTATATTGGTTCTGCTTACTCAGAGCACTTGGTGCTGAAGTCTCAGCCAAAAACTTTATTCTCATCACTTAAATTCTTGCTCTAATAAGATCTTGGCTAAACCCTATCCCATTATTAGTTTAGTTGGGTTGATGTCCATGTCATACTCTTGAATTTTGGCTAGTCACTTTCCCGTTTTCCCTTTGTTGTCTCCTTGTGTGAGAATGTCCTTCACAACTATCGTATGAACATAGGCAATGATTTTTTACTGTAAAACATAGGTCCTTAAAGATTTCACGACCTTAACCTGATCATAGGCCTATTTTTCCAAGATATCATATTACAATTTTGCATCCTTCTGTACGTGGCTAAAAAAATCCACTAGTTGTTCTTTCTCTTCTTCATTCTTTTGTAATAGGAAAACTGCAAAATTATTAGGGGACACAAAAGAAAAGATAATAAATTTCTTCTGTTAATCAGGGCTAGCAAGACTGAAGCCACTCCAAAGGCCTTATTAATTATGGGAAAATATTATCTTGCTTATGCAGTCCATTTGAGCTCTTTTTCCTTTTTCAGCATGTCTGTAATCTCCTTCACAATCTCAACATAATTGGGCACAAACTTCCTCAAAATGTTTATCCTCCTTAAGAAGACCTGTATCTCCTTTTTTTTTTTTGGCAAGGGGATGGTACTGATTTCTTCTACTCTTTTGGGGTCAATTATCACCCCCTCCCTATAGACTAATGCCCCAAAAAATTTCCTTATCTGAGATAAAATTGAGACTTATTTGGATTCAAGGATAAACCATACTTCCTAAATTTCTTAAATATGTGTTGTAAATGTTGCAAATGTTCTTCATTAAACTTTGAGAACACATTTATGTCATCTAAGTAAAGCAACACAAATTTATCCTTATCCCCAACAAATTCTATGTCCATTTCCCTTTGAAAATTATCTCCAATGTTCATGACACCGAAAGTCATTTGGGCATATATGAATGTTCTGCAAGGTGTGGTGAAGGCCATATTTTTGTGATCTTCAAGGTGTACAACAATATGGTTGTACCTAGAGAACCCATCAATCATGGACGATATTAATGACCCCAATAACTTCTCCAAAATCTAATCCATCTTGGGTACGGGGCAATTATCATTTAGGGAGGCCCTATTCAGATTTCTAAAATCCATACACAACCTGATCTCTCCATTCTTATTTCTGGCAGGGACTAAATCCACCCAATATGAATATCTCAAGGCTACAATTATTTTAGCTTGGAGCAATTTCTTGATTTCCTTCTCTATCAAGGGGAGGAGCAGGGGATTTATTTGCCTCAACTTTTGTTTATGGAGTTTAATTTAAGACTTCAGAGGAATATTATGTTGAATGATACCGATATCATAAGTGTTCAATTCATCATAAGACCAAGTAAAACTATCAACATACTTTTTGAACATGTCAAGATACTTTTGCTTGTATGTCCTTGGAATCCTCTTGACCAATTAATTAGTTTGGGTTGTTTCTCTATGCCAATATTACAATCCTCTATATCCTCCCGACTCCTTCTTCACTGATTTGACTGCCACATCATTAACATCAAACAACCTTTCCAATGGAACCAACCCCTCTGGGATTGTGTTTCCCTTCAACTGTGGATTTTTTTGTTCAGCCACATATTCATCCCAAGGTACTTGTTGTTCAACTACTTCAATGATCTAAAATTAAAATCAAGGTTTCACGTGAAGTTTTGCAAGCTAGTTTATATCCTTTAGGCAATGGACTGTGATTGCAAAATCACACAAGATAAGTTAAATTTTGCATATTTTTAATGGTTAAAATGGACAATAAACAACATCAAAACACAACAAATTGATGACGGAGTTCACCCCTCTTGGGCTTCGTCTCTGGCTCTAGCTTCTAATGGTGGCCCTTTATATTTTATACTCAAATGTTTAAATACATAAACATGCAATGCTCAAATTGCAAAAATAACATTTCCATTGCATCTAGAATGCCAATAACCCTGTGTAAGCTCTTCTTTGGCTCAAAAAGGTTGAAAAATGGCCAATATAGGCGTCAACTACAATGCCCTACTCCTATGCCAACGTCGCATCTCTCGCCCGTGGTCACTGTTGTTACACATAACCATGGGTTGGGGCGCGGGTAGGGTGCCACGTGCCTTGCCCTTATAAATTTTCACCATCATTCACATGGTTGTCATAACACCTGGGGCTGGGTCAATCGACCATGCCCACTAACCCACCCTTCCCCCCAACCACTAAACAATATGACAATAAATAAAATCCTACCACCTATGTATAACAAGGAACGTCGGTGTAACAATGGTAGAGTGGTCTATTAGTTGGTGGGAGGTTGGTAGTTCTAAACTTGTGAAGGGTTGGTCAGTCGACCTAACCAATTTTGGCCTCATCTGGAGTGCCATGCGGTGCCCTGATATTGGGCCACGTGCCACTCTATGATTGGCCCATACGAAAACACCTTCAACCAATAAGATTGCACCAATTGTCCACGTACGACTGAGCCACGTGTTGGATCTTGATTGGATTTGTATTAATCGTTCATCCTGCTAATGTCAACAACATGTCAGTGTACAGACTACACGTGGAATTTGTACACTACCGAGTTAACCTTGAAAGTTTACTTTTTTATTGTTTTCCAAAAACTTCATAATGCAATAACTTCCTCATATGATGTCGAGTTGAGATGATTCAACTGTCTTTGGAATCAGAATGACTATATATACAATTTGGCATGGGTCTTGGGATAATTTGAGAACTTTCATTTTTGCACATATTTTTTATCCCTTGAATCATTCCTCCCCACTATAATATTTTGGACCACCAAGATTATCATTTTACTCATCAAGTAAGGGTACAACTCCCTCACTTTCTCAATCTCTATCCACCATACTTTGCTTGGGTTGGTACCTTTGAGCCCCACTCAAAGATACTCCCCATTCCCTCTGCATGAAGTCCTTATCCTCCTGTCAAGAATTGAGTCTTCCTGCAACTCATTTAAACATTCAATAGAAAAATATTCTATAGATAGATCAATGAATTAAAAATATAGATCAACAACTTAAAAAGTATCTTGTTCGAGGGGGAAATCTCCTTTAGATTACATAAATGAACAATTCTTGGATGATACAAATGAAAATACCTCCTTTGTATATGTAGGAGTCTAAGGGGTCACAATACAATCAAAGCCTACATAACAATAATAATGTAAGGGCATAATAATAACAATAGTGGGCTTCTATGGGGCACCACAATAACAATATGGGGGATACTTGGGCACAATAATAACAGTAAGGGGACTACACTAACAATAACAATAAGGCGGTTACACAAGTATTATAGGGACCTAACATGCTCCTCTCCTTCAAAAAGGTGGTGTCCTCAATGTTTGAGTAGTTCTGGATTCTTTTGTATAAAATTCTTGTCCTTCCATGTGGAATGTTCAATGGGTAAGTTCTTCCACTTAATGAGATACTCTAAAATTGATATTTTTCGTAGTTGTCAGGTTCTTTCTTTTGTGACTTCTTTAGGCTCAAATCTGATTTTTCCTTCTTCTTCAAGTTCTCGAAACATTGTTTGAACTGGAAGCTTGTCACCTATAACGTTCTTTAAGCATGAAACATGGAAAACTAGTTGTACTCAAGATGATGCAAGAAACTCCAATTTCTATGGCATAGTACTGATCTTTTGCAACACATTGTAAGGGTCGTAGTACTTGGGTGATAATTTATTATCCTTCTTAGCCTGCTTGAGAGACATTTGTTTGTATGGTTGTAGACATAAAAATACCTAGTCACCTACATCAAAACTTCTTCCATTGTGATGTTGATATTCATATTGTTTCATTCGATTTTGTGCCATAGTGAGGTTATCCTTTAAGAGTTGGAGAACTTGTTTTTGATGCTCGATGTGATCTTCCACTACTTGAACCTTAGAATTTTCTCTTAAAGATGATGTGATGTATGGTGGATGATATCGATAAAGGGACATAAATGGGGACATTTTTGTTGCAGTATGGAAGGGAGTGTTATACCACAATTCAGCTAGAGGCAACCACTTCACCCATTATGTTTATTTATCAGATACAAAGAAATGAAGATATCCTTCCAAACATTTTTTCACTATCTCAGTTTTTCCCATCATATTGAGGATGACAAGATGAGCTATGAGACAATTTAGTAGTAAGAAAAGAAAATTATTCCATCCAAAAATTTCCAGTGAAAATGTGATCTCTATCACTTACTATAATCTTTGGGTTTCCATGAAGCTTTTAAATTATTTCCATAAATGCAGTAGCAATTGTATTGTCTTTAAAAGGATGAGATAATGCATAAAAGTGTGCATACCTGGTAAGTCTATGAACTAGCACCATGATGACACTCTTTCCTCCAGACTTGGGTAAACCTATGATAAAATCCATTGAGACCTCCTCCCAACACTGACTTGGAATGGCTAAAGGTTATAACAGACCCGAGGTCTTAATTGTCTAAACTTCATTTTATTGGAAAACCAAAAATACTCCCACAAACTTCTGAATATCAGATTTAACGTCATCCCAAAAAAAATCCTTTTTAACCCTATGATAAGTTTTTAAAAATACTGAGTGCCCTCATAAGGGAGAAGTGTGCAATTCCAAGAGAATATTTTGTTTGAGTTCAGAATTCTTACAAAGATATAAGCGATGTTTGTACCATAATGAATCATTTTTTCCAGCTAAATGTATCAGATGTACTGGTATCTCGCTGCAACTTTTGAATAAGTTACCACACCTCTTCATCATTATTCCATTCGTCCCTTGCTTCAATTATCCACTCAGGTTAGATAATAGAAATGGCACAAATAATTGCTTCCACATCCTCATCCCTTCTTGAGAGTGCATTTGCAACAACATTTTTCTTCCCTTTTTGTAGAAAATTTCAATGTCATAACACAACATATTTTTCACCCATTTTTTCTGCTCTTCTGAAGATAATAGTTATTCCAAAATTTAATTAAGGCTATCATGTTTGTTTTAAACTTGAAGTGTCTTCCCATTAGATAAGGCCACCATTGAATTAGTGCATGTAGTAATGCCAACATTTCCTTCTCATAAATAGGTTTGTGTAAATACATCCCTTTGATTATACAACTTTCAAAAGCAACTGGTCTTCCTTCTTGCATTAAAACAACACCAATTTCATTTCCTAAGGAATCACATTCCACAATATTTTTTTTTGTGAAGTAGGCGTAGCTAAGACTGTTTCTTGGAACATATTCGTTTTAACATGTTCAAAGGCCTTCATTTCTTCTGGAGCCCAAGAAAATGCATCTTTCTTCAGTAATGATGTTAGAGGTGCCACTATTCTCCCATAATTATTAACAAACTTGCGATAATACCCTGTCAACCCGAGAAATCCTCAAAGATGCTTTATGGTTGTGGGGATTTTCCATTCCTTGATGGATTTAATTTTGATAGGGTCTACCTTAACACCCTCATGAGATACAATATGACCCAAATATTCCACCTCCTGTACTCTAAATAAATATTTGGAGGTTTTTGCAAATAATTGTTTCTCCTCCAATAGTTTGAGAAACCTATCAACATGTTGAACATGATCCTTCCAAGAGTTTTTGTAGATTAGTATATCATCAAAAAATATTAACATAAATTTTGTAAGGAAGGTTTTGAAAACACAATTCATCAAACCTTGAAATGTGGAAGGTGCATTAGTAAGGCCAAAAGGCTTGACCAAAAACTCATAATGACCCTCATGAGTTCTTAATTTTATTTTCATAATGTATTCAATCTTCATTCTAATTTGATGATATCGTGAATGAAGATCCAGCTTGGTGAAGTAAATTGTTCCATGTAATTCATCCAACATTCATCAATGACAAGAATGAGAAATTTATCTTTAATAGTGATCTTGTTGATCTCCCTATAATCCATACACATACGCCATGATCCATCCTTCTTGTGCACCAATACTATTGGAGAAGAGAAAGAAATTTGACAAGGTTGAATTATACCAGCCTCTAACATTTATGTAACCATACGCTCAATTGCACTCTTTTGGGCATAAGGATACCTGTAAGGCCTGATGTTTGGAGGAACACTTCCTAGAATTAAATGAATAGCATGATCAAGATCATGAATAGGTAGGAGCCCTTTGGGAGTCTCAAACACCTTGGAATGGTTGTCCAAGACTTTTTGGAGATCTGGAGAAATAGATGATTTTGATGTTTGAACCTCTAGTGAGCATAATTGTGCAATTAAGCTTCATTTTTATTTCTTCGGAAGCTTTTTCATGCCATTAGAGCTGATTATCTTTCATGGTTTCCCTGCAATATCCCTTAATTCAACTTTCTTTCCTTCCCAAAAAATCTTCAAGAAAATTTCTTGAAAATTGAAGGTTATCGTCCCCAATGATTGTAACCATTGGACTCCTAGTACCACATTAGCACCACCCATTGGAATGGAAAGCATTGAACTATTCAATACACATTACCCCATGATTAGCTTATTATTATGGCACTTTCCAAAGAAATTTATAGTTCCTCCATTTGCAACCATCACTTAACACTTTGGTGCTGGATATAAGAAGCAATTCAATTCCTTGGCTATCTTACAATGAATTGAATTATGGGTACTAACCGAATCAATCAACACTATTATCGTTTTCTTCTTGATATATCCTTCCATCTTGATAGTTTGAGGAGTGGTAATTCCTGCCAATGCATTACAAGATATGGTCATATTAATTTCTTCTTTCTCTGGGGTTGGTTCCTAGTGTATATCCTCCTCTTTTGATGTTTCTTGTTCCTTTTCTTCCTCCTCTTCACAATCTATGTAGAATAATTTCTTCTCAACACACTTATGACCTTTAGTGTATTTTCTATCACAACTGTAACAAGGCCCTTTTTCTCTTTTTTCCTCCAATTGTTTTGGTGTCAACCTAGTAGGTTGTGGAAGACTAGGAGCAACAACACTTCCATCTTTATAGTTGTGAGTGGTAGACTTCCTTGTTGCCATAATTTTTCTTTCAATTTTTCTTGCCACCCTGAATGTCTTCTCCAATGAATCAAGTTCCCAAAGGCGAACCTCATGTTCGATGTTATCTTTTAAATTCCATATGAATATATCAACCCTATGCTCTTCTAGAATATCGGTTACCCTAATATTAAAATTTTGCAAGTCTTCAATGTGCCTCGCCGTTGAACCCTTTTGTTTTAGATTTATCAATTGGCTAAAGAAGGTGTTTCTCTTTGTATCTTCATAGTGTGTTATCATTTCCTCTGTAAAAATTGACCAGGTGACAAGTGGTTTACGAGAAAAAATCCATCTATACCATACAAATTGATTTGGTTCTAAATATATAGATGAAATACGTAACTTTTGTGAGGGTTTCACATCCTATAGATCAAAATATTTCTCCATCTATAGTATCAATGCTATCAGATCCTTTCCATCAAAATTCCTCATATCTATCTTTTGAATGTGGTATTTCTTAAACCCCACAATGGAGTCTCTAAAATCATAATTCATATTCCTTTTTTTCCTCATCACAATTTTCATAAATTACCTTATCACCACCTCGAAGCCTTTCTTGCAACAACTTTGTCAATCCTTCCATCTTGACATTCATCATTGCTTCCATGTCTACTTTTAAACCATTCATGTCATCCATACCACCTTTTAATCCATCCATGTCCCCTTTTAAGTTGTCCATGTCATCTTTGGTTGCTCTTTGTGAGAGCGAAATTTATTGCACTTGATCCTGTAATCTTGATATATCATGCTACAATTCTTCCTCTTCATGTATCATAGTAGATCTTTCTGAAGAATTAATGGGTGCAGAATTTTTTTTTTTGGAGGAATTTTAGAACCAAATACTTATGTATATGGTTCAATATTCCCTTTGAATCACTTCAAACTAATTTTTCAAACAAAAGTTATGCAAAATTTAAATAATACACACCTTTTTCTTGCTTTTTAGGAGCTTGATATTGAAATTGTTGTATCTTTGTAATTTAGGATTTCCAAGGTCTAAAATTTGGCCCTGTGGTAGCCCTATGAATCTTCTTTCCAATGACATAATTCAAACCAATATTGGATTCTTCAATATATAATTATTCCAAATCTCCTACGATGACTTGATTATGGACTTGTTCAATAGAGAGAAGTTGTATCGGATGCCACGTGTCACTGTTTGAACCTTTGGACCTGAAATTGTTACATGACAAACTATAGTCCATTCAATGTCAGCCACTTTTTTACATACTTCAAATCTGATGCTTGAAATGAAAGTTAAGACGATTTTTCCCTAGGTCACCTGTTTGAGACTGAATTCTGGAGCTTGCAAAAACCCTAACTTATTTGGACCATACCTCATAAAATAGAGCAAACGAAGATATGAAATTTTGACACAAAGCTCACCAATATTTCATCTCCACACAATCGTAATTTCATCGTCTGAAGCTTCATAGAAAAAAAATTATAGTGAAAATTCCACAATGGCCTATTTGAAGCAGCAAAACCCTAGAATCCAAAGTCTCTGATACTAAATGTTATGCAACCAGCTAACAAAAATATAGATCAATGACTTAGAAAATATCCTCTTCAAGGCGGAAACCTCCTTTACATTACAAAAATGAATAACTCTTGGATGATACAAATGATGAGACCTCCTTTGTATATATAGGAGTCTAAGGGGTCACAATATAATTAGATCCTACATAACAATAATAATTTAAGGGCACAACAATAACAATATGGGGGCTACCTCAGCACAATAGTTGCAATAAGGGGGTTACACTAGTATTATAAGGACCTAATATTCTTATCCTCCTGTCAATAATTAAGTCTTCCTAAAACTCATTTAAATATTCAAGAGAAAAATCTTCTATATATGGAATTTAAACATTCTCTTCTTGATCATCAATGATAGGAGCCTCATACGAGAATGTTTTGCACATTCACAATAGAATAAGTTTGCATGTAAGGTGTAAAATCTAATTGGAAAGCATTGTTACCAATCTTCTCCAATATTTTGAAAGGACCATATATGATTGAATTGATATTTTTACATTCACCTTGTAGTTTTTCCTTGCTTATGTATAACCAAACTTGATCTCCCACATGGAAATGATGATAAACACGATGCATATCATGTCTTTTTTTGTACTTGGATTTATTTTTCTCCTATTGTTCTTGTACCCTTTGATGCACTAGCTAAATTTTTTCAATGAAATTATTGGCTTTGTCCACGTCTATATCCTGTCCATCTACTACAATATATTTACCAAAGATGAAATCCAAAAGAGAATTTGGAAAATAATCCAAACAAGATTGAAATGGAGATACTTGTGTAGATGAATTCTTGGCATGATTGTAGGGATGTTGGATGTAATGCAAATTCTCATCCCAAATTTTAGGATGCTTACCACAATATCCTAAAAGGAGATGCACTATTGTTATGCTTACTAATTTTGTCTGGATGTCAGTTTGTTGATGAAACGTTGTACTTTTCTTCAACTTTGTGTCCATGAGTTTCCATAAACTTGACCAAAACTTACTAATAAATTGAGAATCTCGATAAAAAATAATTGTAGGTAAACCCAAAATTAATCCATACATTTTGGAGGAACATATTTGCAGTTTGTTTAGCTGTAACCTATTTCTTACATGGCATCAACACACAAATTTTGTTGAAATGATCAACTACAACATATAGATAAACATGACCTTTCTTATACATTGGTAGTCCCCCAACAAAATCCATAGTAATACCTTCCCAAGGACAAGAAGGGATAGGAAGTGGAGTGTACGAAACCAATTTCCTATTGCTTGGTTTTCTAGTAGCACACATAGAACATCCTTTCACATATCTTGAGATAGTTTCATTCATGTGAGGCCAATAACAATGCCTTTGTATTTGGGAAACTATTTTTACTACACCAAAGTGGCCAACAATAAGAGAAGTGTGCGGTTCCCTAATTCAATTGACTCTTTCACCCTGTGGAACACATAACTTTCCAAGATTATATAAAAATTTGTTATGAACATCATAATCCAACTCTTCAACATGATTTCCTTGACTCAAAGTTGCATAAACTTCTTTAAAATATTCATCTTGAGCATATTGTTCAATGTAAGTTTCATGCATGATTGAGTTATGCTTAAGAATAACATATGCATTAAAAATAGGCCTTCATAACATATCTGCAACTTTGTTGTATATACCTTTCTTATACCTGATTACCAAATGAAACTATTGTAGGAATCCCATCCATTTGAAATGTCTAGCTTGTTGTAGCTTGGTTTGTGATTGTAAATATTGCAAAGGTTGATGGATAGTATTAATAATCATTTTTTGGCCCATCAAATAATGCTTCCATTTCTTCATCCTTTGTACCAAAGCATAAAACTATTTATCATAAGCTCGATAGTTAATTACTACATTGGTAAAGGTTTTAGAATGATAACATATTAGCTTACCATACTACATCAAAATTGCTCCCATAGCATATTCATTTGCATCGGTTTGAATTTCAAATGTCAGCTTAAGATTTGGAAGAGCTAGAAATGGTGTTGTACTGATTTTCTCTTTCAAAGTATCGAAGGATTTTTTCTGCTTTCCTCCCACTGAAAGACCTACTTTACACTTGTAAAAGCATGTATTGTTGTTGCAATGAATGAGAAGTTAGCGATACATTTTCTCCAATATTGGGCTGCTCTCAAAAAGCACCTAACTTATGTTACATTTTTGGGTTCAAGCCAATTCACAACAACATCATCTTTTGAGGGATCAATCTTCAATTCACCCCCTCCTGCAATATGACCCAAATTAACTAGAGAGGTTTTCCCAAATTTAGATTTAGACATCTTCAAATACATCTTTTCCTTTTTAAAGAGATCTAAAACCTATTTCACATGCTTGACATGTTCTTCATGAGTCTTACTGAAAATAAGAATATGATCTAAGTAGACTATGAGAAAATTATCAATGAATGTTCGGAACACATCATTCATAACTCTCATGAATGTGGCAGGTGCATTGCAAAGCCAAAATGGCATGGCTAACCATTCAAACAAACCTGTTTTGTCTTGAAAGCAGCTTTCCAAATATCATCTTCAACAACCCTTATCTAATGATAATCACTTCTCAAATATAACTTAGTAAAATAAACAACTTCCCTTAAATTATTTAGAAAATCATCAATGTGAGGAAGAGGATAGTGATTCTTTACCGTGATCTTGTTCAAATCTTGAAAATCCACACACATGCGCCATGTACCATATTTCTTTAGAATCAAAACAATAAGAGACCCACAAGGAGATGTAGTAGGCCTGATGACCCCTTCGTCAAGCAACTCTTTAATTTTCTCCTTAATTTTGCATTCTCCAAAACTAAAATTCTAATATACATGCCAATATTTGGAAGTGGTGCATCCTACTGCAAGTGAATCCCGTGTTGGATTCTTGGTTTTAGAGGTAACCCCTCAGGTTCCCGAAAAATCTTCTCATAAGTGTTAACAAACTCAACCAATTCATGCTTGAGTTTAGAATCACATCCTGTGAAAGCTTTAGATTCAACAATATTTTTAGCTTTAATCATTAACAACAGAAAATTCTTATTAGCATTTACAAGCCTTTCCATTTGACTAGCGCTAACAAGAGATAATTTCATCTTCTTACAATGTGCTCTAACAATATACTCAACTCCATCTTTAAAATATGATATTTTTTCTCATGACGATAGGATATGGATTTTCATTCATACAAGTATGAACTCCCTAAACAATCCTGCAAATATCAAGTGGTACAACATCAAGCTCTACCTCCTCTACAAAATTAGTAGTGATGGAGAATTTAAGGTTACATTTTCTTGTCAGTTGTAATTTGGCATCATCATATACCCAACCCAAAGTTTAAGGTTTTACATGAGGTGTAGTTTCTAAATTAAGTTTCTTGATAATTGCTTCATAGAGAAGATTGACTTGGTATCCACTATCAAATAATGTATCAACCTTTGTATGTTTTGTAATGATCCTAATATGGGAAAGCTCACATATTTCTTTATCATTTTGGGATTCAATAGGCTTACTATAAGAACTAGCATTTCATTAGAAGCTATACCTTTCATTCCCATGTTGTGATTTTGGTTTCATCACCTGAATCAAATCCTAGATCTTGTTGATTTGTAGCAACAATATTTTATTTTCCCTTGTTATTGAACTTCTTTGGTCTAAATTCTCGATGTAATTTCCAATAGTGGTCTTCATCATGACCATCTTTTGAACAATGTTTACATGTAAATTTCTCTCCCTCTTTCTTGACAATGAAATTCTATTTCCTTTGCCTTTAAACTTCTCTTTTCATTTGTATCCAGATTTAAAAGGTTTCATGTTAGTCTTTTGAGGAATATTCTTGCCTCTTGATTCTAAAAGATTTTCCTAAACACATACTTCATCTAGATTAGTGGTATTAAACATACATATAGTATGTCTCAAATACCTAGGTAATCCACCTATATATTTAAGGAGAATATCTTGTGAACTCAAATCAACACCCAAGATTAAATATCTTCTTCTAAAGTATTGTGTGTAACTTTGGACACTTTGACCTTTAGATGGTCTAAATTTTTTCCAATCCATAATTTCTTTTTTCATGTAAGCTAATGGATAAAATTGTCTTCTTAATGCAGCTATAAAATCATTCCAAGAAGAGATAATTTTACTTTTCTTCAAATCTTCCTGAGTTTTGGCCTCCCACCAAATGAGAGCTGCACCTTCCAAGCGAAGAGAAGAAAGCCAGATATTTCTGACATCATCATCAATATTTTGAATCCTGCAATAGACTTCAATTTGACGAACCCAACTATCCAACTTTTCAGAATTTACTTCTCCATTGTACATAAGAAATTAAAACTTGACATCAAGCTTAATAAAAGGAGACTTATCATGTCCTTTTGGAGATGGAGGAGGAGTAGATCTATGGGGTGAAGGAGGTGAAGAAGGAGGTTAGGTTGGAGGTGTATATGGAGGTTAAGGAGGAGGTGGATGTGGAGGTGGAGGCTTGCTCCTATCATCACCATTAACGTTTGGTTGATTAGAACTTTCTCCTTGCAACCTTGTTGTCCTCTCAGTGTACAACACTTTCACCACCTTAGTCATATCATATAAATCCTTTCTAAAATCTCTCTCATCCTCAGACATCAACTCTGGCCCTTGTCCTTCTTCAAGTTCCATGATTTGTGGAGTCTGTGGCCTCCTTCTACCAATTTGAGGGTTTGGCTCTTCAAGTACTCATTCTCATCTTTTAAATTTAGACCTTGTAATCATTCAAGAAAAACATTTGCAAATTTTTTCAAAACCTTCACAAAAACCATGCTTTGATACAAAACTAATATGAAATTAAAAATGAAGGTTTCATGTAAAGTTTTGCAAACTAGTTTATGTCTTTTAGGCAATGGACTGTGATTCCAAAAGAACAAACTATGTTAGATTTTTCATATTTTTAATAGTTAAAATGGATAATAACCAACATCAAAACATAAAAAATTGATGATGGAGTTCACCCCTCCTAGGATACATCTCTGGGTCCAGCTTCCAATGGTCTCCCTTTATATTATATGCACAAATGTTTAAATACATTAACATACAATTCTTAAATCGCAAAACTAACATTGTCATTGCATCCAAAATACCCAAAAACTCCTGTGTAGGCTATTATTAGGCTCAAAAAGGCTGAAAAAGTGCCAAGATATGCCTTCTTCTTCAAATAATCTACAAAACACTTTACAAAATTCATTCCCCTACAAACTTGGCAACAATTTAGCTCATTGGTGGGTTGGAAAGGCATAGATTTGGCAATTTGCATGTCTTGGGTTCGACCCACAAATTCTCTCGGTCATGTGGCTCCATATAGTCTAGGGTTAAGCGCAAGCGGGGTTCCATGTACCCACATCCCCTAACCATCCACTAGTAGTTGCAAATTTTCAACAGAAGCTTTGGTGAACACTCAACTGCAATGCCCTTCTCCTATGCCCCTACCACATCTCTCACTCGTGGTCACCGTCGTTACACATAATCGTGGGTTGGGGTGTAGGCAGGGTGTCATATGCCCCGCCCTTCCAAATTCTCACCATCGATCATGGGGTTGTCATAAAACCTGGTGTTGGTTCAATTGGGAATTCCCACGGGCCTAACCCTCTTCCCAACTGCTAAACAATATGATAATAAATAAAAGCCCGCCACCTTTGTATAACAAGGAACACTAGTCATATAATGGTAGAGTGGTTTGTTGGTTGGTGGGGGGTAAAAATTTTGAAACCTGAGGAGGTTTGGTCGGTCGACCTAACCAATTTTGGCCTCATCTGGAGTGCCATGTGGTGCCCTAGGATTGGGCCATGTGCCACTCCAAGATTTCCCATACCAAAACACCTTCAACCAATAAGAGCACGCTAATTGTCCACGTACAATTGGGCCACATGTCCACTCCTTATTGGATCTGTACTTCTTGGTCATCTTGCTAATGTCAACAACATGTCAATGTACATAATTCCACATGGCATCTATAAACTGCCTAGTCAACCCTGTAAGTTAACTTTTTTAGTCTTTTCAAAAAACTTCAGAATACGATAAATTCCTAATATGATTTCAGATTGATGTGATTCAAGCATCCTTGGAATGAAAATGACGAGCTCTACAATTTTGCGTTGGTTTCAGGAGAATTTGAGCCCTTTCTTTTTTGATCATATTTGATCCCCTGGATCATTCAATTTCCTGAATTTCTTCATCCTCTTGGTCTATTACAATGTTATAAAATTCTCCAATCACCTCCATAAACCTTTTAATATTATCTTCATCCTCAAACACTTGCCAATATTTTACATTTTCATGCACTAAGGGTCTATGCCTAACTTTCACTTCACACCTTAGCAGGGGATTTTGTGGGGGTTTGAAAGTGTTAACTAATGTCGCCAAGGAATATGCCATTCTATTTTTCTCCATAAGAAGAAATTGAATAATAATGCTAAAAATAAATTATCAACTAGATCACGCACTTCGTTTCTATAAGATTTCATCCTAGGATTCTTGGTTTGGCATTGATTCTTAATCTGCTTCAGAATCAACTCAAAATCTCCAAAAGTTGTCAAACATTCAATTTTCAAATATCTAGCATCTTGTAGGACCAACTCTAATGTATCATATTCAACAATGTTGTTTGTAGTGTCAAATTCTAACTTATATGAAAGAGGAATGAGGTTACCTTCAGGGGATTTCGACAATACTCCTATTCCATTTCCTTCCTTGGAATAGGCTCCATCAAAGTACAACTTCCACACATAGCCAAATTTTATTTGTTATTGATTTGACTATGAGGGAATTTCCACTTGGGTATCTTCCATACCTTGATCATCCATTTCCAACAAAAATAATGAAAGGTATTTTTCTTGGCCATACACTGGAAAGTTATTCAAATGATCTTCTCTGGTGACGGTTTTTACAAACCTAGATTCTCTGTACAACCTATGCTCTTCTCCACCAAATACTAGAATAATGGCATATGTAAGGTCTAGTTTGATAGACCCTCCAAGCTTCATTCCATAGGATCTGTAGAGAGGATACCAAATCTTGCAGGAGTGTCTGCAACCACAATATCCATTACCATGCTCTTCACAAGAATTTAAGCCAAATTGACTAACAGATCCTTGATCATCCTAAGGAATTTAACTCTTTTGGAATCAAAGGAATACAAGTCCTTATATGGTTTCGTTATTTTTAGGCCTTATTATTCCATAACAGTCAAAGGAATACTATTATGAGAGGCTCTTCAATCAAGCATGAAATTATGCAACAATAAATCATGGATCACTAAGGTAACATAGAATGGAGGCGTGGAGGAGTATTTCTCCTCCACGTGGGGGAAAATATGACTACAGGACTTCGTTCTTTCAAATTTAGACTATTATGTGATGAGGCAATATGATACACATCCATGAACTCAGAGACTTTTTTTTTATAACTAGGTTGTTTCAACAATTCCGCCAAGGGAATGGATATATTGACCTTCTTGAACTATTTATGTAAACTGAAAAAAAAGGGATTCCTATCCACCTTCACCGGCTCAATTGGCTCTTTGTTTTATTGATCAATTGGCATTCTTTGCATTGGTATTTTCTTTGCATTTGCATATTCAAACTTGGAATTGGTGGGGTTGGAGGTTTCTGCTTTGGTTGTTGGATCAGGGTTGACAGGTTTTTTCCCTTTATTAGTTGGTATTGAGGCGACAGGTTGGAAAATTTCTTCACTTTTAGCTTGTGCCTGGGATCTTTTTTTGGATCTCAAACTGTATCTCCTATGCAATTGTTCTTGCATGACAAAAAATAGACTGATTATAATATGCATCTATCTCTTCTTCATCCAAAGGGACGCTATGACCATCCTCCTCTCCTCCTTGTGCTTCTAGTTCATTTTCTTCTTCTAAGAGAGTAGAGTATTGGTTCTCATGAACCTCAATACGATATTCAATACTTTCTTTATGATCATATTCTAAATATAGGGGAGGTTTTATTTTGTCTTATTGGTCCCTTCATTCTCTTTTCAATAGTTGTAAAGGAGGTCTCCTATATTGCGGATTGAAGGTTCTGTTAGGGCCTTGATGGATTTGTCGAGGAGGTTTTTTTTTTTCCAACTCTAGCTTGATGAATTTATTTGAAAGGTTTCTAATTAACTTATTCATCTCATCTAACTTCTTCTCTTGGGCATCCCTTGCTTGGTAAAAGGATTTGACTTCTTATTTTCCCATTCTCCTATCACCATTTTCTCCCTTTCCTTTCCACTTCCCTGCAAATGCAAATTTTTTTGACTTCTAGAGCATCAGTCTGGATCTGGTCTAGTGTGCGGGATTTCCTCTCTCTAAGGGTAAACCCGACATCTGACTCAAGGGCTCCAACAAACACCACCTTAGCTACTGTGTATGTAGGTTTAATCTCAGAAGCCAAGCTATTAGACAACTTATTAAATATTTTTATGAACTCTGTGACATCTTCATTGTGTCTTTTCTTTATTGCATTAAATTTGGTCAAGAAATACCCATGGTCTTTCTTCTCTCCCCAATTCTGCATAAAATTGATTTCCAATTCCTCCCAAGTGTTAGTTGAGCTATTTGGTAAGGTCTTAAACCATCTTCTAGCCTCTCCATCTAAATATTGGACAAATAGCCTTAAGACTACATGCAAATGCTTTACATTCAAGTTTTCTACAAATGCATATAATATCTCAATGTGTTTTTTGGTTGTGACATCATCTTCCCCAATGAATCTAGGAAGGAGCTTAAGATAGACTTGGGGCATTGCATTAAAAGGATTTTATAGATAGAGAGTAGCATATCTTTCGAGCAATGTGCCTGGGACAACCATATTTTTCAAAGCAGGTTGAAAAAGATTTGTTGCAGGGCCTGGTTGAGAGGTTGGGTGAACCACATTGGAAAACATTTGGTGCAAAATAGCAGTGGGGGTTTGAGATCGACTAGTAAGGATAATATCTTTGGCTTATTCAAATTATGGGAAGGTATGTATGCAAAAGGATTAGAACTAATAGAGGTTTATTTTGAATTAGGTTTCGAAAAGTAAAAACTAGGTGGGGGAAAACGTTCTTCCAAAAACTCTAAAACTCTAAATGAGGCTTCAAGATATTTTATGTTTGATTTATGAGAGCTATAGGATGAGGCCTCTGGGGAAAAAACAATATGCTCTAGATTTCTTGGGATTCTTTCTCTCCAAATTCTCCTTGAGACAATTCTTTATGGGTCAAAGACAAAAGGAATTTTCTTCTACGAGGTATCTAAATGGGTATGAGGCCTCCTAAAATCTAGGGTTATAATCTGAGGACCTTGCTAGGTGAGAAATCTCAACCCACACTTTCTTTACTTACCATACAAAAGAAATGTTCAAAAATCATACCCATGGAAATGTTGTAACAACCTTGGGTTAAAATTTCATATAATAAAGTTAATAAAGGAAAAATCACACCAAGGTCATGGGACATGTATTACAAGTTGAATGTTGCAAAAAGCATCCTAGTGGGCATCACTTTTTCGTTATTATCGCTAAGGGAAATTGGAAAAGGCTTTGAAAAGGAAAAAAACAAAATATTGGCATTTTATTTATGAAAATAAAGGAAAATAGGAGAAAAGGAAAGTGAAAGGTCACATACTTGCATGAGAAGGAAATTGAAGGAAAAATAGAGGAAATTGAAAAAAATAGAGGAATCAATGATAATGTTGGGTATGTGTTATATTCATTCCACGACTAGTCCCACGTGTCATATGTTGCATCAAGCGCAGTGCCGTGCGAAATTTTTTTTTAATGTGAACCCAAGGATGGGGGGTAGACCCAAAGATGCTAGGAGGACCTACCCATGGTTTTTGTGCATATGTTTTTCACATGCTTCTTGGCATGATGGTTTTCTTCCCATGGTATTTTGTAGATCCGGTCAAGGGAACTACGATTATGTTCTAAGATAGGGTTAATGGGTTGGGGTTTATGAATGCTTCGAAATGTATATATATGTACTGTAACATTAAAAGGAATATAAGGAAAAATCAATCTGGTAGTCTCGATTTTGGGATCGAAGGGAAAATCTATGTGTATATTTATTTTATGTTCTCTTCATTGTGTATTTTTTGTTTTAAGAATTCGTTTGCAAGTAATTTTTGCACAGGGTTAAAACCTATAGATAAAAAAGCTTATGAGGATCAGTTCATACCTTTTATGAGTTCAATTTTGAAATTAGTTTATGAGAGGAGAAGAGCACCAAGAGCAGAAGGAAAGCAAGCAAGCAAAGGAAGGACAAGGAAAGAAAAGGAAGGAAAGGATCAAGAAGGAAAAGTTGGATCAAGTGGCTTCAGTGGGAATACTTGCAAGTAACAAGTTGCATGTATGATTTCCTAGTTGGTTTTTGCATGCATGGTATATGCATGTGTGTATTTGGTTATTTGTTGTCAATGGCATGGGTTTTGTTGGGTTTTGATAGTGGTTTTATCCTTGCCTTACCATATCCGGATAGTTGTGGTGTGATGGGATTCATTCTTGGTTGAGCTTTGGATTATCAAAATGTTTTGGATCCGGGTGAGGTGGTCTCAGGAAAATCCCAAAGGTAGGGGGTGGAGATGGTTTTCTCTAGAAATCCCTCAACTAGTGGGTGGAGATAGGAAAATTCCTCAAGGGATGGTGAAGAAATTCTAAGGCATCCAAGCTCGATTTAGTTTTGTGATCTCAAGATCAATTTAGGTGAGATCACGGTAGTGTAAAGGTGAAGGTGGTTTAACTTCTGGATTCCCTTGTTTTTTTATGGATTCGTCTATCCCATGAGATCCCACATTCATGCTTGGAATATGGAACGGGGGTGATTGGCTGAAAGAAAGATTTGGTTCAGCCCAATCTATGGTTGGGTGGTATGTGGAAGTCCCTGAATTGGTTGGACTTTTCATATGTAAATAAGAGCTAAGTTCCTCTTGTATTTCATGAGTAAATATACTTTTTATTATGTAGCTTTAATGATTGTTCTATTATTGTTATTTATTTGGTTATATGTTGGTTATAAGAATGGTTTTATGATAGAGCCAAATTATGGATCTTATCATGTTTGATTGATAAAGGAAGGGCTATTGAATGCATGACCTAATAGATGTTATTGCAACTATTGTGAGAGGGCATTAGTCCTCCTTGGTAAACCTCAGATAAGTTTCAAATCTTTATGTTTAGTTATGCATTCATGACCTATAGGTTGCATGTTCATCATGTGTTTGATAGAATGACTATCATGGCTAGGATGGGCTAGGGTGAGTCCCTAACCATGGTTTGTGTGAAAATATTTGTAGGTGTGTCATACATAATTTTGGAAAGTCTCATCAAGTTCTGGGAAGTGGTTTGGTGACTAGCCTTGAAAAAATATTGTAGTCGCTCCCTTGCAATATTATGCATGTGACTGGACGATTATAGTCAAATTCAGACAGTGTTATGCCAATGGCTCGGGGTGCAGATTAGTGAAAGAGTAAGCTAGCTCAGGGTTTAGGCACCTGGAGGGTTGGTTTAGCTCTTGAGGGTCGTATAGCACCTGAGGGAAGTCAATAAAGTCTTGGTTTGTTGACTCCATTTCCTTAAGGTGATCTAGGAGGTTGATTCATGTCATAGTAGCTCCTTATCTCATGTTTACCTCGACAGGCTGGTGAAAATGGGTAGATATGAGAGGAAGAATTATAGAGTGGTTTCAGAGCACAGTTCAATACTTGGATTGGATGGGATAGATGCATGTTGTTATGCATGCATTATCATAGTTAAGGTTGTTGGGCATGAGTTCATTATATGAAGTTTATTTCATTATGATTGTGTTGATATGTTATGATGCTAATGTGTTGGCTGAGATAGAGAAGGAGATGTAGATCGTCAGAGCGAGGTTACAACACTGGACCTCGGGGTAAGAGAAAATAAACATATACGTTTGTATGTTGGGTATGCAGGTATGTTGGTTAATGGTTGTTATATTCCTAGTGGCTATATACATGCATATCATCTATTGTTATTATGGTTATATATACATGATAGATGTTAGTTAATCAATGTGATCATATGCACGCACATCAGAAAGTCATGAATCACAGTAACTTGTTTTTATATGCATTGTGGTCATTGATGAGCCCCAAAAATGGGTAACTTATTGGGCTCATTTTGCCTATTATTCTCCATAAATCCACCATTCTTCATAGTTTATGCATGCTTTTGATTATATTTATGTTAATTGGATGAATGAGAATAGTCACTTGACCATAAAGCCTAATACGTGTTTATTGCAGATTTTTGGACAACTTTTGGACCAAGGTCAAGCATCTATGAGCCATTTGACAGCCGAATATGAGGGGAAAAGGCTGAGGATCGGTAGGAAGGGTGTCTCCTGCACTAAATGGCCCTTCCTTGAGTTCTCCACCATCAGCTCGAAGTTCAGTAGCCCACCAAAGTTGATTTCCAAGGGCAGCCGAGCAGCTATTGTGAAGTGGCTGAGTACTTGCAGTTTTGAGCAGCCAAGCCCCTTGAATTAAGGAGGACTGTTGGAGGTCCTCGTAGTGCATAAGTAGGAAGGATTCCAACCTTTGTAGGTTACTTTTTGAACATTTGTATTTCGCACTTTAGTGTTGCTCTGCTTTTTGCTCATTTTGGAGCTTCTGTTGTAAAACCTTTTTGTGATATGGTTATTTTCTGAGTAATGGAAACCAGTTTCATGTTGCATCAGCCCTGAGCTTCTTCTTAGGAGCCTGTAGCTCTTGGGGTTGGGCCCAACCCAAGTGCCAGGTCTTCCTCTATGTACTGTTATATGTTCTTTACTGCCCTCATAAAATAATTTCTGTTAGTAGATTAAAGTCTTGCTTGGTTACCTAGGTCAGTTTTTATGATTGAAAAAGATTTCATGTTTCAGAGTGATTTGATAGGTTAGGAACAGAAAAGATCTTCGAAAAAGGCCATCAAGCAACCCTGGGTCTCACTTCTCCCTCCTCGGGACCATGAGCTGAGACCAAGGTGTCCTTGCTACCACAAAAACACTATTCTCGCTTCTCCATGCAATTGCTAGTGTTAGTTTCTCAGTTGCAAAAGTTGATACCAGATGTGATTACATGCTTAGATCCATTCTTGCTTGGTTTTCATAACTTATTTTACATTAATTTCTACCAATGAATTTCTGTTCATCAGGGTTGCTGGTTCCTAGGTCAAATTAGGTTAGAATAGCTGGATATTTGGTTTGCATGATCTTTGTTTGGTCAGTTTAAAGAAATAGTGTGCAGAACACCTATGATACCTCCCTGCCTACCCTTCCTCCATCAGCGCAACCTGCTCCATCCCCTAGCTCAGATTCTTGCCCTTCTTTTGGCACATTTTCTCACTTTGACCTAATTTCCATATTTTTGTGCAACATTGCTCTATCCATCTTTGAACAAATCCAACCATCCTCATCACTTCTCAGCTTCATTTGCCAGGTTCTAGACCTCTTCACACCCTCATCAAACCTCCATCTCCACTTCTCCACCTTTCTTCCACCTTCAATCCTCCAAAATCTCCTTTCGGAACATCCTGTAGAACATCCTATAGAACCCCTACAAACTTCCTGTAGAAGATCACGAGAGCGGTTTTTCGAGATCCAATCATTGTGAAACTCTCTGGAAGGGTGTTAGGGACCCCTTAGGCCCGACTCTTCTCACCTTCCCAACCTCCTGCAAGCGCCTACCCCATTTCCTTTCTCCAATCAACCCAAGCACAGTTAAAAACAGTTAAAGCACATGCACATATAATTTTTACAAAATTACTCAAAAATACAAAAAGATGTTCCTTTTCACATTTCACTGTAGGAGTAGCTCAGTCACATGCATTTTACATTTCTAGAAGTCAATGGCATCCATTTCCATTGCTTTCATCCCTTTCCTTTCACCAGTAGGGTTAGTCGGTAAAACTAGGGTTTGCTAGGGTTTGCATTCCTTTTCCACTTTCAGCTTCTTTCTGCAGATAGACTAGCCTCCTTTGAGTTAGCTTTCATCCATCACAGTTAAAATCTTTTTCTAAGAGCTCATAGAAGTTGGCTTAAGCTCATAGCGGACTTGTGCCAGCTGATCCAGTGATAGCTGGTGGCAAGAGCTAGTACTTGTGCATATAGCACCGTCGCTTCCAAGTTTGTTACGAACTACCGGGTTGATAAAAGTAAAGAAGGGAGTCCTAGGAGTTGCAGCATTATTGCTGCAATATTGGAGCCCACCATCTTTTTGGCGCCATTTCCGGGGGAGCGTCAGAGTATTTCTGATTGCTGCTTTTCTTCTACTTTCTACTTCAATCTTTTGCTAAGTAGTTTATTTCAGCAAGAGTAGAGTAGTTGTTTCATTTCCATTTTGCAATTTCATTTCCAGAAAAGTAGATTAGACATTTCCTACTTTCATTTCATTTCAGCAAGCGTAGATTAGATATTTCCCGCTTTCATAGATTAGCATTTCAATTCCGCAATTTCAATTCTGCAAGCGTAGCTTAGCATTTCATTTCTACAATTTCGTTTCAACAAGATAGATTTTAGTTAGTTGCAGTTCAATGGCTTTCAGTTTTGTAGTTACAAGAAGAAAAAACACCAAAACTCCACCAACAATATCCCATTTCATCCCTCGTAGGAACAGAGACAATACAGGGAAATTCTTACCCAACACCCCCACCACATCACTGAGTCACCCTTCTCTGTTCTTCAGTGGCAGTGATCCAGAAGAACCTATAGGTGAACCTCCAGAGATATACGAAGATCCTATAGCAGAAGAAGAGCAAGAAAACATTCCTCTTGAGACCATGGCTGAACATGGAAACGGTATAGGAGATGAGTAGAGAATAGAAAGTGCCTTTCCCATCCGAGAGACCAACGGGGACATGAAAATGAAAAACATAAGTCCCTCAGCCTTACCTCACTTCCATGGATTGACCACTGAAGACCCTGATACCTTCCTGTTTGAGTTTGTTGTCCTTTTTCGAACTTATGACTATGCAAAAGACGAGCAAAAGTTGAAACTGTTTCCCTCTACCCTCAAGGATGCAGCACTACGCCGGTTCATGGGGTTACCTGGAAACAGTATCACAACTTGGGCTCAGATGCAGCAAACCTTTAACAACAAATACCGGGACTACTGTAGGTCAAAGGAAACGAAGGGAGAGATCTTTCGGATGACCATGGGAAGTGATGAGTCTTTAGAAGACTATGAAGAAAGGTTCCAACTTAGTTATAAAAGGGCCAGGTGCACACTTGACCCTGAATCTCTAAAGCTGGTTCTGCTCCGAGGAGTCCCTGAAGACCTTCTAGATACCCTCCATTTGCTAGCTGGAGGAGGCATCTACCAACTACCTTATGAGGACATAAACACTGTGTTTAGAAACCACTCTAGGGCAACCCAGAAAAGAGTTAGGGGGAATCCACTTTTAGCTAGTGCCACATTCTCCAAGAATGAGTTTGCAAATCAGATGGAAGACATCAAAAGTGAGATGAGACAAACCATTGCCATGCAACTGGATGCCTTTCAAATCCAACAGAAGAAAGAGGAGGCTGAGAAGGCTTTGGCCATCTTTTGTCCCAGATGTACAAGGAAGCATCCTAAGAATGAGTGTCCATTACACTCAATGGAGGTATTTTTGGTTTGTGAGGAAGACCACCCCACAAACCAGTGCCCAACCTTACCCCGACTTAAAGCCATGTACCAAGGGGCTGAAGGGGCCACTGAGCCACTCTACTTCCTCAGCCAAAGGAGGCCACATGGATCAAGACCTTACCAGTAGGGGATGCAAGGGACATCCCAAAATTATTACAACCCCAACCAATCCGCTCATATGCCTTCTTGGGGCCCCCCTGCTCATCCTTCCTGGTCCGCACCTCCTCCTTGGTCTTATCCATCTCAACACCATACTCAACCTGCTGCTCATGCATTTCACTCTCATGCTCAGCCACAACCTCAGTGGAATGCACCTCAACCAAGGTGGAGGCCCCAATACAACTCTCCTCCCGCTATTTTTCCTCCAAGACAACCACAAATGCCTGCTCAACCGAACCCGAACCCAACAACAAACAGGCCCAACAGGTATACACTAGAGAAACAACATGCCCTACCTATGCTATGGAGATTCAGGAGATCAACCTACGATCTGGAAAGGTCCTTCCAGATCGCCAACCTCCTCCCCTAGAGGATGAGGAAGGGAAACAGGAAAGTGAACCCAAAGCCATTCCACCATTTCCTGAGAGACTAACAGTAGCCAAACAACCAAACCCAGAGGAGACTGAACTTCTTGGAGAACTTAAACAGTTGTGTGTGAAAATCCCACTTCTCCGGGCCATAAAAGATGTACCAATTTACAACAAATTGATCAAGGAGAAGTGTTTCAGGCACCCAGGTAGGTGCAAGAGAGATTCCCCGACTATCAATGTCATAGGACAACTGTCCGATCTGATGTTGGGGCAAATAATCTGTCCAAAATATTTGGATCCTGGGAGTCCTGTAGTTGATGTCCACATCAATGGCACCATAATCCGCCACACTCTGATCGATCTAGGGGCTGCCATCAATGTGATGACCAAGGACACTATGCTCAAACTCAACCTTCAGAGTTCCTTAAGAAAGACCTTGACAGTACTACAATTAGCAGACTGCTCCACCGTGACTCCCAAAGGGATTGTGGAGGATTTCCTGGTCTCTGTTGATTCTTGGGAGTACCCTGCTGACTTTTTTGTCCTTCAGCCAAAGGAAAAACTCACTGGATACCCCCTCATTTTGGGAAGTCCTTGGTTAGCTACTGCGGATGCTTACATCAGTTGTCGAGCTGGGAGCATGACCATCAAGAATGGGCCTATGTCCAAACAGCTAGCCCTATACCCTCCTACCCAACCTCTGCTAGAACATGACTTACCTCTCTGGTTGGAGGAGGAAGATAAGGATGAAGTCTACTCTGCACCAGTGTGCACGATGGAAGCCACCCGGGAGGTCCTCAAACTGAGGATGACCTAATTGAGAATTTGATTCAAAATCCACCTTCCGATGTGCTGCCATTAGAGGAGTTGGTGGAAGATACCCAAGCCAGCGCTCTAGTGGACCTCTGTGTGGTTGATCCGACCTCTCCCAGAGTTAATAATGTGGAATTTGGCCCTGAAAGAACCTTGAAGATCAGCTCATCCTTATCTCCCTCTCAGGAGAAGGAGCTGTGTAGCTTATTGAACCGCCATTTGGATGCTTTCGCTTGGAGCTATAACGAGATGAAAGGATTCCATCCGTCGGTCTGTACCCATCACATTTACATTAAAGAGGATTGTAAACCAGTCACGCAGCCTCATAGGAGAATGAATCTAGCCCTTAAGGACATTGTTAAAGAAGAATTGCAAAAGTTGTTGGATGCGGGATTCATCTACCCCATATCAGACAACGAATGGGTTTCTCCTCTGGTTCTTGTGCCCAAGAAAAATGGGAAGTGGAGAATCTGTGTAGATTATCGAGAACTTAACAAAGCCACCAAGAAGGACCATTTCCCTTTGCCTTTCATAGATCAAGTGCTAGATGGGCTAGCAAGGAAGAAGTTCTTTTCTTTCCTAGATGGGTTCAGCGGGTATAATCAAATCCAAATCATCCCAGAAGACCAAGATAAGACCACTTTCACTTGTCCAGGGGGTACCTTTGCCTACCGGGTCCTTCCCTTTGGGCTATGCAACGCTCCTGCCACTTTCCAGTGAGTAGTACTGAGCATATTCGCTGAGCTGGTTCATGATTCGGTAGAAATCTGTATCAATGACTTTACTCCTTATGGGTCCAACTTCCAAGAAGCATTGACTAACCTGGGAAAAGTTTTAACCAAGTGTATTGAAATGAACCTGTCCCTCAGCCCAGAAAAATGTGAATTCTTGATAACTGAAGGGACCGTGCTAGGTCACACAATCTCTCAGCAAGGATTACAGGTGGATCCTAACAAAATTGCTATCATCCAAAAGGTTCCACCTCCTCAAAAGGTAAGAGATGTTCGGGGTTTTCTAGGCTTAGCAGGATACTATAGAAGATTCATCAAAGATTTTAGTAAGCTAGCCTCAACATTGTTTGGTCTTTTGGGGAAAGATGTTGAGTTTAAATGGACTGACAACTGCCAAGAGGCTCTGGATGAGTTGAAAGATAAGCTGGTAACTGCCCCAATCTTGAGAGGTCCAAATTGGGCCCTACCTTTCCACATCCACACTGATGCCTCAAACAAAGCCATAGGGGTAACCTTAGGACAAGTCGAAGAGAAGCTACCATATGCCATATACTATGTTAGTGAAAATCTGTCCAAGGCAGAATTAAACTATGCTGTGACCGAGAAAGAGCTCCTAGCTGTAGTCCATTCCCTAAAAAAGTTCAGAGACTACATCACTGGTTATCAAATATTTGTACAAATTGATAATGCTACGATAAGGTATTTGATGAATAAACCTGGTGTGAATGCTAGCATCATTAGATGGTTACTTTTATTGCAGCAATTTGACTTAACCATTGTTGACAAGCTAGGAAAGGAAAATGTTGTTGCTGATTTTCTGTTTAGATTAGATTTGCTTGCAGGAGAAGAATGGACGATGGATGACTAGATGCCAGATGAACACCTGTTTTCTATTTCAGTACTCTCTCCATGGTTTGCTGATATATCGAACTACTTGGTCTCAGCACAGTTCCCTCCACATCTATCCTCAAAAGAGAAGAGCAAAATTGTGAGGAAAAGTGCCCCCTTTACTTGGATTGGGGGCAACTTGTTTAAACTCGGCCCAGATCAGATCCTGAGGCATTGTGTTAGGGAGGAGGAAGTTTTTGACATTCTCCTAACCTGTCACGATGGACCCTGTGGAGGCCACTTTGCAGCAAAAAGGACTGCCTTCAAAATTCTACAGGCAAGCTACTATTGGCCCACTCTTCATCAAGATGTCAGAAGATACATCAGCCAATGTGACCGATGTCAAAGGATGGGGAAACCGACTCCGAGGGATGAAATTCCCCTCCAACCTCAAGTGACTTTTGAGCCATTTGAGAAGTGGGGCATGGATTTTGTGGGTCCTATCAACCCTCCTTCAAAGCAAAAGTCTTACATCATTGTGTGCACAGACTACCTGACAAAGTGGGCAGAAACAAAGGCAATCAAGGCAACAACAGAAGAAAAAGTGGCTGAGTTTTTAAGGGAAAATATCTTCTACAAGTTTGGCTACCCAAGGGAATTAGTCATAGATCAAGGAAGTCAGTTCACCTCTAACCTGATTGAAGACCTGCTCGCTCATCACAAGATCAAGCACAGAACTTCCACCCCTTATCATCTGCAAGCAAATGGGCAGGTGGAAGTCACTAATAGGGCTTTAGAAGAGATTTTGACTAAGGTGGTGAGTAGCAGCAGAAAGGATTGGGCAGATTGCTTGGTTGAGGCCACCTAGGCCTACAACACCACTTGGAAAACCACAACAGCTTTCACACCTTATGAGCTGGTCTATGGGAAGAAGGCTCTGCTGTCCATAGAGTTCGAGTACAACACATTAAGGTTGGCAGCTCAGCTGGACCTGGATCTCAGCCATGCGCAACAGGAAAGGTTACTACAGCTGAATGGATTAGATGAACAGAGAATGCAGGCCCTCCTCCACTCAGAAGTAGTTCAACTCTAGAGAAAGATATGGCATGACCGACACCTTAACGAAAAGAAATTTCAACCAGGAGATTGGGTGCTGTTATATGACTCAAGATACAAGGATTTCAAAGGGAAGCTTAGGACAAGGTAGCTGGGACCATATGCAGTAGAGAAATGCAACGACAATGGTTCAGTCCTTATCAGGACCATTGATGAAGAAGCCATCCCCATTCTCGTTAATGGGCACCGATTGAAAATCTATAGGAAGCCCCTTTCCAAGCAAGAGTTCACTGAAAGTCTGGATAAATCAGTGTTGGTAGTGGAGCAGGGCCCTGTCTCTACTCCACCCACACCTTGATCATCAAAAAAAAAAAAGGAGAGAAAAAAAGAAAAAAAACAGAAAAGAATAAAAATATCCTTGGGTGAAAACCTCTTAGAGGCACCCAGGGCAGACAGTGAGGGTGAAAACCTCCTCGAGGTGCCCCAGCTGTCTCACCCAAAAAAAGAAAAAGAAATAGACCTAATTTATGTTGAATAATTGCAGGTTGCAGGGAAGACATTACAGGTTAGGAGGGTCGCGCAAAACAAGGACAGAGGTTAGCAACAGGCTGCAAGCATCCCTCGCAGACACTTCCTCCATGACCACTCCCCTTTCCTAGGATTTGATCACATTCGGGTTAAGATTTCACCTTCTACAGGAAGTTTTGGGCCTTCTACAGGAAGTTCCATGTCTTCTACAGGAAGATCCTGTAGAACCTTTAGACAGGCCAAAATTGATCTTGGAAGCGAAGGTTGGAATCTGCCTACTAGGCCTGCAAACACCCCTGTTTCCGTCCATCACCACATGTCACCCTGTTTCATCTCTTTACACCTCCATTGCACCCATCCTGTTATTTGTTCCTGCACAGTCACACAAAAAAACAAACCCTGTTTTCCTCATACTGCCAGCAAAACCTTTTATTGACAAATCAAGAGAAGTTTTTTTCACTTACCATACCTGTCAATCTCCATCTGGACTCCTCGTCAGCCGAACCCCTCGACAACAGTATAGCCCTGCTCATGTTAGCTTGCATCCCAGGAGGAGAAGCAGCTACAGGACATCCTACAGGAATCCTATAGTAGTCGATCCCTCTGGGAGACATACTCTGGATACAGGGACAGCCGAAACGACAAAGGAACATATAAAGGGCTCATCTTGAACGAGAAAATATCATCAGTAGCCAAAGCCTGTGCTTGCAACGGTAGCAAACGAAGGAATGGGTTCCAAAACCCGTGCATGCAACATCAACGAAGGAAGGAATGGGTTCCAACACCGATGCATGAAGCAACAGCGAATGAAGGAGTGGTTCCAAGACCCGAAATCTACATAGCGCAGCTGTGACTACGCAGGTAAGTGTCTAAACTCATTCGTCAATTGCATAAACTATATTTTGAGAGCTGCATGCCTATGGAAATGGTTCGGATTGAATGGAATCTATGGCCAGTCAACTGGCCACCCTCGGCCAGTTACATAGCCTCGTGGGATCCGAACGAGCCAGCTACATTCAAAATTGCCGATGAGGTGTGCAGCCAACATGTGTGGAGTGTACATTTAGGAAGAAATCGTCGGGACTCGTAGTGGTGGCGGTGGTTAATGGCAGAGGGAAGGTGATGGGGGTCAGAAACACGCAGAGAAATTATGGCCGTGTCGTCGGATCAATGGTTCGGTCCGGTCACCTCATCCCGTCACTACAAATCACGCCACAGTTAATAGATGCTCGACTGAAACCCACACCACCTTCTGTTCATTTTGCACTTGCAACATCCTCGACTGAAGTACGCGTCCTCCACTTCCAAAAACTATTAACCAGTTGTCCTCCAGCAGTTTTTCTATCTATTTTCGAGAATCTCCGACGTATCGGGCTCACTTAGAGGCACAGAGACATTCTACAGGAACTGGGGGGTCTTCTACAGGAAGGGTTCTACAGGAAACCCTGCACATCTTTTCGGAGCAGAGAAGCCTGGGATTTTTCTTCGTCGAATTTGGAGCTCCAAATGAGGTAGGCTCGAAAAACTCTTCTATGCATGGTATGATTTGAAAAGGTGGTGAATTGAACGGTATCAGATTGGGGAATCAGAGAAAAATCTGCCTGGGAATTGGAAGTAAAACGTTTGCCTATGTGTTGCACTGGGTTTCTCAGTTGTTTCTGCATCAAGATTCTCCTCCACGTTCCTATTTTTAAAATTCTCTTGTAGGGAAGATATGCAACTATGGGGGCCAGACTGTGTATGAAAAATTTTGAATTTGTATATCTGTATGTGTGCTGAGAAGAAAGATTGAGCTCTATACTCTGTCTGTAGAAACAAAATTCTTCCTTTCATAAATAGACAACTAAGTTCTGGGCAACAACAGTCTTGAAAACCAGGGAATAGTTGCTAATTAATATTGGATACCCGAGAAATCCCTTCTTGAGTTCAGTGGGAAAACCATAACCAACATTCCTTTTTCTAATGAAAGCATAAAAAAAAGAGCACTCTCACCATGCCAGGGGGATTCATAAGAAAAGAACCCTCGGACCCCAGCAAACTGCATGAGCATCCTAAGGTGGTAGACCTTTTCACCCGAGCCAATTGGATGTCATTCTTTGACAAAATTCGGGGTCATGACGAGGAGATAATGGAGGAATTTTTAATGTCCCTGAGACCTCAATCAAAGACCCAGGCCACAGTAAGTTTTAGGGGTTTGACCCTAGAACTTACCCCTGAGCTGATCAGTTGTGTTACTAGTCTACCATTAGGGCTCCCTTGGAGCAAAGAAGAGAGGTCATTGGGCTAAGTTGCCAAGAAAACATTCTTCCTACCCGAGGAAAATCCTGTAGAAGACAGAAACGGGGTTAGAAAAACCAGCTTGCCTCCCCTCTGGAGTGAGGTCAGTTTCCAAATTATGAAGTATATTACATGTGAAGGGAGGTTTAGCATTGTCTACGATTATCATTTCAAGTTGCTGTGTGAACTACGACATGGAATTGATTTACCTCCAGACAAGAAACTGAGCATCCCCTATTTTCTTCTTCAGTCACTAATTGAAAGTGGTACAAAATCGAATGAAGGGATCCTAGATCAGTTGGCCCATCATGGGCTCATCAAGCTATTAGTGGAAGATGCCCTGCACACCTACATTGTCCCCATATCTAGGGAAATCTTCTGAAACATGTCCCGGGATGACGATATTAGAATTATGGCTGAAGACATCACCTCCTCTAGCAATGAGGAGGGAGAACACACTGAAGAAGGTAAGAAAACCAATGGTGAAGGAACACAGGACATTCAAGCACAACAAGGACAGAAAGAAAAAGGGGGAAAGGGCCAGATTGTTGAGCCTAAAACAAAGGAAGAAACAACAGCACAAACACCAAGGGAAAAGAGAATGCAGAGGAGAGAAAAGAAGACAGAAAAACCCCAAATGAAGGCTGTCACAGCTAAAGCAGACACACAGAAATAAAAGGGAAAGACACATCCTGAAATGGTCGCAATACAGACAGAAACAGTTGACAGAGGGACTTCTACAGGTAGCATGGAAAAAGAGCAGCAAAAGGAGAAATCACCTGAAATATTGGCAAGGGAGGCAGCAGCTATGCTTGCCGCCTTAAGAACACCTCCAAAACAAAAAGGGAAGAGAAAGAGGCAAACCTCCATGTACTTTAAAGCAAGGAGGAGCACACAGATCAAAGTGGGCAGACCCCAGCCGCAGTCAAAGGAGCCAATTGTCATTGAGGACACAACACCTAAACCAAAAAAAGGGTCTCCTTCAAAGATATCCGTCACCTATGAATGAGGAAGCTCAAAAACCTCCACCTGGAGAGAGAAAGTTAAGACGATGGACTCAAAGACAGCTCTACAGGAAGCTGAGAAATCTCTACAGGAAACTCGGGCTAAGCTAAAGGAGACCGAGAAATTGGAGGAAAAGGCAGCCAAACAATCATAGGAAGAAGAAAAGACAAAGGAAATATTGGAACCAAGCCCTCAACCCAGCTTGGGCTCATACTATAACCTGTTAGAAGCCGGGAAAATGATTCCCCATAAATTTGCGGCGCCACTCTTCTTTGCACTAGAAGAAGAAAGAATTAGGACTCACACTTGGATGAGGATTGCCAAGTCCAAGGGTGTGGTAGACATAAGCCACCTGGAAGAAAAACTCAAGGAGTCAAGGGGAGAATTAGCCATGGTGAAGCATGTGGAAAGTAGTCAAAGGGCCAAACTACAGGAAGAGAACGAGCTGCTGAAACAGCAGCTACGGCTATAGGGACGTTATAAGGAAGATAGGCCCTCCATTCTAGGAGAATAGCAGCAACAGGAAAAGCCTCCAGCAGACAAAGAAACCTCTGATGAATAGCAGAGAGTGGACGGGCTGCAGGCTGAGGTTGAGGCGCTAACAAAACAGCTACAGGAGAAGGAGTCATAGGAAGTAGAGGAAATACAGTCTCTAAGGCAGCAGGTACAAGAGAAGGAAGCCCAACTGGCCTGCATGGCCAGCTGGGCAGTAGAGGCCTTGCAGTGTAGGAAACCTACCAAGTCATATGCCTTATATCTTAAAGATCAATGGTTGTAGTTCCAGATTAACACCTTGGCCCAAAGGGGCACCATTCCATTTCAAAATTACCATCAATTCATGACTTTGTGTGACAGCAGCTCAGCAGAAGATAAGGCCAAGTTATCCGAATTCTATTTACACAACTTGGCCCTTCCAAACATGACTCTTTGGGACCCCAATGCTACATTGGGAGATGTGCAACTTATGGCCATGGCCTCTTGGTTAAATCATGAGGAAAAGAGGGCAGCAGAGATTCAGAATATTATGAACAGAGAGCTAAGTGAACCACTCATGATCAGGGCAGAACCAAAGGATACATCAGCTTTAATATATGCCCATTAGCACCTGGCCAACAACCCTCAGGTTTTACCAGATTACATTGAACGACAAGCTCAAGCCATTGCTCACTTTGAGGACATGGAAAGACTGTTGGGGGATAACTGCATTCATGCTTTCACAAGGAGGTTGAACACACTGCCCCATAGTTTGAAAATAAGAGAATACCACTCCCAAACCAGGATGAGGGAGGCCTTGGCAAGGGTACCCCTCTATAAACAGTCAATGCAAAATATACAGGCCAACTAGATCGGCCTAAAGTTCAGTCCTCCCTTGCTTTTAGGATTGCTGGAAGGAGTCAAAGAAGAAGAGGAACACAGGCAGTGGGAGGAAGTAGAAATAAAAGTAGGATTTCATGACCGAGAAGAAGACATCACCTCAAAGGCCTGGGATGTGAGAGAGGCAGTTAAAGCAATCAAAGATGATGAGCTGGATTAGTTGCTCAGAGGATGAGCAACCCATTTAGCAGGGGGTGATGATGAGCCCCAAAAATGGGTAACTTATTGGGCTCATTTTGCCTATTATTCTTCATAAATCCACCATTCTTCATACTTTATGCATGCTTTTGAGTATATTTATGTTAATTGGATGAATGAGAATAGTCAATTGACCATGAAGGCTAATACGTGTTTATTGCAGATTTTTGGACAACTTTTGGACCAAGGTCAAGCATTTATGAGCCATTTGACAGCCGAATATGAGGGGACAACGCTGCGGATTTGTACGAAGGGTGTCTCTTGCACTAAACAGCCCTTCCTCGAGTTCTCCACCATCAGCTCGGAGTTCAACAGCCCACCAAAGTTGATTTCCAAGGGCAGCCGAGCAGATTTTGTGAAGTGGCTGAGTACTTGCAGTTTTGAGCAGCCAAGCCCCTTGAATTAAGGAGGACTGTTGGAGGTCCTCGTAGTGCATAAGTAGGAAGTCTTACAGCCTTCGTAGGTTACTTTTTTAACATTTGTATTTCGCGCTTTAGCGCTGCTCTGCTTTTTGCTCATTCTGGAGCTTCTGCTGTAAAACCTTTTTGTGATATGGTTATTTTCTGAGTAATGGAAACCAATTTCATGTTGCATCAGCTCTGAGCTTCTTCTTAGGAGCCTGTAGCTCTTGGGGTTGGGCCCAACCCAAGTGCCAGGTCTTCCTCTATGTACTGTTATATGTTCTTTACTGCCCTCATAAAATAATTTCTGTTAGTAGATTAAAGTCTTGCTTGGTTACCTAGGTCAGTTTTGATGATTGAAAAAGCTTTCATGTTTCAGAGTGATTTGATAGGTTGGTAACAGAAAAGATCTTCGAAAAAGGCCATCAAGCAACCCTGGGTCTCACCTCTCCCTCCTCGGGACCATGAGCTGAGACGAAGGTGTCCTTGCTGCCACAAAAACACTGTTCTTGCTTCTCCATGCAATTGCTAGTGTTAGTTTCTTAATTGCAAAAGTTGATACCAGATGTGATTACATGCTTAGATCCATTCTTGCTTGGTTTTCATAAGTTATTTTACATGATTTTCTACCAATGAATTTCTGTTCATCAGGGTTGATGGTTCCTAGGTCAAATTAGGTTAGAATAGTTGGATATTTGGTTTGCATGATCTTTGTTTGGTCAGTTTCAAGAAATAGTGTGCAGAACACCTTTGATACCTCCCTGCCTACCCTTCCTCCATCAGCGCAACCTGCTCCATCCCCTAGCTCAGATTCTTGCCCTTCGTTTGCCACATTTTCTCACTTTGACCTAATTTCCATATTTTTGTGCAACATTGCTCTATCCATCCTTGAAGAAATCCAACCATCCTCATCACTTCTCAACTTCATTTGCCAGGTTCTAGACCTCTTCACACCCTCCTCCAACCTCCATCTCCACTTCTCCACCTTTCTTCCACCTTCAATCCTCCAAAATCTCCTTTCAGAACATCCTGTAGAACCCCTGCAAACTTCCTGTAGAAGATCACGAGAGTGGTTTTTCGAGATCCAGTCACTGTGAAACTCTCTGGAAGGGTGTTAGGGACCCCTTAGGCCCTCTTCTCAGCTTCCCAACCTCCTGCAAGTGCTTGCCCCATTTCCTTTCACCAATCAACCCCTGCACAGTTAAAAATAGTTAAAGCACATGCACATATAATTTTTACAAAATTACTCAAAAATACAAAAAGATGTTCCTTTTCAGATTTCACTGTAGGAGTAGCTTAGCCACACAAATTTTACATTTCTAGAAGTCAATGGCATCCATTTCCACTGCTTCATCCTTTTCCTTGCACCGGTAGGGTTAGTCGGTAAAACTAGGGTTTGCTAAGGTTTGCATTCCTTTTCCACTTTCAGCTTCTTTCTGCAAGTAGACTAGCCTCCTTTGAGTTAGCTTTCGTCCATCATAGTTAAAAGCTTCTTCTAAGAGCTCATAGAAGTTGGCTTAAGCTCCTAGCGGACTTGTGCCAGCTGATCCAGTGACAGCCTGCGGAAAGAGCTAGTACTTGTGCATATAGCACCATCGCTTCCAAGTTTGTTACGAACTATCGGGTTGATAAAAGTAAAGAAGGGAGTCCCAGGAGTTGCAGCATTATTGCTGCAATATTGGAGCCCACTAGTCATATGCATGATGATTATGGTCATTGCACCTAAGATCTTGATGTTATATGTATCATGCTATATGGATTTCTCTTTGAAGATGGTTATGGTTATGATATTTAGGTATGAGTTGATATACTTGTGATATTGTGTCATACTAATCTAAAATAACTTGTGCATATGTGGTAGCCTCCCTAAGATACATTGAGGTATGAGTTTGATTATGTCGCATATTTGGTTTAGCTAACATGTTATGTTTATAATTTGTTTGATTTTTTTATTAAGTGCATGATATGAACATGTGTCTATAAGATTGCATGACCGAATGATATTGTTTTAAGATGGTTGTACTAACTCAATATGTGTTGAGACAGTTGATATGTACTTGAGTGCGAGTAGGTGATGGTTTTAGTATTACGACTATGAATATGAGTTGATTCTAGATTATGACATGGATGTTAGTATTGGTAAAGGTTGATTTCAAATTAATAGATAGATGCCTTGATATTTGGAGCATGTGATTGACATGTATGAGCAGTTGTAGGGCAACACGCTTAGTACTAGCATGACAAGGTAATAGTTAATTTTTTTTATATAAATATCAACTGGGTGATGTGATAATGCATAGTAAGACTCAATTGTAGCAAGGTAAAAAGTACAAGAAAGGAATTGGGTGAGAATTCCTTTGGATATGTTGGAAACCGTAATTCCAAGTGAATGAGTGCGTTGCATGAATACAAGAAGTCGTCTTAACCTTGATTTTGTTTGACATCATGAGGATATGTGTAACATTCCTGAACATGTATTTGGCATGTATAATAGTTGGTTTCCAATTATGGTTGGATTCATCAAGGAATTGAAGCCCCTTGAGAGATGATATATGTACATGTTCAGTTACAAGTCAACGTTCTTCACACAACAAGATAAGGTAACTGGTATATTGTTATGTTTATTTATGCACTTACAATTATGTGTTTATGTAAGTATGATGCATGGGATTGCATGGTAGAAGAGGCTCCAATGAAATCTTAATGAAGTCTTAGGTTGAGATTTCCCTTGGAAGAATTGGGAACCCATGGGGATTGATTCAGGGTGTTTTTTGGGAGTTTTGTGCTTTCGGTCTTTTGTGATTTGTTTTTGCCTGATTTGCAGTTTTGTTTATTTCTAGTGCATGGCCATGCCATTTTGTTTATGGTGTCGTATTGTTATTGGTTTCCATGATTTGTCTTCTTATTTACTTTTTATTCTGCCTTTTGTGCTTGAGATCCTTGGGAATTGGTTTGGGAAAGAGGAAATTTAATGGAGCTTGGAGGGAGCTGAATGAAACCCAACATGTAATGTAAGACTTGGATGAAACTCGATGCATGAGTAAAGGGAAGTTGAAGGTAAGAATATGACAACTATTTGGATTGGATTGGGTCCATTAGGATATATGGATGGTGGTAGGATAGTCATGATAAAGGAAACAGGAAAGGTGAATTAAATGTATCGGAAGCATCATATGCCTTGGCTATGTTGGGGATTGTTTTTCTCAATGTTGTGCATGGTGTGCATGGACAAAGGGAGTTATCTCTACCTTGACCTTATGGTAACTGATAATTATGTTGTGATCATGATTATGCTGATGTCTATATATGTATAACATGTATGTATGTATGTCATTGTCTGACAGGGTCGTCAAGGATCATGTTTGTTTTATGTTGATGTTTATATGTATGTATGCAGTTGTCTAACAGGATCATCAGAGATCGTTCTTGTGGAGGAATGATTTCTTATGTTGGTGAATGGCATGAAGAGGTTCCTGGTTTATGAGGAATCAAGTGGAAGAGTAGCCTGACAGATCTACAAGGTTAGTATCATGTGAATATGAATTGATATTATGTGATTATACTATGTATATGTTTATGATATGGTAGGTAATGTTGAGGGATACATCAACTGAATGAAAGTAGTGTGATTTGCGACATGTTGGACAAGCATGGATAGTGGAAAGACATTAGAAGCTATGTTTCTTGGTAGAGACAGTGTAGCCTCCAACTGTTCAGTGCTATTGTTGTGTATATGTTATACATGTCGTACCTGTGGTGTTGCGAACATGTAGTATGGTGAGTGTGTTGCATATGTAGTAATGTGTACATATGGTATATATGGTCCTGTGTACATATAATGTTGTGTGCCATCTTATGCAAGTGGTGCTATGTACATATGGTGTTGTGTGCATTTGGTGTTTTGTACATGTTGTAAATGTGGCATTATGTGCATGTGTTGTTGTGTACATGTTGTGCAGATAGTATTGCATACATTGGGTGATGTGTACACCTTGGGCAAGTGGTGTTGTGTACACGTTGTGCAGGTGGCACTATGTACATGTGGTATTGTGTACATGTTATACATGTTGTGTTGTGTATATTTGGTGTGGTGCTACAGGTATTTCATAGTCATTGTATCATGGTATGTGTATTCGTGGTATTGTACTATGTGTATGTATATGTATTGTGTTGTACACTGAGTGTAGGTGTATGTGTCGTGTTGTACGCGGGGTGTAGGTGTATGTGTGGAATTGTGCACTGGTTGTAGGTGTATGTGTTGTGTTGTACACTAGATGTAGGTTTATGTGTCATGTTGTACACTAGGTGTAGGTGTATGTGTTGTGTTGTACAACAGGTGTTGGTGTATGTGTTGTGTTGTACATTGTGTATGTGTATGTGTTATACATTGTGATAAGATAGGGAGGTACAAGAATTTCTAGCCCTTATTGTTGATATTGAGGGTTGAGGCACTTTGGTCTCAAGATACCCTCGTTGTTGATATTGAGGGTTGCAGCGGTTTAGTCTCGAGATAGCCTTATTGCTATTGAGGGTTGAGGCGGTTTAGCCTTGGGATACCCTTGTTGCTATTGAGGGTTGAGGCGGTTTAGTCTCAGGATAGCCTTGTTGATGATATCAAGGGAGGAAGTGGTTCAATTTTTGGATTCCCTTGTTGCTTAAAGAGAAGGCACTCGGTGCTTGCCAGGTTTGGCAACTGATTCAGTGTGTGTATAGAAACGATAAAGAAGAAAGGTAGAAGAAAAGGATTGATTAAAGGATAAGTATCCATATTTTATTTTATTTTTATTATGCATGTGATCTATGACTCTGATTTATGATGGTTGCATTTCGAGCTAACCGGATGTGATATGTTTATACATGATGATTTGGTCAAAGATTCGGTTTGAGTTGTTGTGACAAAAAGTACATGGAATTGCAGGTGTACCTTATTGATGGGCCACCAATGAGGTATGATTTGAATTAGTTTCAATTATTTTTAGTCTAATGGAAATTATGCGCTTGGTACAGGAAAGAAAGGTAATGCCCAGTTTGGGTGGTTGAAACTGACTACAAGGGTTAGCAGCAGCAGAAAAAGGAATTGGAATAGGAAACAGTATGTTGGCAAAGAATTTAGGAGCAGGGCCATTGTGGGACACTGGTACCTAATAGTTCCCATTGATTTCCATGAGCATGTTATGACTGGTATGATGGTTTCAAGGCAGGGATATGCCTTGGTTTTTGGACCTTCTAATGTAAGGAGACCTTGCCAAGGGATGGATCACCCGGTATAGGGGATGTGAGGGAACTTGGAAGGTGAGTGACTGCAATGAAGGGGGTCATCGGATTTCCCAAGGGACTGTGTAGCACAGAAGGGAAGGCCAGGGGATGGATTTGTTTTGGCCAGTAGCATTGCTAGATGGAATCATATGCATATTGGGAGTGTGCCCTAGAACACTAAGCTAGTAATTGTTCACTGAGGGAATAGGTAGTGCAAGGATTATAGCGCTAGAGATTGGATGTAGGTTTGACATTGACAGTGGATTCTGGACTTCCTGGGAAGGAGGTGAATCCTAGTACTACTCTTGAGGGTGGAGGTGTGAGCCTATAGATTCTCTTGTTGCAGATGCAGGCATCGTATCATTTTATTTGTTGGTTAGATAAAATGTGCATATGTATATATGTGTATATTATTGTAAATATTGTATCGAGCTAGATTTATAATGCTCCACAAACAGTATGGTTATTTTCTGGTTGAAGAAAATGTGCATAAGTATATGTGTTTGTTATTGTAAATATCGTAGTGAGATGTGTTATAAAGCTCTAGTAAATGGTACGATTGTCATTTTTTCAGTAGGTTTATATTGTAAATATTGCATCGAGATGACTTATAAAGTTCCATGGGTAGTATGTTTTGGTTTTCATTGGTCTTGATGATTGTAGGTGTCATAGAACACTAAGGATAGTGTTCCCCTAAGGGGGAGGGGTCTGTAACAGCTCCATGTCATGGGACAAGTATTCCAAGTTGAATATTGGGCAAAGCATCTTAGTGACAATCACTTGTTGTTTATTATGGCTAAGGGAAATTGGCAAAGGCATTGGAAAAGGATTTGAAAAGGAAAAAAGGAATTATTGGCATTTTATTTATGAAAATAAAGGAAATTAGGAGAAAAGGAAAGGTGAAAGGTCACATATTTCCATGAGAAGGAAATTGAAATTAAAATAGAGGAAATTGAAGAAAATAGAAGCCTTAATGATAAAAAGGCTTCTAAAGATCATTTCATAGCCTTTTGTCAGTTCAGTTTTAAAATTAGTATGATAGAGGAGAAGAGCACCAAGAGGAAAAGGAAGGACAATGAAAGCAAATGAAAGAAAGGATCAAGCAAGGAAAGGTTGGATCAAGCAGCTTCAACAGGAATACTTGCAAGTAACAGGCTGCATGTGTGTATTTAGTTATTTTTTGTCAATTTCATGGGTTTTGTTGGGTTTAAACAGTAGTTTCAGCCTTTCCTTGCCATTTCTAGACAACCATGGTGTCGAGGGATTCATTCTTGGTTGATATTTGGATTACTAGAAGGTTTTGGATCAGGGTGAGGTGGTCTCAAGAAAATCCCAAGGGTTGGAGGTGGAGATGGTTTTCTCCTAGAAGCCCTCAGTAGGTGGGTGGAGACATGAAAATTACTCAAGGGATGGGAAATAAATGTTGAGGCATCCAATACTGGTTTGGTTTTTTGATCTCGAGACTGGTTTAGGTGAGATCACAGTAATGTGAGGGTGGAGGTGGTTTAACCTCTAGATTCCCTTGTTTGTTTATGGATTGGTTTATCCCATGAGATCCCATATTCATGCTTGAAATATGGCACAGGGGGTGATTGGCTGAAAGAAATATTTGGTTCAACACAATCTATGGTCAGGTGGTACGTAGAAGTCCCTAACTTGGTTGGCCTTTGCATATGGCAATAACAGCTAAGTTCCTCTTATATTTCATGAGTAAATGTACTTGTTATTATGTGGATTTAATGGTGGTTCTATTATTTGTATTTATCTGGTTATATGCTGGTTATAAGCATTATTTTATGACAAATCCAAGTTATGGCTCTTATCATGTTTGATTGATAAATGAAGGTTTATTGAATGCATGACCTAATAGATGTTATTGCAACTATTGTGAGAGGGCATTAGTCCTCCTTGGTAAAACTTTGATAAGTTTCAGATCTTTATGTTCAAATATGCATTTATTACCTATAGCTTGCATGTTCATAATGTGTTTGACAAAATGACTATCATGGCTAGGATAGGCTAGGGTGAGTCCCTGATTAAGTTTTGTGTTAAAATATTTTTCTATGTGTCATACATCATTATGGAAAGTCTCATCAAGTTCTAGGAAGTGGTCTGGTGACTAGCCTTGAAAACGTGTCGTAGATCTTATAGCTGCTAGAATAGAACTGGGGAAAAAAAATTACAGTCGCTCCCTTGCAAGATTATGCATGCCACTGGAGGATTACAACCGAATTTAGGCATCTTTATTCCAGAATATGGGGGTGTAGATTAGTGAAATAGCAAGTTAACTCAAGGTTTGTGAACCTAGAGGGATGGTTTAGCTCCTGGGGGTCCCATAGCACCTGAGAGAAGTCAGTAAAGTCTTGGTTTGTCAACTCCATAGGAGGTTGAGTCATGTCATAGTAACTCCTCTTCTCATGTTTACCCCAATAGGATGGTGAAAGTGGGTAGATATGAGAGGTGGCATTACAAATATATTCTATTTTGTTCCCTGACAATGGCGACAAAAGATTTTGATGCTCCTAGAGACAACCCCCAGGTTGAGGAGAAGGTCAGTGTCTAGGACATCTTAGAGTCTCTTGTAGATGAATCATTATTGCTCAAGAGTTGAAATATAAAATTATTTAAATCTGGTTCAGTAATCATACTCAGATACCAACCACATTAGATACATTGACAACATTTCTTTCCAAAGAATTAAAGTTCATCCATGGTGGCCTACACATAGATAGTGAAGATTCTTTAGCTGTTGTAGTATAGGTGATGGAAGAGATGAAGAAAGAAATCTGGCGCAGAGGGCTAGAGATAGAATATTGTGCACTAAGCTTCAGCTGAATAATGTGTAGACAAAGGAAATGCAATTAGAAACCATGGAGTGCATTTTAAGGCTTTCAATATTACATCTACAGGTACCATTTTCCATAGCATGACATAGATAGATATGACATACAAGATTGATTTCCAACAGCTACAATTACATGATTCCTAAGAGGAAAGAAACACATATGAAAATCATAGACAAAGATAGGAGCACATACTCCACATATCAATGCTTGGAATCACCAAAATCTTCTTCATTACTATTTCAGAACAACATACATAACATTAATCCTCAGAACCTTTAAAACTTGCAGAAAATTGCAGCCTCTAAAATAGAAAATCGAATGCCTACAAATGAGTTCCTCTTCCCTTTTATATTAAGAGTCCTCGCAAAAAACAGTTACAAAATATTTTGTAGTGCGACAACTATCTAAAATAATCAGCTATGTGAGTGTGCCAAAGGCCTAGCTGTTCTAATTATTACATAACAACTTGATTCTTTCTTGAAAATAAAATATTTACAAAAGCTGTCAAAATGGCAGAGATATGTTATGATTTCAAATCAGAAAACATCTGAAATATTGGCTTGCTTGATCCTTTGAGGTGGACCCATGCTCCACTATCCATATTTTCCATGATTTTTGAAGGCTAAGGAGTATCACCAACTCAGGAGGAGAACAAGGCTTGATTTGTTTTTCACTGATAAAGATAGCTTCTCGCAATGGTGACAACATCTGAGTGGAGATATTGGTGAGTGATTTCAAAACCAATCAATTGGTGTGGGGTTTGACCAAAAAGTGCCAATTAGCTTCGAGATCAATTTTGTTCAGCTGGTTAACTTTCTATGTGAACTCAACCCACTGTTGAAGCTAATTCCTAAGTAGGCTCTCCACATCTGGCAGGGAATCTTTGAGACAGTTGGAGATTTGATTCAATTCAAGTAAGGAATCATTAATGGGTTCCAACAAGGCATTTTACATCTCACGTACATCACTGATGTTCTTTTAACTGATCATATCTGGGCCGTCCATCCCTTAAGGATAACTTATTTATGCATTGCATCAATTTTAGGAAAGTGGGATTTCCTCCCCTCAGCACTATCTTGCCATTCTAACATTTCAATAAGGTCCTTCTTATCTTCATCAAAACATGAAATCATTTCCACTAATTCATCAGTCAAATCATTTCCCAACCTGCATTGTTCCTAAATCAAGTTCAACTTCTCACAGAACAATCTTTGTTGCCTTTGTAGTCGTACATTCAAGTCATGGGACTCCTACTTGAAATCCTTCAGCTGAAGGGCCCCCCCTGTAATTTATTTATCTTCTGATGGGATTCTCAGAGTTATTTATCCTTAGCCTTAATCTCCTCTACATGATGAATTTGAAGGGAATTGAACTATTTTGTAGATCTACCAGTGCAATCTCCTTTTGATCTAGTTGAGATTTCCACTGTGCTCCCAATTGCTCCTTCTCATTGATGAGTTCCCGTTCCAAGGAGGAAATATTCTCATGCTTCTCTCTCAGCAATTCTTGAGCTTCCATGGCTTTGTCCATGGTGGAAAAAGCATATGAAACTGTGGACTGAGTTAATTTTTCAATTTCCTCAGTAGGGGAAACTAAAGTACCTTTCCATAGGACTTCAAGGAGGGAATCTTGGGAAGTTTTCCTTAAAACTAAGGCCTGGGACACGACTATATTTCTCTTCTTCCTTCCTCTCTTTACCCCTACCTTATGCACAGGGCTGTAAAAAATATACATTGGGGGAATCTCTTTAATGTCAAGGAAGATCTCTAAAGTAGGATTAACTGGGATAATCTCTACTTCAGGTCAGGTAACCATTGGTGTCTTCTCAGTTGTGGATTTCTCTAGCCTGATGTGCTTTTGAGAAGGTGGAATATTGAATGCAGTCTACTGCTAGAAAATATTTTCTCCCTCCATGACCTCTTTCCCTCTTTCCCGTTTCTTAGATTGCTTGAGGGTCTGATCAAACTATTCCTAGACCTGCTCCAAGTTTGGGTCCACTGTATGCAATTGTCCTTCAGGATCTAAAGAACCAGTTGTTGTTATCTGTTTTTGCTGGGGAGAGACCAATGGTTGGGAGGAACTCCCTTGCTGAGTAGATACTAAGGTATCCTTTAAATATATTTTCCATTGTAGAGGAAGTTACAAAAAATATAATGGCAGGGGGACAGTCTTGCATCTCTAAATTCGAGGAACTGTTCTCGCTCCTGGAATGAAAAATCCTCATTTCCCCATTTCAAAACTAAATCATAGGAACCCACTTCAGTGAACAACTTGTCAAACTTGTTTTCTTCATGGAGGAACCTTCTGATACTAGAGTTCAGGGCTACTTACTTTGCCACTCCATATGGGTCATAAAGCCCAATAGGAATAGTTTCCAACTTTAATATCTCAACAGGCTTTAGTTCCTTTTCAGCATGCCCATAGTTGGCCACAAAGAAGAATCCGAAAGTCAGGGGGAATTGAGGCCACGCCTTCTTCTTGGAATCTTCTAAGGATTTGGTAATCTCGTTACTAACTGTTTGGTTTGCCACCTCCCTACACAACAACTTGTTTGGGATGTACAGTGGCAAGACATGTGGGGGTGCATGACTGCCCAAGACTCTGATGTAGGTGAATGATTCTTCACCAAACCAATTCCAAATCCTCCTAGGGTCTTCCATATCTTCCCGGGACATTCTAGAGGGGCTTAGTTTCAAATATGGTTTCATAGATTGGGACCATGATCGAGTGATAGATTTGATAGAAATGACAAAAATAATTGGTCTCACAGAATATATCGTGATAAATATAAATTTGTGTTGGATCAGAGTTGGTCCACTTCCATCCCATGGCTGTAAAGTCAAGGGAATAATAGAGGGATTCCATGACATAGGATGACATATAAAATGAAGGGATTTTGTTCTCCCGGACAATACAGGAAGAGTGGAAATCTAGAATGTGTTTGGCTAGATTATTTGATAAAATAGTGGCCCAATCAAAGATGTAGCCCTCAGAAGATCCATCAATTAGAGGGACCCAATCATTGGGGAATTTAGAAACATTTGGAAACGCATGTAGCCTATAGGGCATGGAAATTACTTAACTAAAAGGAGAAGCTAGTGAACATATGGAATACTTACCATCTTGCTCCTTTTTGTGCTTGTTCAGGTCAGTCCTCTAGTCTTTAATGGAGTCATTTGGATCCTCATTCTTTTTACATAATTCATCCAATTTTTTTCATAGACGCATTGAGGGTTTGGCAAGTGGTACTTCTCCTAAAAGGCTTTTTCTGAAAACAAATCAATTGTGGTGCCCTTCATGGTGTGGAACTTCCGCTTTGTGATATCCATCGTTTCAATACCTCACCTAACCATGTCTGTGTAAGCTAGAATGTGAGGCCTCGCTCTAATTTTGTGCATGAAGTAATTGTTCGTGTCCTGTGGGGTTGCCTCTAAGGTGGGGGTTTCATCGTTGACGAAGACTATTCTGACAGTCACTCGGGGACCTTCATCTTCAAAATACTTGTAAAATTCCTCCCACAAGGAATGCCCTGAATCCCTGGTGCATACAATGTCTGAAAATAGTCTCGCCCCTGGTAACTTTTCATCAATGGTTTCTCTAAATGGGCCAGTGGGTTGCTACACAGGGGCTTTCAACTTCCCCTTGGTTTTCTTCATTTCTTCCTGATGAGGGTGGTAGAGGATTTCCTAGTTAGTGGAGGGAATAGAACATTGTGAGTGCATGAAAGTATTCACTCTAGTTGGAATTTGATTGGAGGTAGTTGCAAACAGATGGAATGGCTTGACATAGAATGGTTTTAAATAGACAAATTTAGATTACAACAGTCTATGTGTGGGATGTAACTATCGGTTTACGGGTATTCTAGGTGGGAAAGGGAGGATATGGCATGGGGGGAGGAAACATGTGGAGGAAATCTATTGGGTGGAGGACAAGGGAGGAGGGTGATGTATCAAACAGTCTCACACTCGCTTGCCATGCTCACCTGATAATGGTCCCTGTTGTTGACATGGTCATTGGACTACCTTGATAGGTGGCAGGCCTGTTATAGACATTTTTGTGCCTTACAGCTCCAAGCATGAAATGTCCATAAACCAAGGGCTCCTAAGTCCCTAAAAGTGTTGTTCCAACCCCTAAAGGAACAAGGTCAACAAATTACAGCTTCTCCCAGAAGTTCTCCACCAGAAACTGCTCAGAATAAGTCAAAACAGGATCATTTCAGCTGCTACACTGGCGAAGTGCGTTGCATAGCACCTAAATACACTAGCTAGGTGCATTGCAACGCACCTAAATGCACTATGAAGGTGTGTTGGGCGAGAAATGACAATGGCAGTGTCATTCCACGAGGTGGAGAGACAATGGAAGCTTCCAGAATCTTCTCCTATGACACTTGCCTCACTGAATTAGACCAAGGATGAGTAAGAGGCCTTCAGTCTCCAAGTGGAAGTAAGAACTGACAGAGAGAAGACACTAATCAAATCACAAGCTGACTCATCCTCCTTGCATACATCTATATATGGATCCCTCATCCCAGAGATCCAGAGGCTGGAATTTTGCACATTGCAAGGAATTGCTGTTGGTTTTGAGACAAATAGCAGAGTATTGGGTGATTTATGCTTTGTTGGAGGTGAAGAGGGGCTTCTTTGCTGGGAGGTTGATTCTGGGTCAAGAATCATCGGTTGTAACTCCTCCTGGATCTTCTTGTTTATCAATAAAAACTATTTGAGTTTTTCCTCCATGCTTTTGTATCATTGATGCTTGTTACGTTTGTATGGTTAACTTAAATCTAATCCTAAGTTGTTTATGAATATAGATCCATGTCTTTGTATAGTTTTATTCTTCTGTTATCCTACAAGTACTTGGTGAAGCTGGGCAAGTAAGGGAGTAGGTAGCTTGAAGCTGTCAAAGAAGAGAGAGATTGGATCAAAGGATTAGCACAAGACACAGGTTGGTTCTTCCTATTCCTCTCTGTCTATAGTTCATAAAGGAAATACAAAAGTAGTTTTTCTTTGTTTGTTTCTAAGGCAGCTGTCACACCTTAGTGGGATAGAGCAGTTCTAAATAGACACTTTTCCTGGTAACAAAATGGCGACTCCGCTGGGGAGAATGTCTAATTAGTTTGTTTTTGTATCTCTTTGTTGTTTGTTTCATAAACTTATAAGTAGCATTCGAACTGCATTTGCCATAACAAATGCAAAGTAGACATCTGCTGCTTCAATCCATTCACTGGATTTGTTTATGATTTGAACAGCTGATTCACAAATGATCTGATTGCCCTTGTGATAGCTCTTAGACCCTCCTTAGATCTACCCCTGATTGTGCATTACTGATTGCTTTTACTCGGCCAAAAACCAAAGACTAAACTGCAAACCGTGACCCAGAACCCGGACAGATTCTCATTTCTGGCCCAGTGCAGGTACTGTTAAGAGTTCCTACATTTCAGCACACTTCCCGAAAGGGCAACCTGTGCTGCAATCCAGTTTCTCTGTGTTACAGGTGCGCTGATCAGACTAGCCCTGTGCAGCTGAAGTTCTTGTGCTTCATTCTTTCCAGTTTTGTCTCTAATTTTTGTAGCCTGTGATCAGTATATGTCTGTTTAAAACCCCTTTTCCTTGCTGTTATTCTGCCTCCTTTGTACAAAAGAACTGTAGATGTTTTTGTGTGTTTGTTGCGTCGTTTACAGTTTTCCATTGCAAAAGTAGAATAGTCGTACTGTCGTCCTTTGATTTAGATCTGTCGCAAGTGTCGATTTCGATCATAGGAGAAAGTTAGATTGTTGTTGATGGTCGATTATACTTTTACTATTGCTTTTGGTCTGAATTTGTGATTTTCTAGTGTCAAAAACGAGTATTCATTTCAAAATCGTAAAGTGTTGTAATCGTCTTTATCTTTTGATTTCAAAAAGAAGCTTGTTTATGTTTGTCACTTGAAAGCAAATTCAGATTTGTACATCAACTTTCTTTTTAGCATCAATACTAAGAAACTCAAAAACAAATACATGCATGTGCATTTGCATATTGAAAGACTGTTTGGCTTGATTTAGGAAAGTGCATTTACAGTGTGCTCTTTGCTCTTTGTGAAAAGATTGTGCCTTTCTTTTCCTCTAGTAGCTAGGATTTTCATTGCACAAAAGAGATAAAAGTTTGTTTATCATCTTTAGATTGCATTTTAGGAATTACATATACATCTCGTGGTGAACCCAAAAGGAAAAATTCATAAGCAAGATCAACTTAAAATAAATTCAATGAATCTAACAACGCTTTGGAACTTAACGCACAACATTTAGAGGTCTAGGCTAGAGACGTATTCCGGCGTCGTAAAGCCTGGTAACTGTTGTCCTCACTGATGGTTGGGTGATTCCTCCACTTCGAGACGATAAGTGCCAGTACGGACTTGTGCTCCCACGTACCGTCGAGTATATTTTGGGAGACCCCTATAGGCTTAAAATCCTTTATCCTTAGGAAGCCGTGTCTGCCGCCCTATCAATCGCAATGCACTGAACACAGCATTCGGGAAGATTGACTGCCGTACCGTAAAAAGTATTCTGCAGTTTTGCGATTGGTTTGGTACTCCCTCTACCTAGATCTCCAGAGCAGTCCCTTTCGTTCCTTTTCAGACTCCTTAATGGAAAAGGTCCATCTGAGCACTTGTCACTTCAGGCTCACTAAAAATCGAAGGAGACTAGAGTCATCTTTTGTTTTTTCTCGACTCTTAAAAATTGAAAAAACAAGTTGTGTCAAAGCGTATAAAAATTTATTTTAAACGGAATATTCATTACCCCTTTCCTACGTTGATCTTGGGTTGAGAAAATGGAGTCTACGAACCAAGGAATTCCCCTTGGAGGAAATCCTAGTCCCTTCTCCTCTTGGGGAGATGTTGGTGCACCCCATATGGCCACATTGTCGCTTCTAGGACTGAAAATTGGTTTGCCTATATGGCTCTTCTCAACCTCTATCGTTCAGAACACCACTATTCCTGAAAAATTGAATTAGCAATTAGACGAGTCCAGAGTTGCCCACCAGCCTTCTACTTCCTCTAATTCTTCTTCTCCTCCTTCCTCTTCGCTTGATGGGGCTGGTAAAGCCAAAAGTCAAGTTCCTAAGGAGAAGAAGGAAAAGAAGAAGAAAGAGAAGAAGAAGAAGGAGCCAAAGGCGAATGGGGGAAAACAAGTGTCGTCTAACAAAAATCCACACACTGCACCAACCAGGCCTAAATTTCCATGTGTCATTTGCAAAGGAGACCACTTTCACAGAGATTGTCCTTGCATCCCTCGGATATTAAGGGACTGGTCTCCTAGAGTGCACAACCCGGTGTCGTCAACCTCTGATGATCATGTTGAAAGCACACCGTCAACTAGTGAAAGTGAAGCCCCAGGACAAAAAGGAAAATATAGATTTCCTTGTAAACTGTGTGAAGGTGATCATGCCGTTCACCGTTGTCCCTTCTTAGATGAAGCTAAAAGAGTTTTGGATGATCGTCCGGTTTCACCATTACGACTTCCTCCAGGATATAAAAAACTCTTGCCAAGTCCGTCACTAGTTGAAAATCTAGCTGGCCCGCTCAGGTGGTCGGCTGAAGCACCTATCAATGAAGATAAACCATCTGGATCCATACCCGACGAAAGTCAAAAGGTTGAGGCGGCAGTTGACCTGGTCTTGCCTCTAGAGGTTTCATCTTCAGATGATACAATCACTGAGGAGAACAAGGATGAGACCGTCCAAATTCTCTTCATAAGCACAGACTCCAACGGACATGGGGGCAATTTACCCATTCCTTTACCGCAGGAAGGAAGTTCGTCAGAGTCGTACCCGGCCGTCTATTCGGTCCCACCTCCAAGCAACCTAGTTGTCTCCTTCGACTGGAATCAACTAGGATGACCCCGTTTACCAGCTAGCATACAATTCCGAATTATCGTTCAAATATATAGAATGGTTATGGCTGGTACCATCATAGATAAGGGGGCTTCTGTGAGTATCCTTTCCTCAACTGCTTGGAAAGCGCTTGGTTCGCCATCGCTTTTGCCTGAGATGAGAAATCTGACAAGCTTTGATAAAGGAACCAGTCGACCTTTAGGGATCCTTCCCGATGTGCCCATAACATTGAGAGGGAAAACCGTTCACATGAACATAATGGTAGTTCAAGGACCCCTGGATTACAATCTACTCCTTGGACGAGACTATATTTATTGCATGAGAGCCATTGTCTCATCACTCTTTAGAGTGATGTGTTTTCTGCACGAAGGAAGAGTGGTTAAGCTCATGGACCAGCTTTCATTTCCCGGATCACGCATAGCAAATAGTCATATACCATCCCTAAATGGTCTTTTCACGCAAGAAATGTCTCAATATCCAGTCCTTCCACCCGATGAGCGCGAGTAATTCGGGGGGACATGATTGAAACCCAGGGGGCATGCATCCTGGTTTGCTTCGGCAGGAAAACTTCGGGTATAGAGTAGGTTTCCGCGGGAGAATATGCCTAGTCTGTACCCCCGTCCGTGATTGGAAGAGGGGGTTATTCTAGTACAGGATTCTCTTGTCAAAGTTATGTAAGTTGGCGAGCGCTGCCACTCACCTTTTTTTATCTCGGTAGACATCGCCGAAGAAGTGTTTTGTTTACGCCGTAAATAGAACAATCTTTGGGTAACCTGTAAGAGGTAGGCCTCTCTCGGTAAAACAAATGTTTTAACGGACTAAAGAAGGGGTAACCTTAAAACTCTGTTTTATACCTGGGGGCATGCAAACCTTTTGGAGTGGAAACAAAGAGCGATTATTTATCTGTTTTTTGGATTAGTCGTTTCCTAACTTGCATAAAGAAAGGATGTGGGGCAAAACTCTAAAAATTGTCGTTTTATATGAGACATTCTTATCATACGACTGGATTAATCGAGCAGTGTTACCGCAAGGTTCAAGCTCGTTAAAAAATAAACCTGCACCGAGCAAATGTTTCCACCCGCGTTTAAGCTCGTTAAAAAATGAACTATTCCCCGGTAAATAACCACCGTGAATGTAGTACTTCAGCCATTAAAGCCTTGGTCGTGTTTGCACTGTCACCTCCACTTTTTCATTGGCCGATCATTCACCTCCACTTGATTGTTTACCCATTTTGAGGAACAGCTGCGAAGAGTGATTTCACTAGTCATCCTTGTGACATTGCCGTGATTGGAAAATTCCAAACCTTACCTGGAATCAGTGGCTACCCATTTTATCACTCGTTCCTCAAAAGACGAGTCTTCTTTAAGCTCTTTTCAACTGACTCATAAAATATGAAAAGACTGCCGAGTCCTTGGCCTTCCAGCTCGTTAAAGGGACAGGAAGTGCTATCCCTCATCTAGATTTTAATCTTTTTGGACTTGAGGGATTATTGCACAAAAAGATCGAGCGCTTGTTTTGTTCGCCTCGTTAAAACTATCGAAAATTCATCCCTTCTGTATTGTTTTATACTTTTTCGGACTTAAGGGATTAGATGACGAAAAAGGAATTTTGGAGTTACCTTTACATACCTTTTCATACTCTCTAAAAATGAGAAGGACCGAGTTATCTTTGTCGTTAAACTCATTAAAAAGATTAATAGCGACAAACTTGTCTTTAGACGAGAACGAGTTTCACTATCGCTAGGCTCGTTAAAACATAGCGATGGGTTTGCCTGAAGGGAAAATTATAGAACAAGCATATGTTATCCTCCTCAAGCTTGACAAAAATAAAGAGGTACTGGTCAGCAATGACTGGGGAAAAATTGGGAAGAAAACTCAAAGAATCTTTATTGGTAGCAAGTCGCTCTTGAACATGACACTTCCACTCCGTGTCCGAGTCGGGTTGGGTTGTTTCATTCACCGGTCACATCGCCATGGTCACACCATACCATCCACATTTGGGGTTAATGCTACCAATCCATCACATAAGTGTCACCGACATGTTCAAGAGAAGTCATCTAGAGAAGTCACCTGTGTCCCACCCACTACCATACATTATACTCCATTCTTTCATGACCGCCACCCTGAACATTATATCATCAGATTGTTTTCACCTCTATCAAAATCATTTGCTCCATTCCGTGTCATTGATGTGGGATTCATTAATGCCCTCCTGTGACGGATCACTTCTTGTCGACATCAGCTCATTATCCAAGAAGTTGGTCTAGGAACACCCCATTCAGTACTTTGAAGCTTGCATCCCTTAATGGCAAGTTTCTCACTTTCGGCGACAGGTTTACATCAATGGCCTTCGACCGAAAGATTTTGCGTGGTGTTCGACGCCAAGTCCTTTATTCACACCACGTGAATTGTACTGCAGTACCTTGAGGATCATTATCATTATCGGTGATTCTTCTCACGCTTGTTAACAGTTTACATCATTGACTGGTAATCAAGCGATGTCTTTCCATGTTCGACTTCAAAACATTTCTCACATGGATTGACTTGTACTTTGAGTGAAAATCAGACGAGATTGAAGACCCCGGATCTAGTTTCATCCATCCTGGCTGTGATATATATTCAGGGAAATAAAGACATTAAATGCACAAGCATTGCAGCACAAATAATCATCCTACCAAAAGGATGATGGCTCTATCAAAATCATCAGTCTACAATCAGACGATTGTCTGTCCTATGTACATGAAAATGAATTTATAAATTTGAGCATGGGAATGCCCACCTCAGCTAGATCATGAAAACAGTATGAAGATAATGTATTGTATTGTATCTTATTACAGGTCTCCTCCTAGCATTGAAAGAACTTCGGATCCTAATAATAAAGAATTTCACCCGATTAACGACCTCATACTTTAGGGGGCAACTGTTATAGACATTTTTGTGCCTTACAGCTCCAAGCATGAAATGTCCATAAACCAAGGGCTCCTAAGTCCCTAAAAGTGTTGTTCCAACCCCTAAAGGAACAAGGTCAACAAATTACAGCTTCTCCCAGAAGTTCTCCACCAGAAACTGCTCAGAATAAGTCAAAACAGGATCATTTCAGCTACTACACTGGCTAAGTGCGTTACATAGCACCTAAATACACTAGCTAGGTGCGTTGCAACGCACCTAAATGCAGTATGAAGGTGCGTTGGGCGAGAAATGACAAATGGCAGTGTCATTCCGCGAGGTGGAGAGACAATGGAAGCTTCCAGAATCTTCTCCTATGACACTTGCCTCACTGAATTCGACCAAGGATGAGTAAGAGGCCTTCAGTCTCCAAGTGGAAGCAAGAACTGACAGAGAGAAGACACTAATCAAATCACAAGCTGACTCATCCTCCTTGCATACATCTATATATGGATCCCTTATCCCAGAGATCCAGAGGCTGGAATTTTGCACATTGCAAGGAATTGTTGTTGGTTTTGAGACAAATATCAGAGTATTGGGTGATTTATGCTTTGTTGGAGGTGAAGAGGGGCTTCTTTGCTGGGAGGTTGATGCTGGGTCAGGAATCATCGGTTGTAACTCCTCCTGGATACTCTTGTTTATCAATAAAAACTATTTGAGTTTTTCCTCCATGCTTTTGTATCATTGATGCTTGTTACATTTGTATGGTTAACTTAAATTTGATCCTAAGTTGTTTATGAATATAGATCCATGTCTTTGTATAGTTTTCTTCCTCTGTGATCTTACAGGTACTTGGTGAAGCTGGGCAAGTAAGGGAGCAGGTAGTTGGAAGCTGTCAAAGAAGAGAGAGATTGGATCAAAGGATTAGCGCAAGAAACAAGTTGGTTCTTCCTATTCCTCTCTGTCTATAGTTCATAAAGGAAATACAAAAGTAGTTTTTCTCTGTTTGTTTCTAAGGCAGCTGTCACACCATAGTGGGATAGAGCAGTTCTAAATAGACACTTTTCCCGGTAACAGGGCCCGTTTTATCTCTTCTAGCAAGGTGCCTGGGTGGAGTTGGAGGCAAGGCTCAGTCCACCAAAATTAGTAACAACCATTGGTTTGCACTATACATTTTGTTGACTCTAACTTTGCAGGGGCAAGCATCAGCTTAACAACTGCGCTTGTTTACCGACTGGAGCTTCTCTCGGGTGAGGTGGCTTCAAGAAGGACGATGATTTTCTCTATAGGTGGCCGCCCTTTAGTCCTTTTCATTTGAGAAATGGGGAAGAACCACTACCACTTGGTGATTCCTCCGTGCCGAAAAATGGCACCGCTTACTGCTAAGTTGGAACCCAGATGTCGGTGCTTTAGTCCCCTGGTCCCTGAAAGCCTGACTCCTTTTGAAACATAATTTGAAATTGTTATAGGGTTCCGACCCTCTGGGGTGTACTATTGGGATGACGTCAACCAAGCCACATGTCAACGTGCAATTAATCCATGTGCCATCCATATAAGGGTCCTTTGGGTACCTTAAAACTTCAAAACTATTTGTCATATATCCCCATCCTAGTGGGTGGTTGCCAGCGTCACCTTTTCCTAATGATATTTCTCCACCTGTCTCGTCATAGGAGAAAGAAAAGGGTCCTTGGTGCTTTTTTATGCGAGAAATTCCTTCTATAAATGATTCAATCCTAGCGCCTTTGAAGATTGAGTTAACAAAAGGTTACAGGGTTCCATGGTCGTGGGGTCTAAGCCTCCAATTTTTCTTACAAAGTCACGTCAATAGATGATCCCGACTCCGACAATTGATGGATCCAAGGTCCTTGAAAACCTTTTGAAATTGAATTTGTAACATGTTATGAGATTCTAGGATCATAGGGTCTCTAAGATTTTGACCTTTATGGGTCCAACTTTGACTGCCCTTATATTTTGATCCAGGAGGCCAATTTCAGACTTCCTTATACTGTTGGAAATATTTTCCAGAGCACTTTCTGATTGAGTGGGCTTGATATGGTGTTTGAGCTCATCTGTTTCTCCGAAAATGGCCCCAAACTCTTTTATTTTTTGCACCTCACCCCCTTTGTCTTGTAAGGCTTAAGGGAAAAGAAGAGGAGGGTACAACAAGAAATCTAAAGCTTGATTAGAGAATCTATTACAACCAAGACCCCAATAATTTTAGAAGTTCCTTCTTTGATGGATAAGGTTGGAAGGTGTTTACTCTCTTGGGATGAGTTAGAGGTTTTCCTCAATAGGTTCCTTGGCACATCTTTCCAAGAGGAGTGGTGGTCCACAAAGAGACAACAAATATCATATTTACAGTCACCAAGTGATTAACAAAATATTCTCACTCCATTTGAGTATTTAGAAAAAAGATAAATCTATTTAAATTATTGACTCAAAATTCAGTAGCAGCTTTTGAAAGGAATTGTTTCACCAAGTGGGAACCTCATTAACAATAAATATTGAATACAATCCAATGAAAAATGGACAAAGTGGTAAACAAATGCCTTGAAGGATATTTGAAGAACTTTATGAATGATTGTGAGTTGTGGTGACACAAATGGTTACACCTTGCATAATGGTGACACAAGACTACCTATCACATCTTTTAACACTTTATATGAATACCTAACATTGTCAATTAAAAAATATGTTGTTGTCAATTTCAAATTTCCCAAACCAAAAAATTATTTAATCACTTGTGGTGATATCCTTGGAATCCTAAAGAATCATCTTGAACAATCAAGTAATGAGCTTCATGAAAATCATCTACACTTATGAAAACACTTTATCTTATAATACTTTTCTTATGCTCACGCTAGATCTCAATGTCAGAATATTTCTAGTAGCATTGATTTTCATAATTATTATTTTTTGAAAACTAAAGAGAGAGCTACAAAAAATTCTCTCTAAACTTAAAAATCATAAACACAAAATGTCGCTGGGGTGAAGCTCAATTGTTGATTGAAGTAATGTGAAATGTAGTATACCTAGGGGGATAATATGGAGGTACCCAAAGTAATAATATGATGTAAGGATAATAAATAAATGGGCCATAGTTAGTAAATAAATTGTTCTACCTACATAATGCAAGAGACCACAAGTAGTTAGGAAATAATGTGATATGCCCATAGTATTGGATATATGGTATTGAAATACCCATGGTTATTACCCATGGTATTGTATGTATGAAGCCTACATAGAAGCTAGAGACTCTCCATTGGGACATGTCAAGTATTGGTTTTGTATTGACAAGCAATGACTTGTGGAGTGATCTCCTTCCTTAAGGAGTATTTGTATGGCATTACCCTAGCTCAAGAGTTTTGATTAATAAAGATCTTAAGATTCTATATTTTGTTCTTGTATTTCTCTTAAGATTATTTGCAATTATTTTTTTGTTAAGCTTGGTAGGATACTTCATTTTCTATTTATAAACGACGAATTTACACCACATATATGAGATAGGTGGCCTCAACTTGCCCATTGGGAAACAAAGTTTGTTGGCCACCTATCCTTGTTATAAGCCATCCAAAAACAATAAAGTTTCAGTCTTTTTAACCAAGCTAAGTATGTCTTAGTTTCATGACAAAATGCTATATGTCTATCTATCATAAGCATGCATAATGTAAAGTAAATGCTACCCGCATAAAACAAAAAGAGATCAGATTAAATAACTATTCCTGCTACTCTTCCGATGCCAATTCGACCGGTTCCAAATCCTTGATAGTTTCACCAGGCATCTAAGTTAATTCGATGATGCATGGGATGTGCCTTTGGATTCTATCCAGATGGATGTCCTTCTTATGGAACTAGAATTGGATTCACTGCAAATCCTGTTTGTAATTAGGCATGTCTTGGAGGGACAGAGCCATCCCCACTGATATTTGTTCCATGGCCTTCCCGAGCAGGCTTTTCATAAGCCAGTAGAGATAAAGGGTCTGCTTAAATTGAGTTATTCTTCCTCTGGTATTCCCAGGGTTTGGGACTAAGGTCCTGCAGTTCTCTATCTCCTCCTCTATCTCACTATGTTGCTTAATTTCTTCCTCCCATTCTTCTAGCAGATTACGGATGCCTACATCCGTTCCCTCTCGGTAATCCGCAATGAATTTACTAATGAGGTGTTCAACAAACTTTCGTCCTCTATGCAGTTCTGAAGTGCTCGGATCTTTGGCCTTTGCAGGCTCCCTCCCACGTCTGTCGCAACCTCTTCCTCTCGCAAGACGAGCCATCAATACTTTGTTCAAGACCTGTTCACAGGAACGAGGTGTTAACCTCTAGCTTTGAATCTCATTACCGATGTTCTCCTTAATCCTTTTCCTAGCCCACTTACTCTGGAAGCAGGACACAGGTTGGGTGATAGCCCGGTTGGAAGACGAGGCCAGTATCCTTATCCTGGCATGCTTCTCACTTCTCCCTTCCCAGTGTCACTCATACCCAGAATGGTTGACAGTCCCCTCTCTCGGCCAAGCAAGAGTCCCCATGCTCAGGTGACACTTTCCATTGCCCTCTGCCCAATGAAACTACATCACTCCTATGCTTTCCTTATAGTCTACCCATCCCCAGTACATAACCTCTCCCGTTCTGCCCCAGTTATCATGCGAGGTCACAATGCAGGACTCAGGAGGGGCTTCCTGGCTATTGGCTACATCAATACTTGGATGCCTTATAACCAAGATGCAGAACCAAACAACAACCATACATTGCATGTGATGCTTTCCCCAGCAAGTCCCCCAATTCCCCCAATTCCTCCCCCAAGTTTCTCCCGATCCCTCCAGCAAGAAACAAACCATGTTTCCATTGCAAGAGGGTTGCAAGACCAAGATACATACCCATGCTCGCTTCGCAGATGCTATCAACAGTGCCTGTGCCTCCTTGCTCCAGTTATCCAGCTCCAAACTCCACTAACAACAATACAATTACCACTCCCCTATCTTACCTTAACTCCACAAACAACAATACAATTGCCACTCCCCTATCTTACCTTACTTGCTACGCTTCCCGCCTTTTCCTTGCCATGCCTGCCACCTTTCCCACCACCCTTGCATGTATTCATGCGAAGGGCCACCGCACCCATCGCCATGAGCGTGTGGGGGGTGGTGGGTGGTACCCTTCCTTTACTCCTCATAACTGTTCATTGTCCCTGCCATCCTCTGCCACACACCCTGATCGGGGTTTTGGTTGTTTGGATTCCCATTTTCCTAGATTTTCCTGTGATCTTGGGCCAATATTTCCTCCAGAGCTTTGAACTTGTCATCCCTAGGCTGTATTGGTCATAATTTTTCCAACGAGTCATTTTGTTGATTACAACCCCAATTGGCCAGGAAGTCAACCACTTTATTCCCTTCCCTTCTTACATGTTAGACCATTATATAGTCGAACTTGTGAATGAGATCCCCTATCTCTTGTACAAGACACGTTGTCCTCCAAATTTGGCTCAGTTTGTCCCATGATGTGCCATCTTTTAGTTTCACCAAGGTGATTGTGACCAGACTAGAGTCTCCCTCCACCACGATGTTTCGATATCCCATTCTTACAGCTATTCAAAGTCCTTGACCCGCTACAGTGAATTCTGCCTCGTTGTTTCTTGTTATCCCACACTATTTGGCATAGATGAACCACGTGCTAGCTTGAGTTTCTTCGAAGATGCCACCAAGGCCTGCTATTCCTGGGTTCCCTTTTGAAGCCCTGTCGAATTCAAGTTTTATGAAACCTTCTCTAGGGGTAGTGAATTGAACCGGGAACCTATATCCATCCTATCTTTTTTCCAGGCACTTGGAGCCAAAATTTCCATTGTTATGTTATGTTTTCAAAGGATTCTTGCTTCCTGGGGGGGAACTTGCCAATCTTCAGGGCTCCAATTTTTTGCTAATATAGTCTCCATAATGTTTGTAGCTATTCCTTCCCACACCTGATCTTGGTTTGATATTTTATTTTTGAAAACTCTGCGGTTTCTTTCTTTCCATATGGCCCATAGGTTTAAACCTAAGGCCAGTCCCCATGCTCGGTTCAATACTGGACTTGAGAAAATATTGTTGCACCATAGAAGGATTGTTTCCTTTATGCTGTGGCAGTCCCGATCCATCCTTTTGAAGACTCCTTGCAGTTGACTCCATTTCTGTTCTGCAAACAGACAAGAATTTAGCATATGCTCCATATCCTCTCTGTTTTTTTGGCACATCCAGCATAGGGACGGGCCCTGAATTCCCTTTTTCTGAAGTTGGTCCCAGATTAGGATCCTCCCTTTGCATACCAACCATAGGAAATGGGCTACCTTTGGCCACTATCCCCCCTTCCAGATTTTTTTCCAAAGAAGTCCTTGTCCATCTTGAGCTTGTTCTGCTTTCAAGTCATACACTTCTTTGCTGGTGAAGGTACCTTTCATGGTGTGGCTCCATCTCAGAATGTCCAGGTCATTCCTAATCATGATTTGTCTAGATCTCATTTCTTTTTCGAAATCTGCCCATTGCTCTGTCTCTATACCTTGGCCCCAATCTTCCTTCTTCTTCCATCTCCTCCAATTCCCTGTTCCTTACTCCTCTTTCCAGAATTTCTCTACATATTGGATGTTGTTATCATTGGTAAATCTATATATGTCTCTGAGGTCTTGCCTATCTATTAGTCTTTCTCTTTGTTGCCATGAGTCCTGCCAAAATCTTGTTGTTCTGCCATTGCGAATTTTCCAAAAATCATGCTGGTTTATAAGATCCCTATTTTGGCTTACCAAGTTCCATATTGTTGATCCTTTGGGTGGGTCTCTATAACGTAGTATGTCCTCAGTTCTCTCTGACATGTTATACTTTCTTGTCCATATTTGTTTCCATAAGTCCCTTCCTCCCCCCAGCCATCTCCACCATAATTTAGCTCCCATTACTTGGTTTAAAGTGTATGGGTCTCTGAGGCCAAGCCCTCCTTCCATATTTTTTTTACCAATCTCTGCCAAGATATAAGGGCCCATTTCCTTGTTTGTTGAGCCCCTCCCCATAGGAATTTTTTAAAGATATCAACCATTTTGGTGCATGCCCCCTTAGGGGCCGCCATGCCTGACAGTTGGTATATGGCAATCGACTGAAGCACTGCTTTGAGGAGGACAGTTATGCCTGCTAGGTTGAGGAATCTAAAGGCCCAACTTCCCAGCCTTCCTTGTAGCTTCTAAAGGATCTGCTGCCATCTTGACAGTTTTAGAGAGTTTTCCGATAGAGGCATGCCCAGGTATTTAGTGGGGAGTTTTCCTGTACTGAACCTCAGGATCCTAGCAAGATAGGTCTTAACATTCCCTTAGGTGTTGAAGAAGAAGGTACACGATTTTTCATTGTTTATTTGGGTCCCCGATGCCATCATGAAGGTGTTCAAGATTTCTTTGATTCTACAAGCTTCTCTAAGCGATACTTGGCAAAAAAACATGATATCATCAATGAATTGTTGGTAGGTTATGGAAAGGTCATTCCCCCATATCCTAAGGCCTTTAATCCTAGACTCCTGGGCTTCGTTTTTGATGTATCTTCCCAGACCTTCGGCAACAATAATGAACACGAAGGGTGACAATGGATCACCTTGTCTCAGCCCCCGGGTAGGGTTAAAGGTTTAGGTAGGGGTCCCATTCAATAGAATAGAGATGACAGTGGTGGATATCATGGCACTGATCCTGTTTATCCATTTGTGGTTAAATCCATAGGCTGTAAGGATGCTCTTCATATACTCCCAACTTAACCAATCATAGGCCTTTGATAGATCAAACTTAATCATCATTCCAGCTAGCTTTTTTTCGTTGAGGGAATGAACTAGCTCTTGAGAGGTTACCATCCCATCCAATATTTTCCTTCCCTCGACAAATCCCATCTGCTTCGGGGATATGATATTCAGCAGAAGAGGTTTTAGTCGCTTTACAATCAGAGTGGCTATACTTTTATAAATGAAATTACATAGGGCTATGGGGCAGAATCCCTGAGGGTATTCCAATTTTGATGTCTTGGGAATGAGAGTTATAAAAGTGGAGTTTAGACTGGGACATACCTTTTGATTTCGCGTTGATTCCTCCATGACTTCAAGAATGTATCTTCCCATGAAGTGCCGAGTGGCTTGGTAGAATTCTGTAGTAAACCCATCCGGACGGGGGCCTTATTTTTCTTCATACCCTTGATGATTTCTTCCACCTCTTCAAGCGTAGCTTCTCTCATCAAGGCAAGGTTTTGTTCCTGCGTGACCCTTTGAGGTATATGTTGAGAAATTCTTTGAATTGCTTCCGTTCTGTCTTCTTGTGGTTCTAATAGGAGATCTCCGAAGTGGTTTACTAGGAGCCCCTCCATCTCCTCATGTTATACTCTACGATTCCCCTCTTCATCTTTTAGGGTGAAGATTTTGTTGTTCTGGCAGTGTTGGACCATGGACTTATGGAAAAACCGGGTATTGCGCTCCCCTTCTCTTAACCAGTTCACCCTCGATTTATGTTTCCATAGAATCTCTTCCTGTTTTCTCCTTTCCTCTAGTTGAATTATTAATTGGCCCTCCTTTCTTGTTAGCTCTTCTAATATTCCTTCCTGCATGATTCTTTGTTGCACCTCTGTCATTCTCTGATTGAGCTGCTACTGGTACGTCATGATATGCCCGAATTATTCTTTGTTCCATTTCTTTATTTTCTTCTTGATTTCCTTGAGTTTTAATTGGAACGTATGCATACAGTTCCTCCCTTGTTGATTGCTCTGCGTCCACCAGGCCTCAATTTTTTTAATGAGGGTTGGGTCCCTTAGCCAAAAGGCTTCAAACCTAAAAGGTCGAATTTTCGGGCTCACTTTCAGATCCACTTTCAGTCGTATCGACCAGTGGTCTGATCCCATCCCAGGAAGAATTGATGCTTCTATGAATATATCTCAGCTGATAACCTACTAAGATATTAGGAATCTATCCAATTTGGAAGCAATTTGGTGATTCCCTCCTCTTTTGTTGTTCTATATGTGCACCCTATTGATTGTTGCGATGTCTACTAGGCGTTTCTCTGCTATGGTGTCCCCGAATAACTCCATGTTTGTGTCCATTCTTCTCATTCCTACCTTTTTCTCCACCAGTGAAGTGATCATGTTGAAGTCTCCTCCCACCACCCATAGGTCGTCTGGGTATATACTTCTCATTTTTGCTAAGTTCTGGAGGAAAACCCTTCTTTCTCCCAGGATATGGGGTCCATATACTCTTGTGAGGAGCACCCAATCTTTTGATCTGATGACTCTAAATCTTCCTGAGAGGATTCTCGGGATGCTGACCTAGTCTTCAAACCATATTTCTCCTGGGTTCCAGATGATCGTCAACCCTCCTGCACTTCCATTTGCATCCTGTCCGATAACTTGGTACTGGGGTTTGATGTTTTCCAAAATTTCTTTTAGTTTTCTTTCATTGATTTTCATTTCCTGAATTATCATTATACCAGGTATATCTTTTTCCAATCTCTCTTTGAGGTATCTCTACTTGCCTCTGTTATTGAGGCCTCTTATGTTCCATGTTGTAATAATCATTTCAACAATTTTGGGGGTTGTTGAAAGACCTATGATAATGGCACTACTCTCCGTGAATTTACTAGTAGTTCCCCCACCATCTGTATGGATTCATTCATTGATCTTCTACCCTGTTTCCTTTCCCCTTTTCCTGAGGTTCCTAGTTCTTGCCCTTTTCCGCCATGGGACCCTAGGTGCTCTAGCTGTGCAATAATAGCTGATCCTTGTTTTATCTTGAATTGCTGAAAGGTTTCCTTGTAGAGTTGTTTTTTATCCTCTGGGATAAGGCGTTCGTCCAGATGTGTCCACTCTTGTAGTACAGTTGTTTCATCAATTGCTCTTCCACACTGAGATCTTCTTTCTAGGACTCAATCTCCATTGGGTTTTTCTCTACCATTTGCATGGTATTATCCTCTCTTTGGTTTTCATCTATTTCTTGTCTCTTTTTCTTATTTCCTTTGACCTCTTTCGTTTGCATGCTTTCCATCTCCTTGGTACGATCCCTGCTTGTGTCCCCCGTCTCATCCACGTGAAGGGTGGTGAATCTGTTATGGTTGCACTGCTCTTTCTCATTTGATTTTATTTCTGGTTCCCTATTGCTTTTGGGTTCCTTTTCCTTCTGTGCACCTCCTGGAATACATCCCCAACCTCTCTTGCCATTGCCTCTCCTGCCTTCTTCTCATTTGACTGATTTTCTGGGTTATTTAACGGGAAAGCACGATACAGGTGGCCATATTCATGGCATCTCCTACATCTAAATGGGATATGTTCATAGTCTAGCGGTTGTTTCCATATCTCATCATGATATTCTAGCTCTATGTAGTTTGGTAGCGACTCAATGATATTCATGTACACAGATTCTTGCGTAGGAGGTGTACCTACCTTTTCTTGTAGAGTCTGCCACTTTGACAAAGGTTTTGATTGAGTTGCCTATTCCTTCCAACATTACAGGATCCCAGAAGTCCATTGGTAGGCCGAAGAGCCGTAACCAAATGGGTGGTGCCAGAAGTTTCTCTTGGTCTGGGTTATAACATTCCTCCCAGTGTCTCATAAACAGGCCAGCATTGTTGAAGAAATACGACCCATCTTCGAAAACCTTCTCCTTGTCTTGTAGTTTGGAAAATATTACAAAGAATAATCCTTTTGCCCCCAGCTTGAGGTCTATATGCCCCTTCGGTTGCCATCATTGCTGGACCCATTTGATCAGTTCCTTCTCGGTTGGCCAAGCCCCAATAAACTTGCGTATCAGGGCATGGTCCTTCATATATCTTCTATATTCCTCCAGCTTGTTGTTGGGTATCACAAATCGGGGTTTCTTGGTTGCTCTGGGTAGGCATTTTCCTCCCAAGCCCACTTGCCATTCAACTCCCAAAACCAGTATCCCTTTCCCGCGATTTTCGTTGCCTCTGACTGCTCCATGAAGACTCGTCTCCCATGCAACAACATTTCGGTAGGAGGGGATATCTCCCCCCCTAACATACCACTCATTTCAACTATCAGCAGGATCCTTTGTTGCTTTTCCCCTGTCATTTCTCAGACTGCGGTGTTTGCAAGTTTGTCAGACAATGTTCGTGATGCCCAAACTCTAGCTGTTCCTGCTCTTCCTCCGATCTTCCTCTCCCAATACTATTTGCAATTATTGTGCATATTTTCAATTTTAATATATTTCCAGGTTAGATCTATTTCATGAAATATGTGAAAACTAAAATATCTAAGGTTTGAATCTCGTGTTTGTGACTTGGTTTAAGGAGAGGAGCCTAGGCCAAGCCAAGCCATAAACCTCTAGAAAATACAACAACAAAAAAATAAACACAAAATTTTAAAATAAATCACTTGATAATGATCACTTTCAAACCATATAATTCTAAAACAACTCTATTTCACATTACCAAAATTAACGAAATACAGTTTACAAAAGTTATGCGAAATCTTTGGTAGCTTGATCTTTCTTAATAAATAATAAATCGTTACCATGTAACAATACGGAATCAAAAGGTTTCAAAATAAATAACGATTTATCAAATCATTATTATATTAGTTTATTAATAAATTAAAGTAACTCATTATTATATTAGTTTATTAATAAATTAAAGGAACTTCTATTATTAAATAGAGTAATGTCTGATTGGAGATAACATAATAGTTTTTGGTTTACAAATTGGTGAGACACTGATTTCCTGCTTATTTTTAATATCAAAAAATTATAATTGGTCGATAAAAAGGAGGTGGGAAATCATGTTGAATGGTAAACCATTCACACGAAACTTTTCAACGAAAACATCGGAAACTCATTTTCAACGAAAACATCGGAAACTAATTTTCTCGATGAGTGTTAATATGTTTCAACGAGAACATCGGCATCCAATTTTCTATGTGGAGGTGGAACACTCTTTAACTAATGACCCATGTAACATTAACTTTGTTATTAAATAATGTTTTTTATTAGAACGGACGGGAGATTTACTAATGATTACATCAAATCATTAGTAAATTAAAGCAACTTATATTTTACTGATGGGAGATTCCATGATAGTTTTTGGTTTACATTCTGCTTACACATGGACTTCGTGCGTCTATTGGTAATTGATTTTAGTTTTCATTTTATATGATCAAGTTGAATGGGAAACCATTCGTACCAAACTTTATAATTATACATGTTTTAACGACAACATCGGAAACCACTTTTCTCAGTAGTGGAAGATGTGAGCGTTGCGAGATTAAATAATATTCTTTGTTTTGCAGAGGAGGATCGGCCTCATGATTCATGCCTTCTACGTATTCTTCACGACGCCGAAAGACACGGTTTCTCTCATTTCTGCCCTTTATAAATACTCACTCACTTCTCCACCTATACTCACTGCATTTCTCCCCTCCCCTCTCCTAGAGGCTGCGATTTGAACCACCATGCCCTCCCTTTCTTTTGGTTTTCTTCTGCTCTTTCTCCTCCTCATCTTTTCCTTCACCCACTCTTTCCACATTGATCACCAATCCCTGGTGGCATTCAGGAACCTCATTGCCAGCAATCCACATCATTCCCTCGCAGATTGGACTCCCGCCAACCCCTTCTGCAACTGGACCGGTGTTACCTGCAACCGCCGCCATCCATAGAGAGTGACCTCCCTCAACCTCACTGCCATGGATCTGCGCGGTTCCATTGCTCCATCGCTCGGCAATTTGTTGTTTCTCCGCACGCTCATTCTCTCAGGCAATGAGCTCACTGGTCATATCCCCAATCAGTTGGGACGCCTCTTTCGTTTGAGGGAGCTCGTGTTGGCACATAATGAATTGGACGGAGATATCCCAACTCAACTCTGCAGTTGCAGAAATTTGACTCTTCTCGCGCTCTCCTTCAACAACTTGACCGGAAATATCCCGAGCGAGTTGATTTCCCTCCAGAAATTGCAACTGCTTGCCTTAGGAGAGAACGAGCTGACAGGTACTATTCCCTCTTCCTTGGGAACCTTTCATCGCTGATTTATTTGGGTTTGGAACGCAACAGTCTCACTGGTTACATTCTGAGTCAACTCATCAGCTGTAAAAATTTGACTACTCTGTTTCTCGCCGGCAACCATCTGATCGGAAATATCCCGAGGGAGTTGGATTCCCTTCCACAATTGCAACGCCTTGACTTGGGAGAGAACGAGATGACAAGTACCATTCCCTCTTCCTTGGGTTGCCTCACCCGTATGCAAGAACTTTCTCTTTCACTAAATGATTTGTCAGGTCGCATTCCCACATCTTTGTCAAATATGTTAAACTTGGAATATCTCGGTTTAGTGGGAAATCAACTTAGTGGAGGTATTCCAAAGTTTATTGGAAATTTCTCTAACTTGGTATCACTCAGTTTAAGTTATAACAAGCTGAGTGGGACCGTGCCTATAGAGTTGGCTAAGTTATCTTTTCTCGAATTCTTACTTTTGAATAGAAATCAACGGCAATGTTATAAACATGCCTTTTCTTACTGCTCTTACTAATTGTTCTCACTTAAAGCACTTATGGTTGCATAACAATAAATTAAATGGTGCTTTGCCACTTGCAATATGTAGACTTTCTACTAATTTATCTATGTTAGCATTATCAAATAATAAATTACAAGGAAACATCCCTCCACATATAGGTAATCTTAGGAGCCTAATCTTATTAAATTTAAGTGAAAATTTTCTAAATGGTAATGTTCCATCATTAGGAAAACTTGTAAAAATAGAAAGATTGTATTTAAGTAACAATAATTTAGAAGGAAACATCCCTGATGATTTTGAAGGCTTACAACACCTTGGTCTCTTGGACCTTAGTGGAAATAGTCTCTCTAGAAAGATTCCAAATTCCCTTTCACTCCTTAAACAACTAAGAAGACTCCATCTTCATCACAATAAGTTATCAGGGACCATACCTTCTAGCTTGGGATATTGTATCAATTTGGAATTGCTTGACCTATCTCACAATAGGCTCTCTGAAAGTATACCACATGAAATTGGGAAATTTTCTAATCAACAGTTCCATTTGAATTTGTCATGGAATTTATTAGAAGGTTCCTTGCCCACAAAGATTGGTAAAATTGCAATGGCTCAAGCTATAGACATTGCTGTCAATCAATTCACTGGGGAAATCCCCCCTGCACTTGGAAGCTGCAATGAGCTACAATTATTGAACTTATCTCACAATTCCTTCCAAGGGTCTATTCCTGAGTCACTTGGAAATTTACAAAGCCTTGCAAGCCTAGATCTCTCTTCCAACAACTTATCAGGGGTAATACCAGTGTCACACTCAAGAATTTGAAAATGCTTCAAAGCTTGAATTTGTCTTTCAACAATTTCACAGGGGGAATTCCAGAAGGAGGGTTTTTGGCAAATAAAACAATTGTCATGTCCCTAATTGGAAATCCTAGCCTTTGTGGACCGCAACTATTTCAACTGCCTGCATGTCAAACACCAAGACATCATTTTACACTTGTGAAAAGACTGATACTGCCAGTGAGTGGAGTTGTTGCTTTTATATTATGTTGTTTACTTTTGGGATTCCTTTGGAAAAGAAATATGCCTATGCAAAACTTTGATTCCTCACAAGCCATTTTGCAAAGGTTGGAGCACAAAAGGATCTCATATCAAGAGCTTCATATAGCAACTAATGGATTTGCGGAGACCAACTTGTTGGGAACACGGAATTTTGGTTCAGTGTATAAAGGAATTTTGAGTGATGGCACACTTGTTGCTGTAAAAGTTTTCCAGTTGCTAAAGGACAAGGCTGAAAAGAGTTTTAAAGTAGAATGTAGCATCTTGCAAAAGGTTCGACATCGAAATCTGGTGAAAATCATAACCTCATGTTGCAACATTGATTTCAAAGGTTTAGTGTTCGAATTAATGTCTAATGGAAGCCTGGAGAAGCATTTGTATCCTAGTACAAATGACAACAATGGTGAAGATGCTTGTGAAATGGGACTAAAGACACGATTGGACATTGCAATATATGTGGCCCATGCCATTGAATATCTCCATCATGATTCTTTTATGCAGGTAGTTCATTGTGATTTAAAACCCAATAATGTGCTTATTGATGAAGACATGTTGGGGCATGTAACTAATTTTGGTATTACAAGATTAGTTGATGAAACCTCCATCGAGTCACTTACTTCATCACTTTCTTTGAGAGGATCTATGGGCTATATTGCACCAGGTATGACTTTTAGAATGTTAAATGTTTACTTTTTGTTTCTAAATGTCTCATCAACATTTTTGTATGGTCAAATAGAGTAAAATTTGATGAATGTTATCATGAATGCAAAGTATGGATTCGATGAGCCAGTGTCTACCAAAGGAGACATTTACAGCTATGGCATTTTGTTATTGGAAATGCTTACCAGGAAATGACCAACTAATGATATGTTTTCTAGAGACCTTAACTTGCACAAGTGGGTAAATATGGCCTTTCCAAGTAGAGTAAAGGAGGTAATTGATCAAAACCTTCTTAGGGAGGTGGATGGAGATGAATTTGAAGAAAATAATGTATTCAACTACATTTTTTATTTGACACAGGTTGCTTTTCTTTGTTCAAAAGATTCACCCAATGAACGACCAACTATGAGAGGTGTAGTATTGGTATTGGAGAGGCTTAGAAATGATTTGGGGGAAAATGAAGTTGCTTCTAGGAGATTAAAACAAAGCATATCTAATTTGCTTAGCAATACAAATGAAACAAGGAGTGATGCACATGCATCAAATGCCAATAATTCTTCTTCATTTTAGTTTGTGAAAATTGCAATACCAGAAGATTTCAATGCTATTATTCATACAATGACACTTATTTTTTTAACTTATAATTGTTTAAGTAAATCTCTATTAGTATTTATATTTATATGCCATTATTGTTAAAAGAAAAAGTGCATGCTTTTAAAAAACAATATTATATAAATTGCAACTCGTTTATTTTATTATCCATTCACAATGTCAATATTTTTAGTTGTTTAAAAAATCATTCCACTCTTTGTTTTTCTATAATTGAAAGGCTATGATTATTAAAAAAAAACATCTATGACTTTTAAACACATATTTTAGCTTAACGAATTGATTTTATGAATTATGTTGGAGTTTGATTCTTTTTTTAATATTATCTTTAATTGTTCAACTAAATTTTTGTTAATGTTTACGATCTATTTATATTTAATATTAATGTGAAAATTAAATGCTTTGGTAACACTTTATTAACTAGATGAAAAATTTACATCTTGATGCGATTTATTATTATCAGTCATGATGTCAATATTCATATCCACAAAGGAAGATCCCCTAGGAAAGAAATAGGAAAAAAATCATAGGAAATTAATTGTATTATCCTTGTAGCACAAGTGAATGGATTATTATTATTTTCAATTTAAGTATAAGTAATTTTTTTATGTTATTAACAATAGTTTATATATTGAAAATTCATTTAAATGTGATTACTTATTTATTTATTTATTTTCATATAAATCAAATTAATGATACATCAATAAGAAGAATTTTCCTTTAAATATATAATTTGGTCAATATAATAACTTGATGTTGTACTATAAAAAACAGAGAAAAAGCCTCGACCCATCCCAAAAAAATTGGTAAGACAAAACCCAGGAATGAAACTGTATATACAATGTATTCCTTAAGCATACAATTTTCATTTACAAATCATGCTAAAAGACATGAAAATTAATATTATGAAATTATGACTTATTATAGATTTTAGTAATTTTGATCTTTTTTAGTTATATTATAACTATATGATCTATAAATTTTCTATCTTCATATATTTTTGCACACATGTTTAAGAGACGTCCTTACCCTTTCAAACCTGGTTGTTTTCAAAGGACTCTTGTTGACCATGCAGATATTTGGCTTCTTGTAGTAAAGTTCTTATATCCTATTCAACACTTCAATTTGATAGTTAATCTTATTGATAAAACAATGAGATACGAAGATTGAGGTTTTTCTTCTATGCTCCTATTCATAAAGTAGAGAGTGATGAAATCTAAGGTTTTATTTTTATGTTGGACTCACTACCTTCAAGTGGATAGAGGTTTGTTAAATACCGTATAAATATGTTATAATTTCAAAATGGAAAATCACATAGACTTCATTTCTCAAATTTCTAAGTAACATGTTCATCGATATGTCATTGAATTTATCTTAAAATGCATTGTTAGGCTCTATTCCAAATTTAATTAGAACTTATAATCTTATGAGCTTAGATCTCTCTGTCAACTCCCTATTAAGGACAATTCAAAGTACTCTCAAGAATTTGGAAATGCTTCAGTGTTTGAAATTTTCTTTCAATAATATCATCGGGGAAATTCCAAAAGAGTTCTTTTCTCTTCCAAATAGAACAACTCTCATGTCCTTCATTGGAAATCCTAGCCATTTTAGACCACAAGATTTCCAATTACCTATCTCTCAGACAACAAGAGGTCATTTTGTACCTATGAAGGAGTATTATTGCTAATGAGTGGACTACTACTTTTATACTGTGTTGTCTACTTTTGAGATTCATTTGGAAAGTAGATAAATGTATACAAAATGTTGATTCTTGCAACATATTGTCTGAAGGTTAGAGTAGAAAAGGATCCCATATCAAGGGTTTCACATAGAAACTAATGGATTTACCAAGGCCAACATATTTGCAAAAAGGAATTTTGTGATTGATAAGGGAACTTTGATTGATGACACACTTTTTGCTATGAAATTGACTTATAAACACATATTTTAGCTTAATGAATTGATTATCTGAATTATGTTGGAGTTTGATTACTTTTTAAATATTATTTTAAATTATTCAACCAAATTTTTATTAGTGTTTATTATCTATTTATAATTAATATTACTATGGAAATTAAATTCTTTAGTGACATTTTATTAACTAGATGAAAATTTACATCTTGATATGATTTGTTTTTATTATCTTTGATGTCAATATTCATGTCCATAAAGTAAGATCCCCTCACAAAAAATCATACGAAACTAATTGTATTATATTTAAAGCATAGCTGAATGGATTATTATTTTAATTACAAATATTTTTTTTTATGTTCTTAACAATAGTTTAAATGTTGAAATCACATTTTAATGCGATTTTTTAAAATTTCATATGAATTAAATTAATGATACATCAACAACAATTCTATTCTTTTAAATATATAATTTGATAAATTTAAATGTAAGTTATATATAATTTGTTTAAATTATCAACAAAATTTTAAAAGTTGAATTTTAATTTTAAATATGATATTTGATTTTTTTAATAAATAAGATTAGTGAACCATTAATTGAACTCGATGTTGTACTATATACAATGTATTTTTTAAGCATACAATTTTGATTTACAAATCATGCTAAATGGATGAAAATTAATATTATGAAACTATGACTTATTATAATTTTTAGTATTTTTATCCTTTTTAGTTATATTATAACTATAGCATCTATAAATTTTCTATCTACATATATTGTTGCACACAAGTTGAAAAGATTTCCTTACCGTTTTCAATGAAGTCTTGTTGACCATGCATATATTTGGCTTCTTGTAGTATGATTCTTATATCCTAGTCAACACTTCAATTTGGTAGTTAATCTTATTGATAAAGCAATGAGATATGGAAATTGAGGTTTTTTTTCTATGCCTTATTCATAAAGTAGTGAGTAATGGAATCTAAGGTTTTATGTAGAATTTGTCTCTCTAGCTTCAAGTGGATAGAGGTTTGCTTAATATTGTATATATATGTTATTATTTCAAAATGGAAAATCACATATATTTCATTTCTCAAATTTCTAAGTAGCATATTCACCGATATGCTCATTGAATTTATATAAAAATACATTGTTAGGATCTATTCCAAATTCAATTGGAAATTTACTGTCTTATGAACTTATATCTCTCTTCTAACTCTCTATTAAGGACAATTCCAATTACTCTTAAGAATTTGGAAATGATTCAATATTTGAAATTTTCTTTCAATAATCTCATGGAGGAAATTCCAAAAGTGGAGGGTTTTTTCCAAATAGAATAGTTTCCATGTCCTTCATTGGAAATCCTGGCCTTTTTAGACCACAAACATTCCAATTATCTATGTCTCAAACAACAAGAGGTCATTTTTCATCTATGAAAGAATATTATTGCTAATGAGTGGAGCTATTTCTTTTGTACTATGTTGTCTACTTTTGATATTCATTTGGAAAGGAAATAAGTGTATACAAAGTGTTGATTCTTGCAACAAATTATCCAAAGGTTAGAGAAGAAAAGGATCCCATATCAAGAGATTCACATAGAAACAAATGGATTTACCAAAGCCAACTTGTTAGGAATTATTTTTTTTGTAATTTATAAGGGCACTTTGATTGATGACACACTTATTGCTATGAAAGTTTTGAAATTGCAAAAGAGAAGGTTGAAAAGAGCTTTAGAGTAGAATGTAATGTTCTATTAAAGTTTCAACATTTAAATCTAGTGAAAATCATAACTTCATGTTCCCACCTCCATTTTAAAGGATTAATGTTACAACTTATGTATAACACAAGCTTGGAGAAAAATTTGTATCTTAGTAAAAGTGACAACAATGGTGAAGATGCATCTGAATTGGAATTGAAAACAAAACTAGAAATTTCCATAGATCTGGCCCATTCCATGGAAGACTTTCAACATGATTATTTTGTTCAAGTAGTTAATTGTTATTAAAACCCAATAACATGTTTTTGGACGAAGGCATGATGGGAAATACAATGGATTTTGGCATTCCAATATTAATTGATGCAACCCCTATTAACTCACTTTAACACTTGCTTTGAAGGGATCCATGTGATAAATTGTCCCAACTTTGACATTTTAGAACATTAATTTTACTTGTTATTTTGCATAAAAAAAATTGTGCACATTGGTCAAGTAAAATTTAATTGGAAGTTGAATTCAATGCAAAGAATGGCTTAACTGAGGCAATGTCTACCAAAGTAGATATTTGTAGCTATGAAATTTTTCTATTGGAAATGCGTATTAGGAAGCAACCAACTAGTGAAATATATTTTGGAGAACTAAACTTGTGCAAGTGAGTGAAGCGAGTGTTTCCAAACATAGTGAATGTTAGAATTTTGGGTAGCTCAGAAGGTATTTTTGATAACAATACCCACCAAAATTTATTGGTTGGGAAATTTACCCAAAAGTGGGGTTTAGACCTAAAGTGTGGGTTTAGGACCAAAAGAAAAATAATTATTTATTTTTAAGGGTCAAGTGGCTAAACCCTAGGCCTAGAGGTTTCTTAAGTGACCTGAGGAAAAGGATAAATAGAGGAGACCTAAGATGAGGTCTCACACATTGTATATAATTGAGATGGACTTAACTTGAACAAGGAAGGGAGTTAAAGGAGCAAACTATACAACCCCAGATGAGGAGGGTCATAATTAGGAAGGAGGGTCAAGCTTCTTCCCAGGAGGAGGCTAAAGTGGTTTGAAGATCTTCATTGTAAACAAAAGAAGTTGGTTAGAGTAGATCAAGGTTATGTAGAAATTCCTTGTAGATTCAAATTGCTAAATTAATTTGCTAAAACATTAGACTTGAATATACTCTACTCATCAACGGAAATAATTAAACAATCTCTAAATCACGAAGCATACAAGAGAAATAATTAATTAAACACATTACACAATGATTTCCTAGGGGAAGCCACAACTAAAAACCCCTACTATATGTATATTGCATTAGTCAGAAAATATGAGAATATTACAATGCTTTTCTCAAGCCCAAGCATCCTCCGCACTATCTCTATCTGTCTCACTGCTTCCTAGACAAGCCTTGGCCAATACTTAACAATTTTTCTGCTTGGCCAAGTCCCTATTTCCTTGTGTTGTTTCCTTGGGAATTAGCCCCCTATTAATTAGGTAAATTCCTCAATTGGAATTGCACAATCCTCATAGGTCTTCCTTTGATTGCATGCACCACATGTATAATTCAAATTATTATACCACTGATAGTACATTGTCCTTGAAATCCAAGATCAACTAGGTAACTCTCAAATCTAACATGCATGAGTTATTTATGAGTGAGACATCAATTTACTTGTTGATCACTCCAGGAAACACCATACTACTAGATCTCCCACTATTTCCTCCAATAGTTGGAACTAGTTATCTGACTTTAACTCAATTAAACTAAATTAATTAATTACAACTCAAGATAAACTCAACTAGGGCTCCCATAATGTAGGAGACACTCTAAATGACTCAAGTTAGACCCTCCACTTGAATTAATTGAGCCAACTAAGTCAAATTAAATTAGTTAACTAATATAAGTTGTCATGAGATGTGGAATTACAATTTTATTCCTAATTTAATTCGAGGACAAAATTAAATTAGGATTTTCTTATTGCTTTTTCAACACTCCCTCTCAACAAGAAAGGGATTATCTAATACCCTGATCCTACCTCTATGAAACTTGAATTTGCACCTTAACAAAGCCTTTGTCAAAATATCTGCATCTTGTTCCTCTGTAGGAGTGTACTCCAAAAGCATGATTCTCATATGCACACAATTTTGTAGATGGTGATATCGGATGTCAATATGATTGGACCAATCATGAAAAGCTGGATTCTCATAGAGTTTGATACAACTTTGATTATCATAGTAAATCACTGTAGGATCCATCTCTTGACCAAATAACCCAACAAGGATCTTCCACGTCCAGATAGCTTCACAAGTTGCTTGAATAGTAGCCATGTACTATGCTTTTGCTGAACTGAGTGCAACTGATCTATGCTTCCTATTGTACCAAGAAACTACTGTTGATTTCCCCTAATCTGCTCTTCCTGTTAGATGGACTCCCTGCCTAATCTACACCTATGAAGCCTTGAAGCTTCACTCCCTCTGTCCATTTGTACCAAAGACCAATCTAAGTGGTGCCTCTGAGGTATCTTAACACATGTTTAGATGCCTTCCATGAGAGTTTGGTTGGCTTAACCATTTCTTGACTAAGATGGTTAACTACAAAACATATCTTCGATCGTGTGTTCACCAAATACATAAATGAACCCACAAGTTGCTTGTAAATAGTAGCCTCCACTAATTCACCTGAAGTAGCATCTTCCTTCCTCCAATTTCTTGCTAGAGGAGTCTCCATGGGTTTGCTACTCTCCATGTGTAACTTCTTTAGTATCACGTTGGCATATTTTCCCTCTGAGACAAACAATTCCTCATCTCCCTACCATACTTCCATACCAAGGAAATAATACATGAGCCCCATGTCCTTCATCTCGAATTCTCTTGCAATATCCTATTTGAAATATTTTAGCAGCTTATCATCCCTTGTTAGAATTGAATCATCGAAATATAATAATATAATCAACAATTTACCTTCAACCAAAATATGGTAAAGGTTCACATCGACTTCAATTTTGGTGAAGCCCAACCTGGTGAAATAACTTTCAATCCTGGTGTACCAAGCACAAGGTGCTTGTTTCAATCCATACAACACTTGTTTGAGTTTGCACGCATGTGACTCTCTTTTGAAGGTATCAAATCCTTTCAGCTGCTCAATGTACACCTCTTCCTCAATCACACCATTGAGGAATGCTGTTTTCATAACCATATGATGTATCTTCCATCCCATCTTCGTTGAAAGTGCTAGAATAGATATGATTGAAGAGTACCTTGATACTAGAGCAAAGATCTCCTCATAATCAATTCCCTCCACATGAGAGAACCCTCTGGCCAAAGATATGTCCTTGTGTTTCTGTACACTCCCATATAATGCTTGCTTTACCTTGTAAAGCCATTTGGAACTCACCACTGACTTGTCTGTTGGTCTTGGGACCACTTCTCAAACACTGTTTCTAATAATGGAGTCATACTCCTCAACCATGGTATCAGAGCTGAGGTGAAGACAATGCCCAAGCAAGAGTGAAAGAGCAATCACCAAAGACAGTTGGGACAAGACAAAAGGATCAATGGGTTCCTCATAATTCAACTAGGGTGAAGTCAAAGTAGAGAATGTTATCAGAATGGCGCAGCAAAAGGTTCTGATGGCCTACCTAAAGATCACTTCATTGGGAAGTTCGAATCTAAGGGTGGGAGGAAAGACAGATGCCTTGGTTACAATAAGTTCGGCCATTATGCGAAGGAGTGTCTGAATTGCAGAGACACATCTCTTGACGAAGATAACAATCATTCTAGGGACATCTTCAATGATCAAAGGAATGACTAGTAATGTAGGTCATCGAGGAAATGGTCCACTCTTCAAAGGAAGCAAGGAACCCCAGAATCACTTTTATGTACCTGATTGCAAGAAGAACCTGGTGTCCATCTCAGAAATGGAAGTTTAAGGTTTCAGGGTGGCACTCATCGATGGAAAGGTACGTGTTTGAAAATAGATTTTTCAAAGATATCTTTGAGTTCAATGTTGTATCAAGTCCACTGGTGACCATCACCATTAACTCAGCACCAGAGGTCTCTGAGTCAGATGGTGACCGAGATGCCTGAATTCAAAAGGAGCATGAAGGTACATGTCTAAGATGTACCGAAGGAAAATATTATAAGGGGACCATTCCCCTCATGCCACAGGTCCACAGGTTTGGAACAACCCGAGGAGTTTGAGATTCATGATTAGGAATCTCATGTATGCAGGTGGTAGAAAGCCCTCTATGGCTTGAAGCAAATCACCTTGGGCATAGCATGAGAGGATCAACAGTTGTATGATGAAGCTGAGATTCACTAGGAGTGAAATTGATCCAAACCATTACTCGAAGGTTGTGGATGATAGACCTCTCATACCAACACATATGTCTGACAGGTGCAGACCCTCTCATTTGTAGGAGACCGAGGGAGTTGGATTCCGAATGTGGAAAAATAAACTGCAAGCCTGTGACTACCTCAAGGATCTTAACTTTCAGAAGTTATATGGTAGTGATGTCGGACCAGATTTGGGAAATGCCTCTGAGTCTCATAAACTCATTCGCGTTGATGTTCTTGGTGAACTTCCGTCCAGACATATGTTTGTAGTTAGCATGGTGAGCTCATATTTGGTTAAGCCTCACTGGATTGGTGCCAAGAATCTTCTGAGATATCTTCGGGGCACAATCTCTCATGAATTGAGATACGCTGCCGGAAATATGAAACTGCATGATTATTCGAATGCTGACTCGGCAGGCAATGTGGAGAAATACTAGAGCACTTCTCAGTGCTGTTTCTCTTTGGATTTTTCTTCGATATCATGGATGAGTAGGAAGCAGAAGTTGGTTGTTATAAGTATCACCAAGATAAGATACATAACTAGGAGTATGACCTCGTATGAAGTTGCCTGGTTGTGGAAACTCTTCAATGAGTACACATGATGAATACCACTGTGATTCTCTATGACAACCAGAGGTGGGATTCGATTATTGTGGAATCCCGTATTCAAAAATTTCTCTAGCAGATAGACATCAGATATTGCCTTATCTGGGATATCGTAAGTCGATGAGCAAGGAGGCTCTATCGCATTGAGATGATGTACAGGTTGCTACACTTTGTCAGAGCCCCAGGGAAAGATCAAATTTGTGATTTTCCTGAACGACTTGGAGTAGTCGAGAGACCCTTGTAAAAGGGTCCTGCATGTTGCATACATTGAGCTCTGGGAGATCTGGGGGCTTGTGGTTCTTACTGGAGCAACATACAACCACAGGGTGACTCACCCTCCCCTGGTGGTGTGCACTAGGACAAGATGATTCACTCTCTTGTGGGACAGGATGATTCGCTGTCCTGTGGATAGGATGATTTTCTCTCCTGTGAACAAGATGATTTGCTCTCTTGTGGAACATGATGATTCACTCTCTTGTGGGACAAGATGATTCGCTCTCTTGTGGGACAGGATGATTCGCTCTCTTGTGGAACAAGATGATTCGCTCTCTTGTGGGATAGGATGATTCGCTCTCTTGTGTAGCAGGATGATTAGTTCTCCTATGAGGTTTGGATGATGTGTTCTCCATGACGATTATGTAGCAGGATGATTAGCTCTCCTATTAGGTCTGGATGATGTGTTCTCCATGACGATTATGTGGCAGGATGATTAGCTCTCTTGTGAGGCTTGCTTGATGTGTTCTCCATGGCAATCGTGTAGCAAGATGATTAGTTCTCCTGTGAGGACAGGATTGACTAAGTTATCCTATTGAGGCATCCTACCCATGCAGTCTGGGACTCATGGGAAGTACCTCTCATCTGATCAATGAGCAGGGAAATGACGATAGGGACCATAGTAGTACCGATGGACGCATCGTTGTATCTCTCGTACTCCCTATGCTAGGATGACCTTGATTGATATGGGATTAATGATACTGGTTTGGGACCAGTGGTAGGAGTTGTACCTACTATGACGCTGACTTTGGGTCGGTTGAGATTGGTCTGGGACCAGTGGTACATACTCTGAGACTGACTTAGGGTCAGTGGAGAACTGGTCTAGGACCAGTGGTAGGAGTTGTACCTACTATGACGCTGACTTCAGGTTGGTTGAGACTGGTTTGGGACCAGTGGTACATACTCTGAGACTGACTAAGGGTCAGTGGAAGACTACTCTGGGACTAGTGAGAGTGGTACATGCTATGATGCTGACTTCGGGTTGGTTGAGACTGGTCTGGAACCAGTGGTACACTCTCGAAGACTGATGATACTGGTCTCGGACAAGTAGTAGGAGTGGTACCCACTATGACGCTGACTTTGGGTCGGTTGAGACTGGTCTGGGACCAGTAGTATGCACTCTGAGACTGACTTCGGGTCAGTGGAGAATGGTATGAGACATTCTCAATAAATTCCTCTTCTTCATGGTTCAGCAGAGCTAAGTTGAGCAGAGCAGAGTAGAGCTAGCAGAGCAGAGCAGAGCCGACAGAGCTGAGCAGAGCTAGAAAAGCTGAGCAGAACTGGGCAGAGCTGAGCTGAGCAGAACTGGGTAGAGCTGAGTTGAGCTGAGCTGAGTAGTGCAGGGAACTGATGGTTGAGACAGTACAGTCGGACATATGGATCAGTGGATGGAGTTTTTCCTAGTTGAGAGGGAGTGTTAAAATTGGCAACCAGGGCCAAAATCCATGTGGGTCAGCTTATTAATGGAAGCTGATATTTTTATTCGATCACTCTCGTCGAGAGGTGTAGGATTGATCTAAATATCATCCGATTCCGATAAGTATTTATGGAGATATGAATTTATTTTTATTATGGAATTATTATCAAGCTGACTAGCAACTTATGTAGGCTCAAGAAGCCCAAACGTCATGTCTATTCAACCTATACGTTTTTGGTATAAATAGAAGAGGATTTGATGTCATTTTCAAGATACATTCTTGAAGTGATCTCCTCCTCTCCACGTCTTGGGTTTTTGGAGAAGGTTTGAGACACAAAGAGTTATACGCTAGCCTAATGGTGATGCCCTAGCCGCAGGTTGATCTAGGAAGCAATCAGAGCTCATTGTTTTGGAGTCCAAGTTACTGGTAGAAGGGTAGAAGTCTCTTGGAGTAAGGCTGAGTTTGATGGGAAGTATTGTGGATCTGTTTGAGGGCTAGAAGAGGGTTGTTTTGGTGGGCTGTTGGAGGGCCACAACCAGTTGAGGTAGGTTGCAGGCCTAGCCTCCCAAAATAGGCCTGCGTTGAGTTGTTAAGGGTTGCCATATGCCCAGAACAACATCTCGCAAGAAAGGATTTACTCCTTGCCTAGGCTGCAGTAAATTCAAGGCTAATTTGTGGGTTGAATGAAGAGTTGTTGCAGCAAAACAAGCCCTAACCAATAACATTAAAAGACAACAACTGTAGAAGACTTGGAGGGCAGTGTGTGGAGAAAGCATTGGGTCATAGTTCATGACCAGACTTGGATCAGTTTAATGGGCAACACGATGTATGAGATCATGGGCAGCATAATGATGATGCACATCTGTAAGGGAAACATAATGATGATGCACATTAGGAAGGGTAGTAACATGATGATGATGCACATCTGTAAGGGTAGCAGCATGATGATGATTCACATCTGTAAGGGCAGCATAATGATGATGCACATGAGCAAGGGTAGTAGCATGAAGATGATGCACACTAGTATGGGCAACATGATGATGGATAAGATCATGGACATGGGCAACATGATGAATCATGATTAGTGCAACATGGTGCAGTATGCAGTGTGCAGCAAGAGGATCAGATGCAACACGATGATAGGTGAAGGAGTCACCTTGGAGAATCAGTTGAAGCAGAATGTCTTCAACTGATCTCATCATTATAGGAGATGATCTATGCTCAGATCTAGATAACTCAAAGTGTTGACTTCTGTTGTAAATGTACTATCTCTCTCTCTCTCTTTCTCTGCTGAACTTTGAAGAACATAAAGGAATAATTGATCAAGGGTTTCCCCACATTGGGGTTTGTCCCTGGCTTGCGCCACATCTTGTGTCCTCTTGTCTTGGCTTGTCTTCTGCGATTTATATTTATGTTCTATCTGCAATTTATTTTATGCTGATGTGATTGCTAATCTGGAAAAGAAATTTAAATAAATTGCTCTAGCATAGAACATACCTAAAATTAACAATAATGGATTCATACTCCTCAACCATGGAATCAACCCATATTGGTTTCGGCAGTGCTTCCTCAAATGACGATGGCTCAATATCTACACTCTCGCTCATCAGGGCCATGTAGCCAATGTACCAATCTCATAGCCTCCTCTAACTGCGTTGTGATGTGGGTGCTCCCACATTCTTAGATAGCTTGAGGCATATTTTGGCCTCCATTATGGTTTGGATTAGACCAAGGCTCCAACATGGTACCACAGTGCTTGCGGGCCCTCTTTTCAACCTAGATTAAGGCTATACCAACCTCAATTTAGGGCTTGAATCCCTCCCTTCTTCATGAAAGAGAATAGATCCTATGTGCATAAATTTTTGGTGGTAAAAATAGCTAGTTCATACATCTTCCAGGGCATCATGTGCACATAGAACTCGGTGCCTTTACCTCCTTAACATGGCCAAAACCAAGCCCTACTAGGGAAGAAAATATCCACAAAACTAAACCTTTATCTCAGCACAAACTTAGCCTTAATTAGCATAGAAAATTAGACCATTAACTTGATTCTCTAAGGTTGTGGCTTCTTCCTGACATATGGATCTCCCTTAGCTTATCAAACTGGAATATTGAGATGAGATCGTTAGTGTTTTAGCTCTGTCCTTGATCTTTTCTAAGATTTATATTCACAACAGCTAACAAAGAACATGGGACAACTTCAACATTGACCTTAGATCAAGCCTTCAAACCCCTGACAGTATTGCTCCCTTGACAATTTTCATAGAACAAGACTCTCTAGGACCCCTTCAGTAGAAATAGGCCCTCCTAGGAATTTCTTGGAATAAGAGAGCTACATATCTCTTGCACTTACTTGTCTCATGAACCTCACATTAGACTCTTTAAATAATTTTCCTTGGGTCACTTAGGAAACCTTCTAGATCCAAGGTTTTCACTTATTTGACCCTTAGAATAAATTATTATTTATTTATTTTGGTCCTAAACCTCATCTTGGGTCCAAATCCCCATTTTGGGTAAACCACCCAACAAACAACTTATTGTGGGTTGTCCTCTCTTGGAAATACCTTCTGAGCTGCCCAAAATATAACACTCCCTCTTAGTGAGGAAGTTATTCCCTTCATGTTTTTAGCTCCATGAATTTCCTTGCATATCCATCACCTCCTCGTATGATTCATGAATTTCCTTGCGTAGCCATATCCATCCACGTATGTGCCATGACTTCTTTGTATTATGCATAGATTTGACTTGCATGGTGCATGAATATTCCTACATGCAACATGAATTTTCTAGCATGATCCTTACCTATCCTTGTAGGATCTATGACTTTCCTTACACCACCATGAATGATCTCTCATGGTTCAGGATTTTCCTTGCATGGGATGAAAAATTCTCAAAATTTCTTGAACCTGATGATTCAAACTTTTATAGGGCAGTTGGCAATCCTTTGCAGTGTCCCTCTGAAGCTAGACTCCCTCTTAGTCTACACAACCTTCATTGTCTCACTCTAATTTCTACATGCACTCTGATCCATTGTCCCTTCAAAGTAGGTCTGATACCATGTTGATTTTTCCTTAGCACGTTAGAATTAGGTCTATGTCTAAAAACATGATCACAAACATATTGAAATGCCACGACTCTTAGCACCTTGCATGGTAGAAATATTTAGCAGTGAATTCAAGCTAGTGCATAGATATATGAGCCTAATGCGCAATTATTTTATTAGTACATTAGTAAAAGAATCATGGGGATCTTGTACCAGCGATCATGGCCCTCGACCTCTAATACAACTAGTATACATAATATACAACTAAGGCTTGTGGTCTACAGCATGAGATCTGTAATCTGCCAAAAAAAAATAGACAAGAACAAACACATATCTTACTTGCTGAATTAGATCATATAGATCAATCCTTTCTGCACTTGTTGTCCTTGACACCTAGCATATCCTTTTCCTCCTTTAATCAAATGCTCACAAGGGTTCTACTACTCCAAAACCTTTACACTTTTCAACTCCATGAATTTGGTTTCTCATAGTGGAGTGGCCTATTCTAACCACTATACATCAGCCTCCAGAAATCTGCATTCTTACAGTGACAATGCTCCTCCAATATCATTGTTCATAGGCCCCAAGTATCTACCCTCTAATAGAAATTTGATATTTATGTTTGGAAATTACTTAGGGGAGGGGGGTGAATCAATAATTTAAAAAATTTAATTTTTTCTCAACTTAATTTTCTTCTTATGTAGCTAATGGTTTATCTATATTCTCTATTATTATTGGACTCCTTTTGCATTTGTCAGAGAGAGAAATTTGCAGATATACTTATCACAAATTCAAGAACATTCACAAAACATTCAAGAACCAACACATGAAGACACCATATATAAGGGGAAACCCTGAAGGGAGAAAACCACAAATTTTAGGTTGAAAGTGATGTGAAGGAAAGTTAATACTCCTTATTACATCATATTTTTGTAGGATCCAACATACAAGAGGCTCCTACCTCAAAGGGAGGTCTAACAACCACAAATTTTCTATAGGCTACAACCCATAGGAGGCTCCCACCTCAACAGGCTACAACCTATACTTTATCAAGCTACAACATAGAAAGTGACTACAATATCTCAATCACAATATCAAGTCAAAAGCGTTGGTTACCTATGTTATGAAACCAGCTCACAAAAAGATAGAAAAGAGAGATCAACGCCTTAGAATTCAGCCTCTTCGAGGGGGCAACCTCCTTTACATTTCATAAATGAATAATTCTTGGATGATTCAAATGACAAAACCTCCTTTCTATATACAGGAATCTATGGAGTTAGAATATAACCCAACCGACCTAACAATAATAATATAAAGCCACAAAAATAACAATAGAGGGATTCTATGGGGCACAGTAATAAAAATATGGGGACAATAGGGGCTCAACAATATTAATAAGGGATACAACCACAATAGTAATGGGGTAATCACTAGTATTATAGGGACCTAACATGCCCCTCTCCTTCAAAAAAGTGTTGTCCTCAACACTTAAGTAGTTCTGGATGCTTCTGTATAAAATTCTCATCCTCCCATGTGGAATCTTCAGCGGATAAGTTCTTCAACTTGATGAGATACTCAGAAATTGATCGATTTCGTAGCTGTCGAGTTCTTGTTTCTGTCACTGTTTCGGTTCCAATATAATTTTTCCTTCCTCGTCAAGTTCTGGAAATATTGTTTGAACTGGGAGCTTGTCGCCTATAACCTTCTTTAAACATGAAACATGGAAAACTGGGTGCACTCGAGACGCTGCAGGAAGCTCCAATTTATATGCCATAGTACCAATCTTTTGCAACACCTTGTACGGACCATAATACTTTGGTGATAATTTATTATCCTTCTTAGCTTGCTTGAGGGACATTTGTTTATATGGTTGTAGCTGTAGGAATACCCAATCACCTACATCAAAACATCTTTCGCTGCGATGTTGATCTGCCTGTTGTTTCATTCTATTCTATGCCAACACGAGGTTATCCTTTAAGAGTTGGAGGACTTCTTGTTGATGTTCGATGTGATGTTCCACTGCTTGAACCTTAATATTTTCTCTTAAATATGATGTGATGGATGGTGGATGATATCCATAAAGTGCCATAAATGGGGTTGTCTTTGTTGCTGTATGGAAGGAAGTGTTATACCACCATTCAGCTAGAGGAAACCATTTGAACCATTGTGTCTATTTATCAGATACAAAGCAACGAAGATATCCTTCCAAACATTTGTTTACTATCTTAGTTTGCCCATCAGATTGAGGATGACAAGACGAGCTATGAGCTAACTGAGTACCAAGACAAGAAAATAATTCTGTCCAAAAATTTCCAGTGAAAATTGGATCTCTGTCACTTACAATAATCTTTGGGTTCCCATGTAGCTTTTGAATTGTTTCCATAAATGCAGTAGAAACTGTACTGGATTTAAATGGATGTGATAATGCAAAAAAATGTGCATACTTGGTAATTCTATCAACTACCACCATGATGACACTCTTTCCCTCAGACTTGGGTAAACCTATGATAAAATCCATTGAAACCTCCTCCCAACGTTGGCTTGGAATGTGTTATCACTTAAGAATCCTAATGCCAAAATTTCTCATTCTAGCTTGATGATCAAGGTCAGTGTTAGTCTAAGTTTGATTTCATTTTTTCTTAGAGTCTAAGTCTTTGGGGGTCTTAAGTCAAGCATACATTCTCATCTATCACTGGTCACCCTCATTCATCACCGATCTCATAGCCATGTGTCAGTTTGATTTTAAAAAAAAATCATTATGTATCACATAGCCTTTTTGGGTGATTGCGTAGCGCATGTAATCATTCTGAGGTATTTTCGCAGCGCATTAATCCTTTTAGCAGTCTGGCAGCGCAAAGGTTTATTAGGTGATTATGCAGCGAATAGTCCATTAGGTGTTTTCGCAGCGCGATAGGTTTTAGGTGATTTTGCAGCACATTATTCAAAATTTACATTGACCGCGCTGCGAAATCGGAGATTCGTGCATTCCGCAGCGAATATTTCCCAACCATCAAATCTGTCAAGTTAACCTATGGCTACGTCATTCATTGTCAGTTTATGCACTCCATACATCATCTCCAACCGCTTATCTCCATCATTGCAATCACTAGGTACATTGGTACACACGAAATACAAGTTCCAAAAAAGGCCAAGTATGCTCGGTTTTAATGATGATTGTAGGCCTTGCATGAGAAAAAAATCTACTAGATTTCAATTTGAAAACATCGTCATCAAGCGAGGCAGTTATCAAGCGAGGCAGCCATTCAAAAGAGGTAGAGTTTGGAGTTTGAGCAGCACTAGCATTTCCAGCCTACAGGTCACTGAATCTTCATGGAGGGATCGGCAGAAAGGAAAGACCATAGATCAGGCAAATGTCTGAGAAACGAGCCTAAAGGCTTGGATATAACCTTGAAGAACGGAGAGGTTGAACAAGCATTTAAACAAGCTGGATGTTGGAATTTTTGCAAGAAGCTCCAGGGAGGACATGCACAAGTGACTAAGGAATTTGCACTGAATTTCACAGGGCTAAACTCAAAGGTTGGCATGTTGGAATTGCAGGTATCACCAGACATGATATCCACAGTTACAGAAATACCAAGAGGGCAAGAAAGTTGGCTCAAGAATTTCAAATTTGACATGAATACATGCAAGGAATTCTAAAGCAACAGTTCATTAACTCAGATTTGAGCAAGTCTGTTCCTAGAAGTTATGTTAAAGAATCATATGCTCAATTGCTTACTTGTATACAGAAGTATCTGACCTTTGAAGGGAGATATAACAAAGTATATTCATACCATTTTAAACTACTATTGCATTTCACAGGGAAAACATCTATTGATCTACCTTTTTACTTGTTTCACAGCTTAAGTAAAATGTGTGATAAGGTACAACTGAGAAAGGAAGCCTATGAGACTTCACTATTCCACCATGGCTTGGTTAAGTTAATGGTTTTGCATGAACTCCAGAGGGTAGGCAGACACTGGGACACATTCATATTCATGTCCGGTTTCAAGAGCAAGACCGGTCTCAGCCCTCAAGCGGCAAAAGAACCTTCAACAACAACCAGTCCTCAAGTAGAAACAAGAGCCAAGAGGGTTTCAAAGTTAAAATCAAGGAAACAAGTTGGAGAGTCTACAAAGCCACTGACCATTCAGGATACACCCCAGTAGTCAATTAAAGAAAAAACTCATGTCAAAGAGACTGCACATGAATCAAGCACGGGTGGAGGAGTTCAAAGAAGAAGAACGAGGAGCCAGGTGGCTAAAGAAAAGGGTAAGTCAGTGGCTATTGAAGAAAGTCCTGTTTCGAAGGGAGATTTAAATGATTTATTGCAAGCAATTGACATTGAAGAGTCCCCACTAGTTCAAGCTGATTTGATGCAGTCAGGAAAAGAGAAGACAAAGAATGTTAAAGCCTCAAAGAAACTTAAGTTTGATGAGCAAGTTGAACAATTTGTGTTCAAGCCCAGGAGACCCATAATAAGGAAGTTCAAGCAAGTACAGGAGGTACCACCAAGGGCAGATGAAATAGGGGAGGAGACTCGGCCTCGTGAAAGAAAGGATAAAGGCAAAGCAGTTGCCACCCAAGAAGAAGGCAATATGGAAGACTTGAAAAAGAAATTGGGATTGGCCAACCTTGAAATCGCTAGACTAAAGAAGGCTGCCAGAAAATTTGCACTTAAAGAAGCCTATTTTAACCAAATGCAAGCTCGGTGGGAAGACCAAACATTTCAAATTCCTGAAGTGGTGGATTTTAGTGTTCAATTTCGTAGCTGGACTACTCCTGCAATAAAAGAAGCTCAATTTATCCGAAAGGTAAACACAAACCTCAGGTCAGGGATCAAAGTAATGAAGAAACAAATTGAAGACTTAAAGATACAGTTGAACCAGCTACAAGAATCTTCATAAAGAAATATCACTACAAGTAAGGCTATGTTTCAAAGTTTTGATGATTTTGATTGGTATAATCCTTCTTGAAGAATCAAACATCCCATTCAGTTTTGAAAGGTTTTGGAGCTGTTGAAAGAATCCTTAAATATAAAAGTGCTCAAATAACAAAGTTTTGGGTTGAAACTGTGACTTTTGAAACAACTCAGGAGTTTCGTAGCGTGCTACGAAACTGCTGAAGGTGATGATTAAAGCTCAGCAGTTTCGTAGCGCGCTACGAAACTGCTGAAGCTAAACAATCTAATTTCAATTAACCGGTTTTGAGTATGAGTGGGAATTTTGAAAGGGGAATATCTACAAGGTATGCAATTCATCAACTGAAGCTATTAAGATTCAACCAGGTCAAGAAAGGTGGAGATAATATACATACGATTCTTACTTTAGATTTTTGTCATAAAGTGAGCATATTTACCACACTTCAAGATATATGGAATAGTTTGCAAGAATTTTGGCTTTCACGCATGAAAACGGTGGACAACACATCAAGGACATGGCGGTCTGCTCCATTTTGGGTAATTAAAAGATAAAGGATATATTTCGTTGGATCCGAACAGTTTGAGGCAAACCAAAGACCGATACACAGCGGTAGTTTCCTATGTTTCAGGGCATTGGAAAACATGTGACATTGAAGACAAAAATGGAGCCTTGAAGACCCATCACAGCCAAAACTAGAAGGGGACCAGATGTTAAAGAACGAGGATGATCGTAGACCAAGGCTGTTATGGAATTAGAGTCCTATTTGATTTAGATATCTAGAAGATCTAGTGGAAGTTTGTTATATTTAATTGGCAGTTAAAAGCTAAATAGGTGTCATTAGAAGTAGTTTTCAAGTTCCCTTAAAGGAGGAACTCTATATATAGAGGAATGGGAAATGTAATTAGGGTTGGAAGTTCATGTAAAAAAAGCTCTGTTGACAAGCTTACATAAAGACTTTGTTTATTTTGATAATACAGTGAATGGTTTCAGCTGCTTAAGAATCATAGTGACTTCGATGTATGAATTCCTCTTGTTGTCTTTCATTGTTGTTTACAGTTGGATGAGTACTTGATTACTTGGAAATCACATGTTGTGTTCTAATTTCTTTCATGTACTCATATACTGTCTCTTCTATCTCTGCTATACTTATATATATATATATATATATATATATTGAAGTCTGAATGCCTTGATTTCATTACAAAACCAATTCACTGTGGATGCTAAATGACATATGACTCCATGAGGCCAATGGATGCTTGTTGATTTAGATTTTACCAGCCTCATTCCTATTTGTTTCACAAGAAGAGTTATCCATCTCAATCACAATCACAAACCTTAAACCCTTTGAGAGAGCCCTCTTAGGCTAAGGAGGCTAAGCCTTAGCTAAAAGACTGGTCTGAAACAGTTACTTGAAGTCTTCCTGGTCTGCAGCCTTCCAGGGTTTGATTTTGAGATAACAGAATGGATAAAGGTTGTAATAGACCCAGGGTCTTAATTGTTTCAACTTTATTTTGTTGGCAAACCAAACATTCCACCACAAACTTTTGAATATCCGATTTAAGGCCATCCCAAAAAAATTCCTTCTTAACCCTGTGGTAAGTTTTTAAAAATCTTGAGTGCCCTCCTAAGGGAGAAGTGTGCAATTCCATAAGAATTTTATGTTTGAGTTGTGAATTCTTATAGAGGTATAAGCGATCTCTGTACCATAACGAATCATTTTGCCCGCTAAATGTATCAGATGTACTGGAATCTTGTTGTAACTTTCGAATAAGTGCCCATACTTCTTCATCGTTCTTCCATTCCTCCCTTGCTTCGTTTATCCAATCTAGTTGGATAATAGAAATGGCACACAACAATGCTTCCACATCCTCATCCTTTCTTGAGAGTGCATCTGCCACCACATTTTGCTTCCCTTTTTTGTAGATGATTTCAAAGTCATAACCCAACATCTTTGTGACCCACTTTTGTTGCTCTTCAGAGGATAATCTTTGTTTTAAAAAGTATTTAAGGCTATCATGATCCGTTTTTACCTTGAAGTGTCTTCCCATTAGGTAGGGTCACCATTTCTTAAGTGCATGTAGTATTGCCAACATTTCCTTCTGATAAATAGCTTTGTGTAAAAACTTTCCTTTGATTGGATGACTTTCAAAAGCAATGGGTCTTTCATCTTGCATTAAAATAGCACCAATTCCATTTCCTGAAGCATCACATTCCACAATAAAGGTTTTTGTGAAGTCCGGTGTAGCTAAGACCGGTGCTTGGCACATTGCCTCTTTAAGATGTTCAAAGGCCTTTGTTGCTTCTGGAGTCCATGAAAATGCATCTTTCTTCAATAATGTTGTTAGAGGTACTGCTATTCTCCCATAATTCTTAACAAACTTGCGATAATACCCTGTCAACCCAAGAAATCCTCGTAGATGCTTTATGGATGTGCGGATTTTCCATTCCTTAATGGCTTTAATTTTGCTAGGGTCTACCTTAACTCCTTCATGAGATACAATATGACCCAGATATTCCACCTCTTGTACTCCAAAGAAACATTTGGATCTTTTTGCATATAATTGTTTCTCCTCCAACAGTTGTAGCACCCTATCAACATGTTCAACATGATCCTTCCAAGACTTGCTGTAGATTAGTATATCATCAAAAAATACTAACACAAATTTTGTAAGGAAGGGTTTGAAAATGGAATTCATCAAACCTTGAAATGTAGAAGGTGCATTGGTAAGGCCAAAAGGCATGACCAAAAATTCATAATGATCCTCATGAGTTCTAAATGCTGTTTTCGGAATGTCTTCAGTCTTCATTCTAATTTGATGATATCCTGAACAAAGATCCAACTCGGTGAAGTAAATTGATCCATGCAATTCATCCAATAATTCATCAATGACAGGAATGGGAAACTTATCTTTAATAGTGAGCTTGTTGAGCTCCCTATAATCCGAACACATGTGCCATGATTCATCCTTCTTGTGCACCAATACTACTGGAGCAGAGAAAGAACTTTGACTAGGTTGAATTATACCAACCTCTCGTATTTCTGCAACCATATGTTCAATTTCACTCTTTTGGGCATAGGGATATCTGTACAGCTTGATGTTTGGAGGAACACTTCTTGGAATCAGATGAATAGCATGATCATGGTCACGAATAGGTGGGAGACCTTTGGGAGTATCAAATACCTTGGAATGTTTGTCCAAGACTTTTTGGAGATCTGGAGAAATAGATGATTCCGATGTGGAAACATCTAGCGAACATAATTGAGCAATTACACCTCTTTGTTCCTTTTTTAGAAGCTTTGTCATACTGTTAGAGCTGATTATCTTTCTCGGTTTCCCTGCAATACACCTTAATTCAACTCCCTTTCCTTCAGCAGAAAATTTCATGAAAAGTTCTTGAAAATTAAAAGCTATTGTACCCAAGGATTGTAGCCATTGGACTCCTAGTACAAGATCAGCACCTCCCATTAGAATGGAAAGCATTGGGCTAGTCAATACATATTCTCCCATGGATAGCTTGATATTATGGCACTTTCCAGAGCAATTTATCGTTCCTCCATTTGCAATCATCACTTGACACTCTGGTGCTGGATATAGGAAGCAATTCAATTCTTTTGCTACCTTACAATGAACAAAATTGTGGGTACTTCTTGAATCAATCAACACTATTACCTTTTTGTTCTTCATTTGTCCTTCTATCTTGATCGTTTGAGGAGTGGTAATTCCAGCCAATGCATTACAAGATATGTTCGGATTCATTTCTTCTTTATCTAGGCTTTGTTCCTGGAGTATATCCTCTTCCTTTGACCTTTCTTGCTCCTTTTCTTCTTCCTCTTCACAATCTATGTAGAATATTTTCTTCTCAGCACACTTATGACCTTTAGTGTATTTTCTATCATAACTGTAACAAAGCCCTTTTGCTCTTTTTTCTTCCATTTGTTGTGGTGTCAACGCTATAGGTTGTGGAAGGCTAGGGGTAACAACACTTCCATCTTTATAGTTGTGACTGGTATGCTTCCTGGTTGCCATAATTTTGCTTTCCATTTTTCTTACTAACCTGAATGCCTTCTCTAATGAATCACATTCCCAAAGGTGAACATCATGTTGGATATTATCCTTTAAAGTCCCTATGAACACATCAATCCTATGCTCCTCTGGAATATTTTTTACCCTTATGTTCAATTTTTGGAACTCCTCAATATGCTCCATTATTGAACCCTTTTGTTTGAGACTTATCAATTGGCTAAAAAAAGTGTTGCTTTTTGTATCCTCATAATGTGCTGTCAATTCTTCCGTAAACATTGCCCAAGTGATAATTTGTTTACAAGAGCAAAGCCATTGATACCATACAAACTGATTTGGTTCCAAATATAAAGTTGCAATACGTACCTTTTGTGTGTTTTGCACATTATTGAGATCGAAAAATTGCTCCATCTGTAATATCCATGTTGCGGGATCCTTGCCATCAAACTTCCTCATATCAATTTTTGGAATATGGTGGGTCTTCAATCCAACATTAGAGTCTATGGAATCATGATTAACATTCTTTTTGTTCTCATCATGAGTTTCCTTTACTACCCTTTCACCATTAGTGACCATTTCTTGTAGCAACTTATTCATATTTATCTTCAATTCTTCCATCTTATCATCCATGCCATCCATTTTAGCATCCATGCCATTCATCTTAGCTTCGAAGCCATCCATCTTAGCTTCTACATCTTTCATCTTAAATTGTGTTACTTTTTGTGCAAGTGACACTTGTTGCACTTGGTCTCGTAATTTTGATATATCATGTTGCATTTCTTCCTCTTCTTCATGAGTCATGCTAGAGCTTTCAGGTTACTTATTAGGTGTTTGCATTCTCTTTCCTTGGGACATCAATTATCGATAATAATGCTTTACTATGCCCTTTGAATTCCTTCAAAGTAATTTTTCAAACCAAGCTTAAGCAAAAATTTTAAAAAAACTACACACCTTTTTTCACTTTGTAGGAGCTTGATATTGAATTTGATGTATCCCTGTAATTTCGTATCATCGAGTTCTGAAATTGTGATTTGTAGTAGCCCCCTACGTCCTCTTTCCAATGCCACCAGTCTGATCCAAATTGGATTCTCCAAGAAAGAGTTATGCACAATCTCCCAAGATGACCTGATTATAGACCTTTCCAGAAGAGAGAACTCGTATGAAGTGCCACGTGTCACTGTTTTAACCTATGGCACTAAAAAATATATACAAGAAACTACAGTTTGCCCTCTTTCTGTACCTTCTTACAAAATTCCAATTCGATGCTTAGAGAGAAAGTTATGACAATTTTCCCCAGGTCACCTATTTGGAATGTAATTCAGGAGTCTACAAAAAGACCAACTTCCTCAGATCATATCTCCACAAATATAGCGCGAAAAGCTCTAAAATTTGGACCCAAGGTTCAGTACGATTTCGTCTCAAATGGATTTTTTTTTGCGCTTCTGAAATGTCGCAGAAAAAAAGTTATAGCGAAAATTCCACGATGACCTATTTGGAGCAGCGAAACCCTAGAATCCAAAGCTCTGATACCAAATGTTATGAAACCAGCTCACAAAAAGATAGAAAAGAGAGATCAACGCCTTAGAATTTAGCCTCTTCGAGGGGGAAACCTCCTTTACATTGCACAAATGAATAATTCTTGGATGATTCAAATGAAAAAACCTCCTTTCTATATATAGGAGTCTATGGAGTCACAATATAACCCAGCCGACCTAACAATAATAAAATAAAGCCACAAAAATAAGAATAGAGGGATTCTATGGGGCACAGTAACAAAAATATGGGGACAATAGGGGCTCAACAATATTAATAAGGGATACAACCATAATAGTAATGGGGTAATCACTAGTATTATAGGGACCTAACAACCTAATATACAATTGTGTTTTCAAGTCTACTGCAAATCTTCATTGCTTCTCCTCTTCAACTATGTTCCTCTTTTGTCGCTGCTCACCAAATTTCTCATGCAGATTGCTTCACTTCAAAAGTTTTGTTTTTTAATTTTTGCAACTGCAATAAAATTCCACCTTGGACAACTCAGATGATTGAGATGATTATTGCATTAGATTCCTCCTTTCGAGAGGACCAAAATCAACCTAAATATCACCTTATTTTGATAAGCGAAAGTTGGGTTTTGAATTTATTTATTCACTCATGTATATTGGGTTAGGTTGGCGCTAAGCACATGTTAATTTTGACAGGTCGACCTCAACCCCAAGTGGGCCCTCATGAAATCCTTTAAATAGAATATACCTCAAGCTCATTTGGACACATTGATCAAGCCATATTCTCTTCTTTTATTGTCTTGGTTCACACAAGTCTGATGGAGGAAAGCTCGCGCAAAGGGTCTGAAACTACAGTGTTGAAGCTCACACTCATCTAGGGTCTTATGGATCTCGGACGATAACATGTAACTAAGTATTTTTATCTCTGGATGCGAGAATGGTATGGTACTGAAAACGGATAGGGAGCCTTGGATGCTAGCACATAGTGTTCACTAGAGCGTCTGGGAGGCTAGGATTTCTGTTGCTTAGTTTTGTCCTCGAACACACGTACAGTATGGTCCTGTTAGCATCTGAGCTTCCATAGATTCTCACACAAAATCCTGATGAGAGCGTCTAGGGTTGAGGCAGATCTGGGAAATTTTTACCCCAGACACCCTCATCCATTTTACCTTGGAGCGTCCATATTTGTTCTAGACGTAGCCTTCCAGTTCTATATAGAGCATCCAGGACTACTATAGACACTCACACAACACCTCCTCCCTTCCTCCGGGACTCAAAGATGAGATTTCAGTATTCCGAAGATTCCACTCAGTGAAAGCAGTGTTCAACAATGTTCAACACAATGACAACAATATCTAGTAGTTGACTACAGTTAATGACAACACACTACATTCCTCATAATCATGGTTGTGATTATAAGCATGATTAGATATGTTTCATGGATATCATAGTTGTTTTGTTGCATAGATAAAGTTATGGATCATTGTACTCTCTTTTGTTGAATCATTTGATGATGATCTAAGAAGAAGAATATTTTCAAGGGTTTTCCCCATAGTGGGTTTTTCCCTGGTCTTGGACCAATCCCAATGTCTCTATGTGTGTGTATGCTTTTCTTCTATTGTTCCTTTATGTTACGCTGCACTGATGATGATGTTGTTCTTTCTATATAATTGTATATGTTGATGAATAATGGTGTAGATTTTTGAATAATGTATTAATGATATGGGGTGAACTTAATGTATTAATGAAGAAATGCAATTATCAAAGCAAAGAACAAAGTAGCCCTATGAAAAATTAACATGGTATCGGAGTTGGGCAGAAGAAAAGCCATGGAGATCAACCTGATGATGACGCCTTTGATGGAAGCAAGAAGAGGATGGTGGAGACCTAAAATAATTCTAGGGTTTGAAGAAAACCCTAGGCAACTTGATTGTTAGGGTTTGATAGATTTTATAAGGTTAGGGTTGGAGAGAAAACCCTAGTTTATGGAAAAGATATGAGATATGGAACCTAGCTGGTTAATGTGAAGATACTCAAGCACTTGTGAAAGATTTGATGGGATAATCCCTAGTAGGCCTGGTTGGATAATTGAAGGAAACATTGGTATATGGACCATGGACACTGGTGACTCTTGAAGATTGGTTCAAGAGGGAGAGGATCACCTCTCATTGAAGATAAGTATTTCTTGACTTATGATGCCTCTTACTTTTGTTTAGATTTATGGATCTAATCATTATGCTCATTGTTTATACTTCCTACATATGTATTTGAGTATATGGATGTTTCTAACCTCCTTGATGAGATAGATACTTCTTGAGGATTATTTGAATTGTAGGAAGGATGGTTAGAGCTGGAAAAGGTTAAAAGGAACTATGACAAAGTGCTTCTAGTAGCCTATGTCTAATGAAAAGGTGCACATGTATTTGAATACCACAAGATATGCATGGTATGTTGTATTTGAGAAATAACATTGACGGCTAGGTAAGCCCTAAGGTATGATGAGAATGTCTCTTTCTTTGATGGCTCATACATGCATATGAATGTCACTTGGATCTATATGATGAACTGGTGCACCTGGTGTTGAACATTTTGATCTTCTTGAATTTTATAAAGAAGGATATCACCTTGACTCTAGTAAATGATAATTTTCATGATGGATTTCATATATAATTATAGCTCATTGACTCTTATACGTGATACTACTGGTAATGCTTGTGATAAGCATGATGAAAGCATATGGAAAGAGAGATTGGCACTCTTGTTGTTTTGGTAAATATTTATTGAATGACCTAACTTGATCTTAGTGATCATGATAAGCATGGTAACCTTGATGTTATAGGTATAACTATGAGATTGAAATTCTATATCTCTTACTACTTGTGGTCATGTCTTGACAGCATATGGTAAAGCTGAATTCCCTAACTTGATCAAGTGCCTTGACAAAAAGTGTTATTGTGTTCATAACCTTTGAGATATGATGTTTTATATATCTATTGCTTTGAGTGTAACCTTTGATGAAAGATTGATGTCATGACACTAATAGGCAAGATAGATATATGTTTATGATCTAATAGATCTGCCATTGCTTGGCTCTAGTAGAGACATGTTGATGATATGAATGAAGATGAATGAAGTAGATTCCCAGTCAAAGGGAGAATCTCTTCTCAAGATTCTTACTCTGATTACTATTTTCATTATGTACTGTTGAATCATGATTTATGTGAACCTGACATTATTGTTCTGCAACAAAGTCTCAGATTTGAAGCTTGTATAGAAATTAGGGTTCCTGCTTCAGACACGGGCACGAAAATGGGAAATCTCCTCCCTTGACACACGCATGGAAAGGACCAGATAGCTTCCAAGCATCTAACATGAAGGGAGTGTCCCGGGGTTTGACTACATTTGACCATCATATGAAGCTTTCTGAAGCTGTCTGAACTCTAAATCAAGGTGTCTCTGACATATTCTGCCACTGTAGTCTGATTTCTGAAGTTGTTGAGTTAAATTTTTGATCACATAAACATGAAGTATTGTGCATGAAAACAGTTGTTCACCTAAAAGATGTCAGTACCACATATGTATTGTAGATAACAACAAGATATGCAAGCAGAAAAATCTTGAATGTTTGCCATAAAATGAACATGCAGACTGAAATTGTGTTTGCAGGTGACCGGGACATACATATAGATATGTCACTATGTTTGTGCTACAAGAGGTTGGCATGATTTGGCTTATTGATATAGATGAACAATGTTTTGTCATGATGCTTGACAACAACTTTGAATTGATGATTGAAATTTGGACTTGACCTGATGTCAAATGATTTGATCCAACGATTGTTGATTTGGCTTGATGTCTATGCTTTGTCGGCATAATGACTTATGTGGGTCTTGTTCCTACCACAATGTTTGAGGTACTGATAGTTGTGATTCAACATGAAATTGAAACATGCATGACTCATCCTTGGTGTATGCATTTGCACCTAGTGACAAAAATGACTTATGAAAATGACCTGATGAAGTTTGGATTGATATTGCATGGTTGGTTACAACCTGTTGGCACTATAATTAAATGAGGTCAATATCTGATATGAGCTCCACCTATATCCTAGTTGAAAGAATTGATATTGTGATGTTGATGACTTTGATATTGGTTGTGATCTGACTTCTAAACTTTGATAAGATGACTTTGTTGATGTGATGGTACAACATTGATTTATGTAATGCTGATTATGTTGGCTTAGCAAGGCATTATGCTCAGAGCATTGCATGAAGAAAAATCCCTAATCCAGATATGTCTATATTTGACATTTATCTGATGACGTAAGGATGATGAGTTCCAAGGTATAATGGCTTTGATTTTTATTATGATTTTGGCCTTATATCCTGATGATCTACTCTTGACAGGTGATGATCCTTTGATGATCTAAATCAAAGGGAGATGGCTTCCAAAGCTCAAAATGATGTATCATGGCATGATGAATCGATTTCTTGAATTTGGAAAATAAATATTGCAAATCTATTGGAATTTTTTTTGAATAATGAAAATGAAAATCCTTGGATACTCTGATTTGAAGTTCAATATGTTGTTGAACTTGACATGACATCCATCAGTTGATTGAAGCATTGATGCTCTATTTCAAACATCCATCTCTATATGTATGGTGTTCATAGAACTTGAATAAATTCATGAGTGAGTCACTTCATTAACATAGAGTTTCCACCGAGCATCCTTTGAAATATCTTCATGAGATATTCTATTTTTGAGGCTGAGATATTTCTCCTATGATATGTGACTTCATGGATGTATTGTTGTTGATTTAGATGCTTCTTTAGTATGAGATCTACCATGATATCTTGGATGAGAGGTTCATATACGATTGAGGATGAGTACGATGTTGCTAGCATGGATAGTTGTGAGGAAGGATGAACATGCTTCTTAGAGAGTTGTCTAAGCATGATCTAGATATGGCATAGAGTGAGATACAATTGACAAAAAATCCCATATTTATAGTTGGGACAGAGATAATCTCATATATTGAGACAGTGTAGTTCTTCAAAACAAGCTCAGGCTTGTGGTTGGCACCTCCTTGAGAGGGAGGATGATTATGGTACCCTTTTGTGATTTATATGATTATTTTTGTTTTGACATGATATTTGATTTGATGTCTTGTATGAAGAGGAAACAAATTCTATTGAGACAAGAAGATACCAGATTTTATTATGATGAGAGCAGCACTGATCAAGGAAGCTAAGCCAACACTTCCTCCCTGTTTGAGCTCCTAGGGTGAGGAATTGAAATAGAGGACTCGTGGGGTTGAGGGAACTCTGGACAATAGGGTATGATCCCTATCTATTACCCATAGGGTTGAATATTTTTCTCCCCTATCTTCATAGGGTAGTAGAATGTTGCTCCCATGTCTAGTATTTACAAAGTATAGCCCAATTGGCATCATACCCACAAACAAGGCTTGTCAGGAATATCGCTCCTTGTTTGGCCAACGAGTTGAGAGTGTAATTGGGGTGTACAACCCGAGTGAATTATGATGCAATTGTTCTACCACATGACCATTTAGGGTCATTGATGGGAAGATCAATAGGCAATAGGATGGGTTGAGATAACCGTATGCAATTCTAGGTTGAGATTAGGCTCCCTAATGAGATCCTAGGGTCGAGATGCGCTCCCCTGTGTGTTTGTATATCCTATTTCTTGATATGGGGTTGTATATGTATAGTTCCCCCATGATATTTCAGGTCGAGATGTGTTCCCCGATGTGGTTTCAGATTGAGATGTGCTCCTTGATGATATTCTCTCTGATGACGCTTGATGATGATATTTCAGGTAGTATCCCACTGGAAATGACTCTAGGTAGTAGCCTGATGGATAAAGGGTTGTATCTTGGGCTCCCCTTTAGTAACAAATTCTTCTTCTTCTAGATTCGAGAATGTTCAACATATGAGCAAGAACAATCAAGAGATAAGTAGGAATAAGAAATGGATAAATCGAGATGTACATTGATGATTTGTGATGATGAGATACTTGAGGTGGTCATGGCATGATGAGTACATTATAGATATGAATAGTGATGATAGGTGATGACACCTGAAGACACAAGAATGTCATATTGATTGATGGACATATATTGGCAGGTGGAATTCTCCCTAGTTGAGAGGGAGTATCAATTTTTGTAATTTCAGTAAAATTCCACCTTGGACAAATCATATGACTGATATGATGATTGCATTAGATTCCTGTTTTTGAGAGGACCAAAATCGACCTAAATATCACTTTATTTGGACAAGTGAAAGTTGGTTTTTGAATTTATTTATTCACTCATGTATATTGGGTTAGGTTAGCCCTAAGCACATTTTAAATTGGATAGGTTGGCCTCAACCCCAAGTGGAACCTCGTGAAAGCCTATAAATAGAAGAGACCTCAAGCTCAATTGGATACATTGATCAAACCATCTTCTCTTCTCTTATTGTCTTAGTTCGCATAGGTCTGATGGAGGAAAGCTCACAAAGGGTCTGAAACTATAGGGTCGAAGCTCACACTGATCTAAGGTTTTCTAGATCTCCGACACTGGCATGTAACTGAGTATTTTAGTCCTTGGACACTGGCACAGTATGGTACTAAAAGCGTCCAGGGATCCTTGGACGCTAGCACAAAGTGTTCATGGGAACATTTGGGAGGCTAGGGTTTCCGCTGCTCAGTTTGGTCCTGGGACGCATGCACAGTCTAGTCTGGGTTGCCATAGATGCTCACATGGAATCCTTATGAGAGTATCCAGGGTTTGAGGCAGATCTAGGTATGTTTGACCTGAGACAACCTCATCTAGTTAACCTGGGAGCGCCTAGATATGTTCCAGAAACAGTCTTCCAGTTCTGCAGAGAGCATCCAAGACTGCTATAGATGCTCGCACAACCCCTCCTCCCTGTGTCCGGGACTCAAAGATGATATTTTAGTATTCCGAAGATTCTACTCAGTGAAAGAAGTGTTCAACACAATGAAAACAGTATCTAGCAGTTGACTACAGTCAATGACAACACACTACAGTCCTTAGAATCAGGGTTGTGATTATAAGCATGATTAGATCCATTTCATGGATATCATAGTCGTTTTGTTGCATAGATAAAGTTATGTTCATTTTACTCTCTTTTGATGAATCATTTGATGATGATCTAAGAAGAAGAAGATTTGCAAGGTTTTTCTCCATAGTGGGTTTTGCCTTGGTCCCGAACCAATCCTGGTGTCTCTCTTTGTGTGCATGATTTTATTCTATTGTTCCTTTATATTCCGTTGCCTTGATGATGATGTTGTTCTTTCTATATAATTGCATGTGATGATGAATAATGGTGTAGTTATGAATAATGTAATGATGATATGGGGTGAACTTAATGTATTAATGAATAAATGCAATTATCAAAGCAAAGAACAATGTAGCCCTATGAAAAATTAACACTCTTTCCATTCAACAATGTATATTTTATAAGCATGGCCTATTAGCTGTTTGTATTCTCTATAATAATATGAAATGAGAATTTGTCTCTTGGTCTTCCAAGACTGTTCACAATCAATCTCTTCATTTTCAATGTTGAAAATCACAATTGTGTAACATGAAATAGAGTTGCAATAAAATGGACCAGCAACAATGATTGTAAAAGACATATCTAGAAACTTCGTAGTTTGTATTGGTTACATTTCCAAATTTTTACGAGCTTTTTGTTAATGATTAATAAAAGTATACATTTTCCAAATAGCTATGTCATGAGTCATTTTCCAATTCAATCAACATATCTATCAATATTTTAGCCTGTGCACTTCGCATCACTTTCAACCTTTTGCATTCAATCCTTCAACATTAATGTGAACTTCACATTCAACATAAATTATCACCAATGTGATCAACGACATCAATGACAATATTACCAACATTCTCCCCCTTTGGTATTGATGACAACTTTTTCTATTGTTGCTCATGAAATTACCTATTTTTTTTACCTCTGTCTATCTCCCCCTTTGACATCAATGACATGGTATTTACCTTTGCATAACAAAATGGATGTTGGAGAATGTAGAGTGTTGTAATTGAAAATACTGCTTCAAAATCTGTTTAATAAATCCATTTAAAAACTATTTTCTAGTGTTTTTCCATGATAGGGCACAAAATGCTAATTTTAAAAAATACTACTGAGTGATCCAATTAGAAGTTTGTTCTCCATAGTTGAATTAGTAGTGTATCTACCGAGGGTATGCGACATATAGACAATGTTGGCTTAATCAGAGATGTTGTTGCCTTAAATAATATATAACAAATAAAGTATTTGACAAAGCATGTATATAATAATACACCATGTATATAATACACCACGTATATAATACGACCATGTATATAGTGTTTATGTACAACACATGTATATACAAAACCAACTATAATATTAAGTTATAATATTAAGACAACACATGGAAATACACCACCAAGGGTAATATTAAGGTAACCCATACCATTATTAATGCTAACAATTTGTAATAATGTGCAACCATATATTAAAAGATGGATCATATAATACCTCCAAACCATAAATAATGCCCACCATAACAAGTGCAATAACATTTGAGTTTAATATGTTAACACTGGAGTTGATCATTGGATCATTAATATTGAACGCTGGAGTTGAACGTTGGTTATGCACCACCAAGGATAACACATACAATATGTAATAGTGTTGTAGTTAACACCATACATATATATACACTATCTTTCTAAGATCCAATGCATACAATATGTCAACCATATTTCCGGGAGGGATGATATTAAGTTGTAAATATTATCTTGAGAATGCATCTCCAAGAGAAAAGTCCTAGATCTACATCATCATATTCTGAGATTCTGCAATGTTTCATATCATCTTCCCAAAACAGAGCCTCGAAAGCACTAATCACAAAAAAAGAGTTGGGAATTTACAGTTTCCTTGATGATTTGTGCATCAATACCGGTCCCACATGATTTGTGCTTAGCAATACAAATGCAACTATACCTACATCAAATGCCCATAATTCTTTTTCATTTTAGTTTGTGAAAATTGCAATACCAGAAGATATTAATATTGCTATTATTCATACAATGACACTTATTTTTTTAATTTATAATTGTTGAAGTAAATTACTATTAGTATTTATATCTATATGCTATTATTGTCGAAAGAAAAAGTGCATGCTTTTGTAGCACAATATTACATAAATTGCAACTGGTTTAGTTTATTATCCATTCATAATGCCAATATTTTTAATTGTCAAAAGAAAAATTGCCCTCTTTGTTTTTCTATAATTGAAAGGCTATGATTATTTAAAAAAAACATCTACGGCTTCTAAACACATATTTTAGGATAATTAATTGATTTTATGAATTATGTTGGAGTTTCATTCCTTTTCTAATATTATCTTTCATTGTTCAACTAAATTTGTATTAAAGTTTTCTATCTATTTATAATTAATATTAATGTGAAAATTAAATGCTTTAGTAAAACCTTATTAACTAGATGAAAAATTTACTTCTTGATGTGATTTATTATTATCAGCCATGATGTCAATATTCATATCCACAAAGTAAGAGCCCCTAGGAAAGAAATAAGAAAAAAACCATAGGAAATTAATTGTATTATCCTTGTAGCATAAGCGAATGGATTATTATTATTTTAATTTTAATTATAAGTAATTTGTTTACGTTATTAACAATAGTTTATATATTTAAAATTCATTTAAATGCGACTTTTAATATATTTATTTATTTTCATATAAATCAAATTAATGATACATCAATAAGAAGTCTTTTATTTTAAATATATAATTTGGTCAATTTAAATTATATATAATTTGTTTAAAATTTCAACAAAATTTTAGAAAGGTGAATTTTCATTTTAAATATGATTTTTTTATTCTTCTTATAAATTAGATTAATGAACGAGTAATTCAACTTGATGTTGTACTATATACAATGTATTCCTTAAGCATACAACTTTGATTTACAAATCATGTTAAAAGACATGAAAATTAATATTATGAAATTATGACTTATTATAGCTTTTAGTAATTTTGATATTTTTAAGTTATATTAAAACTATATTATCTATAAATTTTCTATCTTCATATATTTTTACACGTGTTTAAGAGACGTCCTTACCCTTTCAACCCTGGTTGTTTTCAAAGGACTCTTGTTGACCATGCAGATATTTGGCTTCTTGTAGTAATGTTCTTAAATCCTATTCAACACTTCAATTTGATAGTTAATCTTATTGATAAAAAAATGAGAACGAAGATTGAGGTTTTTTTTCTATGCTCCTATTGATAAAGTAGAGAGTGATGAAATCTAATGTTTTATTTTTAAGTTAGTCTCTCTAGCTTCAAGTGGATAAGGTTTGTTAAATATCGTATAAATATGTTATTATTTCAAAATGGAAAATCACATAGACTTCATTTCTCAAATTTCTAAGTAGCATGTTCATCGATATGTCATTGAATTTATCTTAAAATGCATTGTTAGGCTTTATTCCAAATTTAATTAGAATTTATGAGCTTATGAGCTTAGATCTCTCTGCCAAATCCCTATTAAGGACAATTCAAAGTACTCTCAAGAATTTCGAAATGCTTCAGTGTTTGAAATATTCTTTCAATAATATCATGGGGGAAATTCCAAAAGGGTTTTTCTTTTTCTTCCAAATAGAACAACTCTCATGTCCTTCATTGGAAATCCTATCCATTTTAGACCACAAGTTTTCCAATTACCTATCTCTCAAACAACAAGAGGTCATTTTATACATGTGAAGGAGTATTATTGCTAATGAGTGGACTACTACTTTTATATTGTGTTGTCTACTTTTGAGATTCATTTGGAAAGGAAATAAGTGTATACAAAATGTTGATTCTTGCAATGTATTGTCCAAAGTTTAGAGTAGAAAAGGATCCCATATCAAGGGATTCACATAGAAACTAATGGATTTACCAAGGCCAACTTGTTTTAAATGAGGAATTTTGTGATTGATAAGGGAACTTTGATTGATGACACACTTTTTTCTATGAAAGTTTTGCAGTTGAAAAAGGCATGGTTGAAAATAATTTTAGAGTAGAATGTAATGTTCTACTAAAGGCTCAACAATGAAATTTGGTGAGAATAATAACTTCATGTTCTAGCTCCATTTTAAAGGATTATTTTTCTAATTCATGTCTAATAGAAGCTTGGAGAAGCATTTGTATCCTAATAGAGGTGACAAAAATGGTGAAAATGTATGTGAATTGGCATTAAAAACAGAAGTAGACATTGCCATATATGTGACACATGCCATGGAATACTTTCATCATGATTCTTTTGTTCAAGTAGTGCATTTTTATTTAATACCCAATAGCATGCTTTTGGATGAAGACATGATGGGAAATATAATGGATTTTGGTATTGTAAAATTAATTGATACAACCCCTACTAACTCACTTTAACACTTTCTTTTTAACACTTGCTTTGAAAGGATCCATGGGATAAATTGTCCCAAGTATGAAATTTTAGAACATTAATTTTATTTGTTGTTTTGCATCAAAAATTATTGTACACATTGGTCAGGCCTAAAATTTGATGAAGGTTGATTTCACTATAGAGTATGGATTAAGTGAGACAATGACTACCAAAGTTGATATTTATAGCTATGACATTTTGTTATTGGAAATGCTTACTAGAAAGCAACCAACTAGTGAAATGTATTTTGGTGACCTAACCTTGCATAAGTGAGTGAAGCGAGTGATTCCAAACATAGTGAATGAAGTATTTCACTTGAGTATTTTTAGCAAGGTGGATGCAGATGAATTTGGAGAAAGCAATGTACATAATTACTTTCTTTGCTAAAAGTTAGCTTTCTTTGCTAAAAATATTCACACAATGAAAGAAGTGGTAATGGTATTTGAGGACCTTAGAAATGGTTTGGAGGAAAAAAATTATCTCTAACTTATAAACACATATTTTAGCTTAATGACTTGATTATATGAATTATATTGGAGTTTGATTATTTTTTAATATTATTTTAAATTAATCAACCAAACTTTTATTAGTGTTTATTATCTATTTATAATTAATATTAATGTAAAAATTAAATGCTTTAGTGACATTTTATTAACTATATGAAAAATTTACATCTTCATACGATTTATTATTATCATCCGTCATGTCAATATTCATAACGATAAAGTAAGAGCCCCTTAGAAAAATATCACAGGAAACTAATTGTATTATATTTAGAACATAACTGAATGGATTATTATTTTAACTATAAGTAATTTTTATGATGTTAACAACAGTTTAAATGTTGAAATCCCATTTAAATGCGTTTTTTTTTAATTTCCTATAAATTAAATTGATGACACATAAAAAACAATTCTATTATTTTAAATATATAATTTGATCAATTTAAATTTAAATTTAAGTTATATATAGTTTATTTAAATTATCAACAAAATTTTAAAAGTTGAATTTTAGTTTTAAATAGGATATTTTAATCTTTTTATAAATAAGATTAATCAACCATTAATTGAACTCGATGTTGTACAATGTATTTTTTAAGCATACAATTTTGATTTGGCAATCATGCTAAATGGATGAAAATTAATATTATGAAACTATGAACTATTATAATTTTTAGTATTTTGTATCCTTTTAGTTATATTATAACTATAGCATCTACAAATTTTCTATCTACATATATTGTTGCACACAAGTTTGAGAGATGTCCTTACCATTTTCATTGAAGTATTGTTGACCATGTAGATATTTGGCTTCTTGTAGTAAGGTTCTTATATCCTAGTCAACACTTCAATTTGATAGTTAATCTTATTGATAAAACAATGAGATATGGAAATTGAGGTTTTTTCTATGCCCTATTCATAAAGTAGTGAGTGATGAAATCTAAGGTTTTATGTAAATTTTGTCTCTCTAGCTTCAAGTGGACAGAGGTTTGTTGAATATTGTATGAATATGTTATTATTTCAAAATGGAAAATCACATAAGTTTCATTTCTAAAATTTCTAAGTAGCATGTTCACTGATATGTTCATTGAATTTATATTAAAATACATTATTAGGCTCTATTCCAAATTCAATTGAAAATTTACAGAGTCTTATGAACTTAGATCTCTCTTCCAACTCCCTATTAAGGACAATTCCAATTACTCTCAAGAATTTGGAAATGATTTAGTATTTGAAATTTTCTTTCAATAATCTCAGGGAGGAAATTCCAAAAGTGGAGTTTTTTTCCAAATAGAATAGTTGTCATGTCCTTCATTGGAAATCTTGGCCTTTTTAGACCACAAGCATTCCAATTATCTATCTCTCAAACAACAAGAGGTCATTTTGCATCTATGAAAGAATATTATTGCTAATGAGTAGAGCTATTGCTTTTGTATTATGTTGTCTACTTTTGAGATTCATTTGGAAAGGAAATAAGTGTATAAAAAATGTTGATTCTTGCAACAAATTATCCAAAGGCTAGAGTAGAAAAGGATCCCATATCAAGATATTCACATAACAACTAATGGATTTACCAATGCCAACTTGTTAGGAAAAAATATTTTTGTAATTTATAATGGAACTTTGATTGATGACACACTTATTGCTATGAAAGTTTTTCAATTGCAAAAGACAAGGTTGAAAAGAGTTTTAGAGTAAAATGTAATGTTCTAAAAAAAGTTTCAACATTGAAATCTAGTGAAAATCATAACTTCGTGTTCCCACCTCCATTTTAAAGGATTAGTGTTACAATTTATGTATAAAACAATCTTGGAGAAGAATTTGTATCATAGTAGAAGTGATAATAATGGTGAATATGAATGTGAACTAGAATTGAAAACACAATTAGAAATTGCCGTAGAATTGGCCCATTCCATGGAATACTTTCATCATGATTCTTTTGTTAAAAATAGCAACAAGAAATTCCAATTTAATTTGTCCTTGAATTAAATTTTAATTCTATTCTCATAACAACTTGTAATAATTAATTAAGTTAAATTTACTTATTTGACTTAGGAAATTTGAGTTGGAAGTTTATCTAGAGTCATGTAGAGTGACCCCTAAATTTTAGGGGCCCAAGTTGAGTTCTTTGGAGTTGTAATTAGAACACTCAGTCTAACTGAGTTATAGTCAGATAAACTAGTTCTAACTGTTGGAGGAACTAGTAGAGGTCTAGTAGTGGAGTAGTGCACTAGTGCATCACTAGTACCACACCAGTTAACGAAAGATTCACTCACAAATAATTCATGCATGTTAGTTCAGATGAAGACCCAGTTGAGATTAGAGTCAGGGATAATGTACTATCAGTTGTATAATTTTTCGAGTTGTATAGATGGTGCATGCAATCAGTTGAGGACCTATGTTTGGATTGCACAGTTATGGAGAGTGGATTTCCCAATTAAATATGGGCTAATTCTCTCAGGAATTTTGAAAGGAAGTAGGGGCTTGGCAGGCAACAGAATTGGTTAAGTGTTGGCTTGAGCTGGCTTGTGAGGCAGAGAGTTAGATTTTACTAGTGCAAGAATTGTTAAGGATGAACAAGCATTGTATTTTCTTCTCAAATCTTCTGGTTAATTTAATCTAGATAGTCAGGGTTTTTAGCAGTTGCTTTCCCCAAAGGAATATTGTGTTATGTGTGATTGATATTCTTCCTCTTTTTGCTTTTTTTCATCGATCATTATTGGTTTCCACTGAGAAGAGTAAAGTATATTCTTGTCTTGTGTTTTAGCAAATCACATAAGTTGTTGAATACACAAAAAAATCTACGTGGTATCAGAGCTGAAGACAGTATAGAAGAGGAGATTTCAAGTTTGGTGTGCAGGTGAAAATTAAATTTGCAAGTTCATACTTTAGATAAACAATATGTCTTTCTATGGGTTGCGATTTGAGTATGCCTTGGAGGGTAGCTCGAATTACATAGCTTAGAAGTAAATGATGGAAGTAGTGTTGCAAGACAATGGCCTCAAGGAATTCATAGATCATGACATTCCTAAGCCTCCAACATAGGATTCTAAAGATCTGGTTAAATGGAGAAAGTGTGTGGCAAAAGTGAGAAGGATTATCCTGGAAAGAGTTCGATACCACATTGTCTCGAGTCTTCATGGCAAGGATACTCCATACTCAATGTGGAAGGCATTGACGAACTTGTTTCAAAATAGCAGTGACCGTAGGAAATTGTCACTGAAGGACAAACTCCGAAAGATCAAGATGGAGAAGGGCGACTCTATTCTAAAGTACTTGACCAAGTTCACCCATTATCGGGATGAGCTTGGAAGTGTTGGGATCACTATTTCTGAGGACGATATGGTGAGCCTATCTCTTTTAGGACTTCCCAAGAGTTGGCACAGTTATCAGGACTCTGTCAATGGGAGGGAGAAGCTACCAAATTGGGAATGGCTATGGTCGGATTTGGTACAAGAAGAGATTCAGAGGAATACCAGAGACTAATCCTCATCAAAGAATGATGATGACGAAAATTGTGCCTTAGAGGGGAAGGGGAAGGCATCCCATTCCAAATCAGATTCTTGTCACGGAGGAAAGAAGAAGGACATGTCGAAAGTCAAGTGATTACATTGTCATGAGTTGGGACATTTTGCCATAAAGCGTCTGCTTAAGAAAGCCGGTAAGAATCCCTCAGGAGGAGCGGCAGGAGGCGACGTGCTTGCCTCACAATTCAAACTGTACTTTACCCTCATCGCATATATGGTGTCATTGATGGTAGGTAGTGTATGGTACCTAGAAAGTGGAGCTTCTTTCCACATGACTGGTAACAAGGAGCTCTTCAGTAACATGTAGGAGAAGGATCTCGAGATGCATATCGATATGGGTGATGATGGGAGGTATAGTGCTACCGAGCTTGGTACATTTACCTTTCACAGGGAGTCAGGTGCTCCCCTCACTTTGCAAGATGTTATGTATATTCTTGGTTTGAAGAAGAACTTGGTATCTGTTGTCATGTTGGAGGATAGAGGCTATGATGTGATCTTTAATAAGGGAAATGTGTTCCTTCGTCACATAGCCATGAGACAGATAAAGAGGATAGGGATTCAAGTGAAGAATCTCTACAGGTAAAAAGGATAGGGGTTCAGTATGTGCTTCATTAATTATGGTGTCTCTTTCCTATTTTAATGCACATAATATAAGTTACGTTTTATGGTCCCAACTTCTATACATATCCATTCATGAGTGTATATGGGGTGACCTTCATTACCAATGCATGTATTTTGTGTTTTAGAAGATCCTTTGGTTCCATCTTCTCTTGTAAAAATTGTAGGATATCTTCCAAATCCATGGGGTCTCTTTGACTTGAAATAGGTGTGTCTAGAAGCTCATATTATATTCTTGTTCTTAGAAATATAGTGACTTTTAAACCATTTAATTCTAAAACAAGTTTGTTTCACATTACTGAAATTAACGGAATACAGTTTACAAAAGTTATATGCGAAATCTTTGATAGCTTAATCTTTCTTAATAAATAATAAATCGTTATCATCCAACAATACTGAATCAAAAGGTTTTCAAAATAAATAACATTTTATCAAATCATTATTATATTGGTTTATTAATTGCATTTTATTAAATTAAAGGAACTTCTATTATTAAATAGACACCGATTTCTTGCTCATTTTTAATATCAAAAAAATTATAATTGGTTGATAAAAAGGAGGTGGGAAATCAAGTTGAATGGTAAACCATTCACATGAAACTTTGCGTTTCAACGAAAACATCGGAAACCAATTTTCTCAACAGAGTGGAACACTTTTTTACTGATCACCATTCATATGTTTCAACGAAAACATCGGCACCCAATTTTCTCCACGGAACTGTAACACTTTTTTTTACTAATGACCGATGTAACATTAACTTTGTTATTAAATAATTTTTTTTTAATAGAACGGACGGATGATGTTATGTTTTTTAAGTTTGATTTTTTCTTTTTACTTTTTGTTTGTTTGGGTTAATTGATTAGATTGACTCCAGATTAAGGCAGTTTGTTTATCAAGATGAAAGAAGATAATAAAAGTTATAATTTTTTTATTATTATAAAAAATATATAATAAATAATAAATAAATTAACTTTAAAAATATTATTAATATGTAGTGTAAAATAAAATTTTATTTTTTTATTTATTTATAGAATAAACATATACATCAAATTTAAGATTTATTTGTCAATGATAAAAATAATATTAAATATTTTTTTTAAAAATAATATTAAAAGATCATATATAAATTGTAATTGAGCTCAAAATGATGGTATGGTGAATCAAATTAATTTGGAACAAGTTACAAACACCATAAAATGAAAACTAAGATTGGGTTTCGTTACCATCATATTTACCAAGGCATATGGTGTTCATGTTCTTCAACATGGGCATTGTGTTCACCTTTGAATGTTCAGCCTCAAAAATCCGTTGTGCGCATTGTGCAGTTAGACCGATCCCAAGTCGAAGTAATAGGGGAACTTAATCAAGTTACCATTAGACTTTCATCGAACCCTAACGTATATCAAGTCATTGACATTCTTGTAGTTGATATTAACGAGTTCTATGACTTAATCCTTAGTAGAGATCGGTCAGAGAAACTCCATGGTTATTTTTTGACTGACTGGTCTCACATGTGGCTTCCCTATAATGGAAAGCCAAAACAAATAAGGGTCAATCGCGAAAAGCATCAAAAGTATATTGTTACAAAATTAGAAGGATAAAACGAACCAATTGTGTATAATAGAAATATCATCAGAAACTACTCAGTCGAATCATTTCTAGGAAATTTCAATGCAAATATTTCACCTTTCTTGGAAAATTTTGTTGTATCGTAAGTTGAAAACACCCACATAACCTCAATAGGGATAGAGGCTTAGAAATTAGCAGGAATCGGACCTCACTTCTCAACCTCATTAATTAAAATGGCCCTCCCCTACGTATCACCCTTACTCCTCTTCATCTCTCCCACTCTCTGTTCCCCTAACCCTCACAACTAACCCCCTTATCACACTCACCCCTCCTCTCCCTTCTGTAAACTAACACACTTCCCTTTATTTCTACCTTTCATTAGCCCCTCTATAGGTCAAACCAACTCCTCTCCTAACCATGAAAATACCATTAAACATTGTAAAGAATAAATTCGTTCTTCAAGATAGTAACTAGACATCATATTAAACTTAGGTAAGATTCAATTTAGAACACTTTAACAATAATCTAGAAACATAGACACATATGAGGTTAGAATCCAATTACTAATATTACATTAATCTCCTACAAATTAAACTATCAAAATTAATTAAATAAAATTTGTTGTAAAATAAAAAACTTATTACAATAAAATAAAAAACTAAAAAACATAAGAATTTTAAAGTAAACCTAGACACAATCTAATTGCACAAATCAATGATCAAAGTATTAAAAGAAAAAACAATTTTCTCAAACACCTCTCCCTTAAAACATAGATAAATGTAAACTTAATTAAAAATAAACAAAAATAAATAAACCTATTACATTAGTTGAGATAACAATCTAAACTACAAATTAAACTATTAGAATTAATCCCTTACAAATTAAACTATTAAAATTCATAAAATAAAATAAAAAATTTGAAATAAAACTTATTGAAATAAAATAATAAACCTAAAAACATAATAATTTTAAAGAAAACCTAGAAACTAACTAATTACATAAACTTAAACTAATTAATAACCAAAGTATTAAAAAACAATTTACTAAACCCCTCTCCCTTAAAAAACATAGACAAATAAAAAACTTAATGATTAATTTTTTTTTAGAGTAAAGTAAATATACCGATTACATTAGTTTAATAAACAAACTAATAACATTAAATTAAGCAACAATTCAAAAATAACAAAATCAATTTATAAACATGAAGAATTGTATTTAATTAGAATAAAAAAAAAATCATTATAATTAAAACTAAGAATATGAAGCGAGAAATTCAAAGCAATTTTAATAATTTATTAAAAACAATTAAATATTAGGAGTAAATGTATTAACAACAACAACAACAACAAAAACAATAATAATAATAATAATAATAATAAATTTAAATTAAAATCATTTAGAATCATCAACTTCCCAACTTGAAAACTCACCTAACCATATTTATGGCTCCTGCTCCTCTTCTTTGTAAATCAGTCCTGATGATGAGTCTTGGTCTAGACTCAAAACGTCGACAAATTAAAGATGAAGACTGTGGAATATTCGAATTCAGTTTCTCAAAAACCACACCACAAAAATCTACAAACCATTAAGTTGAAAACTTTTCTCAAATGGATACTTCTAAGTGTATAAATTTTGTAGATAAACCTATAGTTAGCGCTTTATTTTGGAAATTATTTTTTTACAGATCTAAATCCAACGATGGAGCAGGAGCAAGATGCATATAAGTTAGTCTAAAAGAGGAAAATACTATGTTAGCATGCAGACTTGAATTTGATTGCACAAACAACACTGTTGAATATGAAGCTTTAGTTCAAGGCCTGTATAAAGCCATCGACCTTAATATCAAATACCTACAGGTGTTTGGGGATTCAAAGATTGTGATAAAACAAGTGAGAAATACCATACACTCTTTGTCTAGACATTTGATACATTATTAATCATTAGTCCAAGACCTCACTTCTCACTTTACAATGTTTAATATTTCCCTTTACCCCCAGACTCCAAAACCCAAGCGCTGACCTTTTGGCTAATGCGGCCTCCAAGCTCATTCCACCAGGAGATTACAGTCCCGATCGATTTTCTATTGAATTGATTTTTAGACCTTCTATTCCTGATAATGTCACCAATTGACAAGTCTTTAATAATGATCTGGATATCATAAGCTTTTTGACATGAGAAGGTTCTTATGATGACCAAATAATTGATGAAGATTAACATGACGGCCAACTTAAGCAAGACGTAACAATGAACGCTATACCTATGTCTATTGTTAAGCTGGAAGACTTATCAATAGACATAGATGTAACTATACATAATACAACTTCACAATACCAATAACTTTGACTTTTTGGGATTGAATTTTTCCTTTAGACAAGGTTTTAATAACAACGAAATATGACCTCCGCTTAATCATAAAGCAGACTATTCACTATAATAGTTAGTCCATTATGGACTTCAATGTTGTATTTGAAGTCCAAAAACAACCTTAAATTTGGCTTTAGCCAAGAAAATAATTGTTTTGTACTCAAGAGTAGTCCACATATAAACTGGTTATGTCATATGGTTTCATGTTTGCTCTTTTTAACACTACTTCAAACATCTTACCGGCCATTAATAATTTAGTGTATATTCCACAACAATGGAATAATCAATATGCAAGTACATACACTTGCCATCCATGAGTCATAACGAAGGTTACCATGTTCTCACATTCCCAGATCTCTTAATTTTCAGGGTACTATGTGTACCACGGTGTGAACTTAGGTCATTAACATGCCTTAACACTAGATCACGACTTGGTAGAATATAATTCATTTCTTGGAAAACAAATCAATTTTCAGATTCTTTAAAATAAATAGTTTATGCAGTAATTGTTATGTTGTCATATTCAAACCCAGACAACACTATCCATGCAATATGACAGGTAGACTTCTCCCATATTGCTTGATAGGAAATAGTGGTACAAAATATGCATCTCAGATTGTACGATTGGCAATTAATTTGAATAGATTTCTAGATATCATTTTATAGAAACAAATTATCTTTGTACACAAAAATCTTGATTACTAGCACCACTTAGCCATCAATATGGTTGAAGCATCCTATTTATTTAACAATGAGGTGTTGCATGGTTTTTTATCCCCTCTCCTCATCACCTAGAACTTTTTATATGTCACACCTTACTTGGTGCCTGTATTATTTTGCTACTAGCATAAGATCCTTAGATCATCATATGTTGTATTAATGTGAAACCTTTTGGTTTACCAAAAATTTGTTTATTAATTTGGACAAGTCCTGTTCCGATTCTAATGTACAATTCTTGTTAGTCATTAGGCTCCTCTAAATCGCTCTAATTCATCAAGCACCACCAGATCTAGTCTGAAAGTATACTTTTTTCTTTTTATATATAGTAGAATAACATAGATCATTTTAAACTTATCACTTCCAACAAGAAGTACATTTGTAAGATATACAATTATTCTACTGGAAGCATATTCTTTTTGCCGCAAATTTGAAAGGTCCCTATTTGTGAGATATTACTAATGGAACCCATCTATGCACATCAAGGTTGTGGAGTTTGAGGTTGCATACTTTGAATTATAATAATTGAGACTTGTCAATGTGCCCTTGAACTTAATATTGTCTTTATTCTATTAACCTAGAAGCACTAGGAGCTACCTTTACACTCCTATTATGTATTTATACTTTTGGGTGCCCGTCACATTGACCTACTTATGAAGGTCATAAAATTATTAATGTATGGTGTCTTCATGCGTACACTAAGTTTTATTGCATGTGTACACACTCTTCATAACTCTGACCCTATTTCAGTCCAGATTGAACATAATTTGTGCCTCTTATTTGTCTTAGTTACAATTATTTAGATATTGCTTCTCAAAAGAAACATGTATGTACCAAAGTATGCATGTCTAATTAAATATTCATATTTATACTGAATATCTGAATAATAATGTAGTAAGGTTTAGTTCCCTCCAACAGTGTATATTTGGAGAATTTTCCTCATCAGGGTGAATTAAACGGTTCAACCGGTGGCAAAACCATATCCAAAAATGAACTACATCATTACATGTAAATGCACCAATTAACACAAAAATATTGATTTGAAAGACAATTTTAAAAATACAGTCTCATACCACATACAAAGACCTCTCTTTCATACATATTTCATGGGAAACTTCATGAATAGATACAATTTAAAGAAAACCTTCAGAATTTGTTCGAGGACGGAAACCAATTAATTAACCATCAATTTCTACTAATATTGATAGAATGACATGAACTTATTTCGTATGAATTCAACATTTCTTCCCTTTATATTTCTTGCTTGCTTAGAATCTCTATAAACTCTATTTCATTAAGTTATGTCCTTGATTGGACTATATTTACCAGCATTAGTTTGTATTTTATTAAGCTATGTCCTTGCATATCAATCATACAACTAATAATTTAACTTTAATATGAGTAAAATAATATGATGACCATACCACTAAAATACATTGATTTTTTAATACAATAACCATATTTTAAAAATCATTTATTCACCAACATTATATATTCATAACCTTCATTACATAATATATCAATGATTCTTCCTAAAGCTGGTTATACACTTTACTCCTCTTATGTCGAGGCATTTAGTATTTGAGGCTTCTCTTACTTCAATTTGAATGATATATATTCTTCTTACGTATGTACTACATGTTATATAATTGGATATCACATTATCATTATGGGTATAACATCCTACTTAATTGCATGTAATTCCTAACACGCAATAAGTAGCACAATAAAATAGTACATTTATGGCTGACCATTTCTACTTATTGAAATAATCAATGTGTTAATTCTTGTCATTCCTTTGCATTACTCTCTATTCCACAACAACACTGCAAGGTTCTATGTTATATAACACATTGCAGAATTATTTGTTCCCGTATAACCATTCACGGTTCCTCCTCTGCCTAATGCTACTATAGTTATCCACAATACTTAGACTTGAGAAATTCGATATAAGTGCAAGGATTAAATCCAACCTTGGTCATTCATCAAACTCAACTATAACCATATAAAATTTGGTCCATCATGTGTAAAGTATCTTAAATAAATTTTTAAACCATGATAAATAGTGAAAATTTGCATCGTCCATGCATGTAAGCACACAAGTGAGCCATTCATACATGCAATCACATGAATAAGGAAAATTTAAGCCATCCATGCATGTAAGCGTACAAATGCAGCTTATTATAAGCATGTAGGGAGTTTAGACATCATCCTCATTCATCCACGACACTTATCGTATGAAAAACATAATAAACTTACAACCTTCACTGCATAATGTAATCATGCAACTCCATGGATCAATTATGCAGAACCGCAAGGCTCATGTCTCACACACATACAATTGTGAGATGATCAATTATGGAAAACCACAAAGAACAGACTAATTATTGCATAAAATAATGTGACCCGTCGTGCTCCGTGAGCATTAGTTACAGGTAGTTCTTAATAAGGTCATGTTGGTGTGACCTGCCGTGCTCCAGGAGCGTGAGTACAGGTTATTTTATAAGGGCAAGTTGTAGAATTGTATGTTGAAGACATTTTATACCCAGAATTTTATCCTAGATAACTGGTGAAGGTTGCAGAGGGCTATGGATTCAACCGATGATGGCACTTCCATATGATGGTTCAGTATCAAGACAGATGCGTTGTGCTCCAGGAGGTTGAGAAGCATTAATTCTGCAAAGTCAGTGAACGATGGTCAGAAATGGTTATGTCTTAAATGGATCAAGTGGGAAGATCAAAAGTGTGGTGAAGAAAAGTGTGGAAATCGTGAGATTTCAGAGTGGATATGAGTGCAAGTGATGATGATATCAGATAAACTTGATAAAGATTCATTTATTATTTTAATATGTGTTTTCAATGTTGTCCATGTAAGCATTAAGGGAGGGTGTTGGAAGTAATGCTTCTATGTGTTGTTGCGAGTTGTCATTATGAGTCCCTAGGTGTGATTCTAAAAGTAGTTATTTCCCTATGGCTATGAGTTGTCTATGAGTCATACATCCACCTTCTTCAGATCTTATCATCTAGAAGTCGATGATCTAATCCTGATATATGTAACTTCTTTATGTGATCAATAAACAAAGTGTGATATTTGTGTTGTGTGAACAATCTCTTCTCTCGATTTGTATTTTTAACAAATTCCATCAACCAACTTTAATCTTATTAAACATTATTGTATGTGTGAACTAGCTGAATTGGAAACTAGGACAACCCTTAAACTACAAGTAATCAATAAAATACAAACAATTTTAATGTTTCCTCAAGGAATCCAATATTTGTATGGGACCAATCAATTTTAAGAAAATAAAATTAATTTTTCCTATTTATAATCTAAATCCTTTCGGAAATATTGTAGTATTTGTTTTATCCTATAATATCTTCTTACTTTTTTGCATAAGAGGGAGGTACTAAGTAGCAACACTGGTTTATTTCTGGTTTGTTTTTAATGTTTCATTTCGACTTTAAATTTTAATCCTTAACTATTTTATAAAATAATATTTTGACATTTTAATTTTTTTACTATATAATTTTCTTAAAATTTAATCATTATAATAAAGAATAAAATAAATATCTATATTAAAATTTATATAATTAGTTTTTTTTAGTTTACAAGGGTAGTTTAATTGACCATTATCATGTTATGAAGTCATGAAATTCATCTTCAAATCCTACAAATCAAGATGAAAGAAATATTTATTTCTATTAAATATACTATAAATAATAAAAAATCATACATTAAATAAAATAAAATAAAAAATTATATATTAAATTAAATTAAATTAAATTATGTATATAAATATGTGTGTGTTGCTTATGACATTTTTTTATATTATATGGTATTTGATTAATAGAAATAATATTAAGTTTTAGGTAAGAAAAGGTATTTACATATCAATTATTATGGGTTGAAAGAAGAAATTGTGATCGTAGTAATTTATATATTTATATTATCAATTAAGAGAATTATTTGTGATGGTAGAAATATTGATATTTATATTATCATTTAGGAGAAGTATTTGTGATGGATAGTCTTTTTTATTATGTTATATGATGTATTATTTTGATTGTTATTTATATGGAAACTTTTAAATTATTTGAGAGTTGATTAATATAGTATTTTAGTAATAAGATGACAAGACGAAATCTCCCAAGGTTTAACTAGTTGGTCCAGTTCACGTCATTAAAGTAGTTCTTCTATTGAGAGGTAAGGGTTCAATTTTCCTAATAGTTTCTCTACGACACTCTGTGATAAAATATTTCATAGATGTAGTAGTCGGTCTTGGATTTCTGTGATCGTGAACCGCATAGGAAAGAAGACTATAAGAAGAGTATTTTAAGATGGAAAAAATGTTGGCATAATTTTATTTATTTATTTATAAATATATATAAGCATTTTAGAAGGTATAGTTGTTATGATAATCAAATCCATTTTGAGTATAATTTAAGGAAAGATAGTTGTAATGACTTTTAATCTCAAAAGAAGATGTATGGTAAGATTTATAATATATTTGCACCAACATATTAAAGGTTAAGAAAAAAACAAACAAAATTATAAAAAAATATTAATAAAGGTGTTATACCATATGCTACTTGGCTAATTCTAATAAAACTTATTTCAGTCATAGTGATGAAATATTTCTAAATTTGAGAAATGGGACACAAGTAATTTCTCTTCTTAAAGGTGAAAAATCCTACCATGACTTAATGCAGGAGGACGTAGGTATTTTTATGATCCCAAAGGAAAAAAACATATCATAATTTATCATATTAGTTGCTATTTACTGATATGCACATAATTATTCAAAGAAAACCAAACCACTTGAAATAAACCATCGATGTTGCATAACAACGAAGACTTTCACTAAAAGAAATTTTAGATCTTACTATATGACCAAAAATATGATTTCAACTTAAAATGTATTTGCGGGAAAGTCAATATTTTATTGTCATCCTCAAACTATGCCACTAGAATCATTTTATTTATAATCATATTTATCCTTAATCCCACCATTAAATCATAGACTACTAAGTTTATATTTAACTTCTTGCTCAAAATAAGAATAAATGAATATTTATTTGAAGTTAAAATATTCTTCTTAAAATTAATAATATATTGTAAAAAGGATGCAAATTAAATTTTTATAATGGTTTATTATAAATAAATAACCACTTACTTTAGAGTGTTATGTTGAATTATGACCTAATCTGATTTGACTTCCTAATTGTACCTAAACTTTTTAGGAAAGGATTCCTTTAATTATTGAGTGGACACTAAAATTCCCTACATTTATAAGAATGGATTATTGAAACTACAATTATACATGGCTTACTCAAATATATTATTTTTCATCCTTTCCCTCGTCTTTGGTTTAGCCATCCATATTGACCATGAGTGAATGATGTGATACTAGGAACTTATAATGCTTTAATGTGTGTTCATCTTGATATTTTATAAATTTAAGAAGATTTGGAATTATGTATTTTGTATTGGTTATGAAAAATAAAAAGGATTTCTATGTTAGTATAGACTAGGTTAAAACAAAATGTCTTTTAATACTCTAACTTATTTCATCTATTTTTCTTATTTGTTCTTACATTTTCATCTTTATTATCTTCTCAATTATACAACTACCAATTACTTTATTTTTTCTTTATATGAAAAATTTAATCAAAGTGCAATTTTGTAACTACCATCACCGTTAAAGATAGTAGTGACATCGATTAAGAAGATATGAAAGGATTAACTTTGACATTCTTATGAACAAGAACCAACTCTAAGATGGCTGAAAAATGTTTCCACACATCACAAATTGTTCATGATACTAACCTAGATATGCACCCATCTCAAAAATACATTCTATCACATTTAAAACCTACAATTCAAATGACTAATCCATAAAACACAAGTGCAATATTTTAAAAACTCAAAAAAGATGATCATTGTCTATACAATAATCAGGGAAAATTTCAAGAATGGAACTTTATCTTAAAGTTTAGAAATATTGGTAAATTTCATTAATCCTTAATATGCAAACTTTACATTTTTGTGGATATCCTTGTACAATATTCAAGTTTATAATGATTTTATATATAGTTTTTATGAATTTTTTGCTATTTGGAATGTAAAATAATTTTATATTATAAAATTTGGGAAAATATTTTTTTTTGGAAAAAATGGAAATCATTGGAAAATGGGTTTTTTGGAAATAGAAAATTAACTCATCTACTAATATTAACCACTAAATTTTTCTTGAGAATAAGACTCTCTTAGTTTAACCTAAACCTTCTTTAATGCAAAGAAAATTTTCCCCAAAAACTATATAAAAACCCATTGTAAATAAAAACAAATGATCACTTGATTCTAATGTCTATCCAATCACAGAAAAATAAAAGCAAAACATCAGATTAAAAAAAATAAAATTCTACCTAGTAAAATGGAGTATTATTCAAAATTACAAGAAAAACAAAAAAAACTAAAAACTAAAAACTAATGAAAAAAAAACATTTAGAATATACATGAAGAAGATACTCTTTTGTCTCTGTATAATTGAGAACAACATGAAACAACTTGAATTAAGAAGAAAAATGCAACATTAACATTTTCAATATTGAACCCGAAACATAAAAGTAACCCACAATTAGACTGTTAAAAATGAACCAGAAAAAGAAAAGTAACCCACTATTAGACCGTTAAAAGTAGTATCACCAAGAATTTCAAAATAATAAGATAGGATTTGAAACATATCGATGAGAGATTATTTCATTTTATTTTATTTGCAAATAAAACAAAAATGGTTGAAAAGGATTATGCTGCTTCTTAATGATATGAGTTTTTTGATTCACAGAACTCAATGATATATTGCTAAAACTAATTACATGGTGATTATGCTGTGCAGCGTTTATGAATTCAGAAAATGACATTGCATCTCTCATGATTGTGGAGGTTTGCCGTTACACCAAAACCCACAGGTGACCCTCAAACGCAACTCGGGGGAATGAAACCTGGGTCCAGGCTCTAATAGCATGTGGAGGTTTGCCGTTACACCAAAACCCACAGGTGTTGGTAAACGTTACAAATCAGTAACTAGGATCCCCAGTATGGAAATTACGGATTCCATAGAGGTGCGGTGATTCTTCCAACAATGATAATGATGGAAAATGCTCCCAGAACAATGAATAAGCTCATCATTTACAGGCCAACGGATAACATAATCAGCCAGAGTGAGCTCGTCTCTTTGTGGGAAAAGAAGGCTAGAAGAACCCTGAATAGAGTTTTTCTGCCCGAGGCCGCAATGGTTAGACTTTCAGAGAGCGAGATAACAGTTATCACTTCATTTTTCTTCCACGCTTAATATTTAATATTTAGACCCTCTGTTAAGTGCATATTTTAAACTTGTTATTAAGTTCATGAACCCATGTTGACACGTAGCCAAAATATGAAAGAGATTGTCTCTCCACACATGTTTGGGTCTCAAGCTAGTGAATTTCCATGAGTATCTCAAGGAACAATAATTAAATAGGTGGTAGTTGAGTCACAAGCAAAGAGACTTGTGCCTCGCTACCCCTGCTCAGCTCTGCCACATCCCTCCCTCTACACCTCAATCATTGTCTCGACGACATAGCAAACACCCAAGGGGCACACTTCTTGCATATGATATGGATCCCTTTACCTATAAAGAAACAAGAGAATGGACGAGACCCACCTCCAACAATTTCGGGGTGACAACACATGATACATCATAAAAACTCTATACACATGCCCCTCACTCTACATACGACCGTCAATTCTGAGATAGGATACAATTTCCTCAACCAAGACCTTCACCATTGACCATTGAGCAAGAGAGGAAAAATGTAAAGGCCACAAGACCTTGAAACCTAGAGGTGCATGACCAAACATAGTACTTAAGACCTTGAAACCTAGAGGTGCATGACCAAACATAGTACTTGACCGACCAGAGCTTATCCAGCCAGGAAAAGGACCTAACATTACAATACCCCATAATTCATTCCAAATTGGAGTCAAATTTAACCGTAAACATGGGCACTCACACAATACGCAATGACAAATTGACAAACCCTCCTAAGCTGAGACCACAAACTAGAATTGAAAATTCATATGCACATATTGATGCCCTAATAAGTTAAACCCACACAAGATTAACCACTAAAAAAAGGAGACCAAGCATAACAAAGAAAATACCTACGAATTCACACTGCACATGAAACTTGATGCCCTCATCAATCCTTTTGAAATGAAATCTCCAAATGACCATGGACAAGACTAGGAAATCAGGGAACCCAACACATATAACCACACTTCGTTAGCCAACACAGCAACCTCTCAATGCTTTGAAACAAAATACTACCCATAACGCACAGAAGCTTACACAATCATATTGAACATGGATGTTGCACCAAGAGGCCTAGGACTAGGACTTTCTCTCGACTCCTATCAACTCATGATGAATTGACTCAATGCCTGTTGAAACCATTTTATAAAACCAATGCCAAATGGAACATGCATGTACATGGATGCAAGTGCAGGTTGTGTCCCCTCTCCTTTAATGTTGAATGTGTACTTGGGATGGAAGACACTCCCTCCAAGACCTAGTTACATCTTCATGTACACCCTATCAAGCAATTTATTAGAATTAATTTTAATTTATAGTTTAAAAAGAAATAATTACTCAACTTTATTTTAATATTTTATTTATATAATTAAAAGTTTATATAAAAATCAATTTGGAAAAAATATTTATTTAAATTTTGATTTTATGAAATAAATTGAAAAATAGAGTAATTATATTATATTTATTTACTTAATTTGCCTTTTAACGAGATAAGATAAATGCTAGTGAATTTGGAAAGCATACACTCATAAATATTAAATTATATTTTGAAGGGCAAATGCAGAAATTACATTTTGAATAGGATAACGTAATGATAATTATTGAAAGTAAAATTGCTAATTTAAGTTGGGGATGTCGCTGGTTGTATAGGAAAAATATTATGAATTTTTTTATATAAATGGTTTTTTTTATAATGAAGTAAATGTTTTAAATTTATTTTTGAATAATTTTAATTTTATTTTAGATATACGGAAATATGTATAGTAGTTTTGATTTTTAGCTTTCTAAGAAAATATATTTGTAAAATCAAAAGATATGTTAATTTAATATATATATGAGCAATTAATTTCTCGAAAAGATAATTTCAATTTTTATTAAGACAATAGGATGTTGATATTAGATCATTATTTTGAGGAGTGGATTCGTAGTGATAACACTTAAATAATTTAAAAAAAAAAAATTATAGTTTACTGAGTAACAATACACAACAATTTATCATTAGATCAGATCATGTAAATATATTAAACAATCATCATAAGCATTATAATCAACATGTATAAAGGACACACATGATTTCTAGTGGAAACCCTGAAGGTAAAAAAATCACTCTGTTGTTCTTGCTTCATTTTTTGCTTTTGTTTATTAATCAAATAATTTCTTTTATTTTGTTTAGCTTGAAACCACCATCACGGAGCCACTACCCCTATAACAATTTAGCTAGCCGCCAAAAATAAGGAGCCACAACCCCTCAACCTAGAAATCTAACACCTCAACATCAGATAAACAAACACTTTAATTCAAAGAACCTATTCCATGAAATACACACACACTCAAAATTGTCTCAAACGTACATTTTTAACAAAGTGGCATAGTTTTCACAATATTGAAAATGACACCTCATGCTCAAACATGATTGTATGGCATATGATATTACATATACAAAATGGGTCTCGCTACTCACTCATTGATCACTTCCACTGTCACCACCATCATTTAAATCCCAAGATTTCATCTTTCTCCTCTTACTAGAAGAAGGAGGTAATTTTTTCTTCTTTTGAGGTGTGCTTCATCTCTCTGTGGATTGTAGAAAGAAAAAACATTCGCATTCTAATTTTTTCGTAGTAAATTACACACTTGCAATTTAATACTTTATAATTTAAGCCCATCAAACTCACCAAATATACTATAATTAGTCGCGAGGGTGGCATCAACTTTCACATCGCCAACCTATCAATATTACTACCCTGCAATAGTCACAATAGTCAGCAAATATAATTTAAAGAAAAAATTCCTAGAATGAATTTTATTTATCATAACGAAAAAAAATAGTCAATGAATGATCTCATCTTGAATCTCTCGTGCAATGATGGAGATTCACTCACAAGTGGAGAACTCAATTGCACGACTTGCTCAAAGGCCACTATATGTTCTATGGATACAACCTTTATGAGTGGATGGGAATGAGAATGTGGTGGAGGTGGGTGATGATCAATATAGATAAGTTTTACTAGTGAAGGGCATTCCTAGGTCGAGATAAGGTCAATTGAAAATATCATGGAAATGTGATAATATTGGTGGACAATTGGTGGGTGAATAATAAATGATGGTAAATGATGTGGAGGGGAAAGAACATAGGACTATGTAAATTAAGGAACCTGCATATACATTTATAATAATTCAATTAGTAAACCAAAATAACATAATGGAATTAAAAATTAAACAAATATAATTTGACCTATGATATATGTGAAGGGGAATATATGCCCTCCCTCATTTGGCATGGCTCCTCCCCTGGTGTTATCAAAATATATAAAAACATTAAATGAGCACTACAATTATATTAAAGAATAAAATTATTTACATTTTTGACTAAAAACATATGAATTCTTTTGCAAGGAGGGATAATTTTAATTCACCATACCTTTTTTGCAATACATCAAATGAACAAGTGATATTCACTATAGCATAAGTGGCCCAAAACGACATTGATGCATCCATAGGTCTAGTGAGAGTGTTACAAGGGTGTAGCAACTACGAACACCATATATTCACATATATAAATAAAATTATAGATGGTTCCATCTAAATGTACTATTAGGCAATGATTCAATAAAAAATAATGCTTTACTCCTCTTCAATAAGTAAGCATTCGAACAATTCCAAATGCTCACATCATAACCATAAAGCTACGTTTCCTACTATCCTCCATCTAGCCATAACAAGTCTTCCCATAGTTGGTACATCTATGACGTTCAAGTGAGCCTCCATGTGGAATTTGTTGGCGAAGCCCTATTAAAGAGTCAAACAGTCTTGCTCCGCCTATAAAATTAGTTGCTAATGGATCCTTGTGTGATGATCCCACAAGGAATCATATTTCATTGGTGTGTAATTCAATGAAGTCACCACTATTTGGGTCTCAATAATCGTATCCATAAGTGGAAGATGACAGGTAGGGGGATTTAAGCCTTCGTCTAAGTGTAAAAGAAGCTATTGGTAGCTTGCACCTATAATTTTGTTTATATTTCGCATACCAATGATCCATCCCTCGAAATTCCCCGTTTTCAAACAAGTTAATTGGAGTACTAGCTGAAATTATTACCATAATTTCCTTAATAAGTATAGAGGTACCTCCTTATTATTGTAAGGAGTTTTATCAACTACCGTAAACCACCTATCCATTCAATTGTTTCGAAATGGTTGGTAGGTGTACCATTCCATACAAATGCATTTTTTGGCTATTGGTGTTAGGTTGTTGTCTCTTGGGTAAAAAAAAGGACAAAAAATATTTTTTTTATTAATGTTGAGGTCTCTAACTTAATCTTTATTTGGATTAGTTCTACAGTATTCCTACCTTATAGCCTATAACCGAAAATATTGGTTAACTGAATTTGGGCATTAGAGATGGATGATGCAATTGAGTTTAATGGCCTTGCAAGAGAAATAGTGATGGATCTCTAGAGGTTTGAATATCTTGTATCAATGACCTTAATGTAGCTAAAGATGCATCAATTTCACCATTTGGATTTGTTGGTTTCTAGTTTGGGTTTGTTTGTTCTAAATATTGGTTTGATGATGGTGGGTTTGTGTTATAAGTTAGGTTCCATATTCTCCTATTTCCTAACAATGGAATAAAATGATTGTGTGGAGGGTATTAATTTGGTTTTTCTTTACAATTTTAAACCAAAAAAAAAAAAATACCAAAAAAATGTTAAATAAAAACATTAGAATGCTTACCTTGAATTTAAAGATGAGGTATGGTGTTGATTTGGCATTCGAGGTTCTTCAGAAGTAGGAATTTTTCTTAATGACACTCAAAAAATGACTTACAATCCTAATTTGGTAAAACATAGGGCAGTAGATGCATTAGAGAAATTTATTATGATGAACATGTGTGCATTCTTAAAGCAAACATTTTTTTGGAAGTGTGTGTGTGCATTCATGAAGCATGTGTGCATTTCTGTAGCATGTGGGGGTTCTTAGAGTGCATGTGTGTTCCTAACCATTGCAAGCTGGCAACCTAGCTAATGTCCTAGTTGATAGCTCAAGGTTTATTGAGCCTATATTCCTAGCAAAGTTTGTGCATTTCTAGGAATGCACAACCATTCATGTGGACACACATTCATGATGCCAATATTACCACTTTGGGGCCATCATCTTTGTTCGTTTTCTCAACAATGTTGATAAAATTGTATCACAATGTAGGTGTATGGATTATCTTCAATGGGTTATTAAGTTTTAGTAAAAAATATAAAAATTTCTTTTATATTATTATTCGTAATGTTTTTACTTTTTGTGAACAATTTATTGTGATATTTTACCCTTTTATGATAGATGATACTATTAAATTGTACATACTTATATTGTTAATAAAAATAATAAATTTTGAAGCATTCATTTATTGCACAATTTTTTTTTAAATTGTGAAATAATAAATACTTATATGATCATGTGAGTAAATTGAAGGATACCTCTAATGAATTAGCAAGTTTTAGCATGAAAAAATAAAAAATTGTTTTTGATATTATTTTTCATAGTCTTCCTATTTCTTATGAACAATTAATCGCCATCTTTATCATTTAGTGAAAAATCATGCTATTAATTTGTAATAACAATATTTGTAATGAATACAACAAAGAGGAAGCATTCAATTGTGGCATATCGTAATGTTTGATGAATGCTACAATGTAGCATAGTCATTGAGAAGGATTACAATGGAACATAAGTCATCTAAGATGAATGTCAATATGTGATATCTAATCATTAACAAACATCATAATACAATATAACCCTCAAGTGAATTTGTAATGTGATACAATGTAATATAACTATTGAGGAGAATAACAATTCACCAATCAAGAGGAATTCAAAAAGGGTAACATAAGCATGGATGATTATTGTAATCCAATATAACCCTTCAAGAACTATGAAATCCAACATAATCCTTGATGAACAGTGCAATGTGACGTAACCATTGAGGCTCATAACAAGTTAAAGTAGGTCAACCAAGATGAATATCACAATAAATTTAACCATATTTCAAGCTTTGACTATCACAATTTAGCAAAATATTAAGGCAAAATTATTGATGTCACGTTGCAACATAACCCTTAATGAATGTTACAATGTAACAAACACATGGACTAATGTAGCATTCCAACAGAAGCCAACAAAGATTAATGTTGCAATGTGACATTATCATTTAGATATGTTGAAATCATGTATAACCCTTTAGGAATGTTGTAATGCAATATAACCCTTGATGATTTTTGATAATTATATGTTAATACATTAATAATATGGTTGACATGTTAAGTCATCAAGGATGAAGCCTCAATGTGATATCATCATTCAAGAATGTGACAATCCAACATAACTTTAGCCAAGCATTGCAATGCCACATAACCATTGACAAATATTGTAATGTGACATAATAATTGAGAAGCAAAGCAAGCTGACATAAATCAACCAAAATCAAAATTAATCATATGATAAAGTTTCTCTTTATGTCACAATGAGACATAATGTTAAGTGAAGCATTGCTTGGGTAGGGAAATTATAGTAAAGGCATGACTAATATGAATATTCCAATATGGGAACATCATCCATGTTGCATTCTATAGCAACATTAGAGTGTTAGCTGAAATCATTGTACACACAAACTTATGAAATCTTCATAGAAAGAAGTCATTATATCCATCTAATGTAGCACACAACCATTAAAAATTGATGTTCATATTGAGAAATAGACTAGCACATGGTTATTATATCAAGCACATAAAGTACATTGTGAGAATCAATTTTCTACATCACTTACATATTTCTACGCAACACACACACACACACACACACACACACACACATATATATATATATATATATATGAATCAACAACTAGGCCAATCCCGTACTCATATGATATAGCATTGATTTTGAGAACTACCACTATCCTTGACACACAACCATGTGTAAGTATCTATGACATTTGAAAATGAAACTTTATGCTCACATTTACTTTACATTTCATAAACTTGCCAAGTAAACTCCATAATAAATCTTGAGAAACTATTTAAATTATTTTCTAAATCTCATAAAAATATAAAATTAAAAAAAAAAAAAACTATCTTTCATACTTTGTTCGTCACATCTACCGATCCAAAATGTTAAAAAAACTTCATAATTAATAATAATATATATTAACATTTTAACACGGTTACAAAAGTTCTATAGCCATGAATCTATCCCACAATAAAATTTATTGATTATTATGGCTTATTAAAAAGTTCCAGATTTTTAATTATAATATTATTTAATTTTTCATTATCATATTATTTCGTCTAATAACATAGAAATAGGAAAGCATATATATTTTTTAATAAATAAAATTTAATTGATTATTTTATAATATTAAAATTTTTAGAAACAATGTGAAAACGAAGAAGAGCTACAACCGTAGATATCACATTTCTTTAATTTCCATTTACATCTGGAGTAACATCTAAGGCTAAATTTGTGAACTCATCCGAGTACCGACCATCCGTTTGTTGGCACTCAACTTTATTAAATTCAAAATTGATTTTCAATACATTAGAAAAGTGAAAGAGTGGTTAAAAATTAACTACCTATCCTTGGTGTAACATGGCTATTTTTCACTGGGTCTCTAACTTTGTTTTCACTATGCAAGAAAATTGATGATGTATAGATGTTAAAGAAAAACATAAATATTAATAACTTCATGAATTCAATGAAATTAATATATGGTTTTAAATAAAATTAATAATTTTTTTAACACGTTACTCGATTAAAAAAAAAAGATTGAAAACTTGTTTCAAACAAGAATCATTGAAAATGCAATGTACAAGCAAAACAAGAAACTAAGATTATCATGGCCATTAGCGAGTAAAAGGAAATAAGGAACCATGGATACTAAGATTATCATGGCCATTAGCGAGTAAAAGGAAATAAGGAACCATGGATAAAGCGTATGGTAGGTAATTTTTTTATGAATTAATAAACTATAATATTAATGTCTATGAGATAACAATATCTATCGTATAACAAATTAGATAACATTTTTTTTTTAAGTTGTCTATTTGTATTAATTTAATTCTAAGCAACGACTGTTTATCAGATAAAAAATAAGATAACAATTTTTTTTAAGTTGTATATTTGTATCAATTTAATTCTGAGCAGCCATTTTTATTTAAATTATGTAGTAGTTATTTATTATTTATCAACGATGAAATTATAAATTTATATAATAATATTATTTATATTTTAAAAGGAATGAGATTAAAAATGTTTTAATCAACTCTTTTAAAAATGTCATAACACTGATTATTTTATTTTTGTGAGAGGAGAAGGATTAGTTAGCAACCAGTTATACTTATCAGATATTATTTTAGCACACACCTTTCACCTCCAAGCACCAGCACTGTCCTAATCACAAGCAAAAGAAGGAAAATATTTTTTGAGAGAAAAATTAGAGGCATACCTTTACCTTTAATTGAAGCTAAAATTGGAGAAGCGCAGCCCTGATAACGTAAGCCATTCCATCCATTGGGAAGACCTTAATATTTTTCCTAAATTACAAACACCACAATATTCCCTTATCACTAATTAGAAAAAAGGCTAATCAACTAGCTTTCATAGTATGTCAAAGTTACCAATAGCTAATTGCAGTCCCTCGAAATCATTTGCAAAAATTCAGAATTGAAAAAGTTTAATCATTTCTACCTTCCATTAACACTATGATTAGACTCCCTAGCCACTTGCTCAACATTATCTCATCTCTAAGAAATCTTAAGATCAATACCCTAATGAGAAACAAAACAAAGTGAAATTGACCTATGAAAGAGAGCATGAAGGCTTACTTTTCATTGAATATTAAACTAGAGAAGTGAATCCCAAGAAACTCAAGCCATTTGGTCCATTGTAATTATTGTAATCTCATTGAGAAGAGTCCCTACCCATTTTCATTCATAGCTTTGATGCCCTAAAGATATTAAAGCTTGATTTACCTCAAAATCACATCTACTTATCCTCCAATAAATAATGAATTTACAAAACCCCCAAAATTCCCCTTACCATTATTGAAAAAAAATAGAAGTTTTAACCAAAGTAAAATCACAAATATCTTCCATCTTTTAGCTCAATCCACACCCATAATTGTATAAGTAATGCCTTAGTGAAACTCCAAAACTATTCAACCATATTTCCTCATTGTGAACAATAGAAAATCAAATGTTCAAATCGCTATGATAAGTGAGGATGTTCTTGAGTAAGAGGGTGCAAAAGGTTGTATAGGGAAATCCTAGAGGCTTTATGTTAACTATGATCTAAAGCTATGCTTCTTACTAGAGACTCTATGAATTATGCAATATTTTGCATTGGTGTTCAAAGGCCGATTGGAAGCATTACATTGAGATTCACAAAAGTCCTAATGAATCAATATGGGTCGTGCCCTTGGGTCATGCTCGCCTCTTAATTCACCTCCATGCATGAAATAATGGTTATGCATGTAATGTAAGAATGAAGGAATAAGTAAAATTAGCACTACCAATTACAGTGTAATCTAGTCATCGATAAAAGTAGATAAGGGCTATAGGGAAGTTTAGTCTCTCCCACTTAAGTTTGTAATTATAATATTACATAAAAAATTATAGTTTACATTGTTCAATGCTAAATTAATAGTTGGCCATAAAAAAATCAAATCCTATAGTCTTTATTCGATAAGAACTAACAAATTGAAATGTGAAGTGGATAAATTAATTGCTTGCTTAGGCACAAGGACTTACATAAATTTTGGTGGGTAGTAACCACTAGTAAGTCTACATATTTTAGAATTTTACTCTTACACAAGTGCTCTCGAAAATGCGAATAACTATGGTAAGAAACTCCTCATAAGTATATGATGCAGGGGCATTAAGCCCAATAAAATCATTGTACCTTAGTAGGCATAGGGGGTCTTGTATTTTAAGGAAGTTGGGTTCCTATGTTTTGAATTAATGTAATTATTAAGGGTTTTGAGTTATTTTAATGAGAATAGGATTTAATTGAATATTGTGAGGCATGATTGTAAATGTTCTCGAATGTAGGAGAACATGAGAGATTTAGGATAGTTGAGTGATGAGAGGCTTGAGAATTAAATGTAAAACTCAGATTAGGAGTCAGTTCATGAATTTATGGATTAGAGAGGAGTTTTGAGAATGAGGAAGAGATTTAGGAATTTTGTTGAGGAGTTTATGGATCTAAACCGAAAATTGGTTTTAGAATCCCTTTGTATAAATGAAAGCCTAAAAGGCATGATTAGAAGTTAGTCAGTGGTTAGAAATTTAGAGGCTAGATAGATAGGTGAGATAGGCTTGATTGTAAGCCTACGGGCAGAGTGTAAACCAAGGCCACTGATATTAGAACATCAAGCCAGAGAGACAAAGATTTCATTCTGTAATCGTTGTTTATGTTTATAGATACAAAGATTGATTCGAATCTATATAAATGTGTATTTCATGTTTTAGATGATGAATTATGTGTTATTAGAGATTTGCATAATACGAATACATGTAGGCAGAGTCAAGGTGAACACACAGAAGAGGAGATGAGATAGAGGATCGTAAAGGGCATAGAACCAAATTGGAGAACCCAAGTGATGCTATAGAATGACCGGGAGTAAGAATTCATAGAGTTAAGTCAAGCGAAAGTGAATTAAGTAGTGCAAGAGCGAAAGGTCGAAACCTTTGAAGAAACACAAAAACCACAGAAAACTGAAGAAATGGCAGAACATCTAAGTGAAGCAGAAAAGCGAAGAAATGAAGTATCGATGCACAGTAACCGTTGGATCTGGATGATCAACGTTCAGGATTAGATCACATGGTGGAAGAGCGCGTAAGATAATCAACGAAGAAGTGGTTTCACAATAGGAAATGGTTTTTCGATTTGAGAATAAGTGGTAAGTGGTATTGAAGGGTGAGCACTTGATTCCACTTATCGAGCAACACGTAGCAGCAAGGAGGAGAGAGGAAACTGCTCTATCGGGTGGTTAATGCTCGTGCTTGTTGTTGATCTGAAATTAGTGTAAACCGTTGGATCTGATGAAGGAAGATCGACGGTGGAGGATTGTTGTGCAAGTTGTTTGATTGGTGATCGGGGGTTTCAGAGATCGGAGTGCAGCGCTGTGGAAAGGTGATAAGAGCAGACCCAATAAGTTATATGGCACAGTTAATAGATTTTGAAATCCGATATTGCATTATCGCATATCAGATGTGATAGAGGCCTTTGTTAATGAAACTCGTAGAGGAGCGATTAGCGATAGCGATAAAGGAAGTGTCGGTATCTATACAGAGGCCGTATTAAAGCGTAAAGGTATGTTTTGTGGGTATTTCCTTTGTAAATGGTTTATAAAGGATTAAGCACGGATATATGAGGTTTTATATATAAGTCCAACATTATCAAAGGATGGAAGGTTTTATGTGTTAAAATATATGTAACCAATGTTAAAGAGGGGAAGGTTATATATATGCGGTTAAATGGTTAGCGAAGGTTTAATAAGGGTTAATGAAGGGTGAATGAGTCTCGATAGGATGGATTATAATGAAAGGTTAAATAAAGTCATATGTGAAGGCTTGAAAGGTGATTAAGACCCGATAAGTGTATATGGATTAGGGGTTAGCCTATGTTGGGCATTAGTAAATCATTCCACATAGGAATTGATTAATGGGGCCTTAACCTTAATATTGAAGATTTAACTCGGTAGAGAGTTAAAATTCCTGGGACAGACAAGCCATGTGCATAATCCATGCAAACTGTGGGTGTAAAGCAGGGGTAACCCTACGTCATTTGGTATCAGAGCATAATTGTGATTGAAACAATTGATAGCATAACAGAATAAGGGAATTGTATAGAAAAGGACTTAGAATAGAGTTTTGTTTTAAGCTGTGTATGCAGGCAAGGGGGATCAGATTTTAATCTGATAAATAGTAGGCACACAGAGATAAAGTGCAGTAGAACTTGCAGATGCAAGAAACAGAGGACAATCCATTCAAACTATAGGAAATGGTAGAACAAGAACATGCAGAGATCTTGAAGGTGAGAGGACATGTTTTTTTTAGTTTTATTTGAATATTGGAGAATATGTGGTTTTTTATTGTTGCACAAGTAGCAGCATAAGGAAAATACCGTGATTTTGTTCCTTCAAGAAAGTGGAGATTCACTCAAATGTGAACCTGAAGAATCCAATTGAAGGTTGGACAAAGAGGATAAAAGTATTCTCAAAAGGAAATTGAGAAGCAAGCTTTTGAAAGCTTGAGAATAATCTTTGGCTTGAGTAACATTGATATGTAGGTGACAGCATAAGGAGGTGAGAAGATTGCAGCAACCTAGAGCAAGGAGTGCTCAATTGGTTCCAAAGGAAAGAACCAGAGAAATCCTGAAAGACTGAAATCAGAAGAGAGAAGCTTAGTGAGGCATATGTAGCAAGAAGGAGACTTGTTACTGCAAAGGTATTGTTGCAGCTCACAAAGGCAATTCCACAAAGTATGTGGGTAGAATTGCCAAGGTAATGAAGGAAGCTAGTAAGACTTTCTAAGTGAAAAAAGAAGTGGTTAGAACCAAGTATTTCATGGTGATTGAAATACAAGAGGATAGTTGTGTTCTTAGAAGGTGTAGATGAGTTGAAGCCTAGAGGGGGCAGAGAAAAGTGCTCAAAAGAGGTTCCAAAGACAGAGAACCAAGGGCTTGCCAAAAGACCGAGTACATAGGAAAGCTTGGTGAGGTAAGTGGCAGAAGGGAGGACTTGCTACTGTAGAGGCTTTAATGCAGATCATAGTAAATGAGTGAGGAGCTCACAAAGATAGAGAAGAAGATGGCTACTGATAGTCATAGCAGAGGTTCTGAAGAAGACCACAGCAGAAGAAAGGTGAAGAAAGAGAATGCCAAGGAAAATGGCAAGAGGATGAGTCAAGAGGAGCTTGACAAAGAGATTGCAGAGATGAAAGAACAACTCAATGTATTGATGATGATACTTGAGGAAAACCAGAGATTAGGTTGGGTCTTGAGGAAAAAACCAGTGAGGTGGCATAAATTACAAAGGAGGCTACAAAAGAAGAGAAGTCAGTAGGTGAATATGTAATTAGCAGAAGAGCTGATGAAGCTTGAACAGGTACTGGGTGTTCAATTGAGATCTGAAGAACTCAGAGAAGCTGAGTTGGAAATGGAAGTATCCATTTGTGAACTAGAGTAGTGTGAAGCTTTGGGTGAAGAAGAAGGAATCATTGATGATTTTCTGAACTGTTGGACAAATGCAGACCAACAAAAGGAAAATGTAAAACCTTGTATTGTTGAATCTAATAATTTTGATGTGATTACAGGTTTTGCAGAGGATGAGCAATCTTTTGAAGCTGTCAAAAGTATGGAAGAGTATCTTTCAGAAGATAAAAACTCTGAAGTAAAGGAGGATGGAGAATGTCTCTTAAATGAGAGAAGCAGTGATTTATTGCAGCAAAAAGAATTTGATAATGCATTGATATTTGAAACTGTGACAACACAGGAACAATTTCTTGTGAAAGAAGGAGATGAAATTCAGTCTGAAGAGCTGATATGTGAAGCAACAGTTGAGACTATTGAACCTTGTGATTTTCAAACTGATAATTTAAGTATAAATGCAAGAATCATAAGTAATGATGAAGTATTTATTAAGTGTCACAGAGAACTTGAATGGCTGGAGTATTCACTGGGAAATTCAGAGTATGACAGTGTGATTGCAGAGGAAGGAGTTCATTATAGTGGACAAGAGCAAAAAGACATCATTAGAGCAGATGGTATGGAGGAGAGACTAGCTGGCAGTCTCAAGAATTCTGTTGGGAATTCAAATCAACATACCGATGTGCTGATAGAGAAGGCACTGAGGCCTTATGATTTTTATTTTAACAATTGTTTTATGAGTGCAGGTTTAGTTGCAGATGCTGGAGAGAATTTGGGACAGATAAGAAGCCAAATGGAAGAAGAAGACTCTATGGAAGAATTTAATCCATGGAACAGAGATGTTCAATTGCTAGAGGGAATGATGGATAGTCATGATTCAATGCAGACATAGATAATCATGAAAGAAGGTAAGGATGAAAGGGAGGCCATTGTAATCAGAATAAGAAAAGAACAAGTAGGAGAAGGTGATAGCATTTGACAACTTCAAGGAGAAGAACAACAGTTCGAAGAGTTAGTGGACAACAACGACAACCTGAAACAAAGAGAATGAGGCAGAATTAAGTGGCAGAGTATGGACCAGTCCAAGGATGTGCTGGAGTCAGAGATTGAAGAATTATGGAAATTAATGACGAAACACGCCATAGGGAGGAAAATGATAGCAGTAGGAAGCATGATCAATTAGAATTTGAACTTGATTGACAAGGACAGTGATCCAAATGGATCCAAGAACACTCTCTAAGTCTTGAAATCTCTTAAAATAAATTATATACTACCAAGTGTCATCATAGAACACATATCAATGTTAGTATTTATGGCCAAATTTCAATTATTTTTTTGTGAATATTTGATTTGATATGTTACCGTTAAAATATTTTATAATTAAAATGTCATTAACAACTTTTATGTTATCATTAGACTATTTCATAGTTAAAATGAATTCATACTTATGTGGTTATCTTTTGTTGAAGGAGAGTTCATATTATTCACAATAGTATTCATAATTTATCGAAGTTCTGAATCCAAAGAGTATCCATTAAACTATTTCATTGTTAAAATGAAATGATTTTTTTTTGTCAAAATGTATTTTTTACAAGTCAATATGAAAGAGATTAACATAGGATTTACATATAATATTATAAGAAATTAATAATAAAATAATATTTCAATAGTTATTAAGAGTAAGTTATTTTAATATCTATCTTAAATAAAACATCCTAAAATGAGCTTTATCTAAATAATATAAAGAAAGTGATTGATTTTTATTTATTTATTTAAATTTTATTTAAAATTGTTTTCATATCTTAATACTGTGGAGATATATCATTTTTTAAATGTTTAATATAGAATTGGATCATGACATTTTTTTTTTCAATGTCAATCATTATATATATATATATATATATATATATATATATATATATATATATATATATATAATTGGTGTGTTCTTTAATATGAGTGTGGTGTAATTTTTATAATGTTCAACAAGGAGTTTGCATGTGTGCACATGCACTTGCGCATGTATAGAGTCACATATTAAGAATTAATTTAAATCCATTTTAACTTTGATCCATCATGCATTGATTTGTAAACAAGAGACTAGTTTATTAGTTTCACTAACACATTTGTGGAATTAACTTTCGAGCTTTGTGGAATTAACATTTGATCATTGTGAAGGAGAAATCTGAAAGAATATTAAACTTACGCAAAATTATTTACTTAGACATCCATTGAAATGGTTGAATTCCCAAATAATATTTTAATTTTACACATGTTTCATGCCAAACATCATGTGGAAGCAAGATAAACACCTTACCACTCAACTTCCACAAGAAGAACGGCTTATCACTCAACTCAAAAGACCATATAATGTCTCCATATATTTATTTAGTACATATATTTTATTAATGTTATGCACTGTGGTGTAATTTATTCTATTTTATTTATATAATACACCAACACATAGTTTTGAAAGAAATATATTTATAAGGTTGTCAAAGGATTTTGATTTCTAGGTACTATGTATATAATTTATTTATATTATATACATACACAAATCTTTTGAAAAGGAGACAAGGCTAAATACCTTTATAAGGTTTTTGAGTATATAAAAAAGCTACCATTTCAATTATCATATTTATTTTATTTTAATTTCCAAGCTGCTCAATATTATCTTTTACATTTTACCTTTTTTTTTAGACTTATGCATTGGGTTAAACATATATGTATTTATTTCAAAAAGGATATAAGTATGTAAATATGTTTTTCTTTTTTCTAATTAATTAAGTAATTAATGGTTAATATTTTTCATTTAAAATTTTATTTACAATTATTTTTTAATTTTATAATTAATTATTTTTATATTAATATCAAAAAATAGTTTCATAAAAATTAATGTCACATACCTCCTTAACCCAATATCGACAAACACTTACAATGCTCCATTCACTACACTTAACTTTGATTTACGATATATTTACAGTAGTTGTCACATGCATAAGTATTCAAAACTTTTTCACACAAGGATGTAACATGCAATTATACTCAGATGCTTAAAGATTGGATAATATAAAGAGTAATGAGCCAACATATAGAACATCCTAGTCAATTGAAGCAAACCAGATTAGCGGAAAAAATATCACATGGAAAATCGAGCATCACCACACAACCTAGAACTACCTTCCTCCAATTCACCCCCAAGTCGAGAGTTCTTGCTATGGATCAACTCCCTCTTGTTGATCTCTTCAATCCTCTTTTTTATCTCTTCAATGGGTATTTAATACCCTCTTTCATAATATGGTTTCCTTTAGCGACATGATGCATTTATGGATATTTTTATCCATTTCCCTATGTTTTTCCCAAAAAAGCTTTCCTTTCTCTCCCACGAGGCTTTTCCTTATAAAATCTTTCCTTTCTCTCCCACAAGGAATTTATGTTTTTCTTAAACTTAGCATATTTCTCCAGCTAAGTAACTTAATGGATATTTATCTCCCAATCCATTAATCTTGTATAGAATTGGATCTAGAAATCTTATCATGAAAGAATTATCTGTTTGATTCACCAATGGGATTTCATTTGGAAATAATCTCATCTCTTGGTGTCTCATTTTCCAAGTGATTAAATTATATTTATTTATTTAATAACAAAGTATTTACTTTTATTGTTACACATCAGACCTAGCTTTTCTGTTACAACTGAGTCTTAGCTCAGGTCCAGCATGATAGCAACAGAGTGTTACATAAAGCAGAGGGCTATTACATACCCCCCCTCTTAAATTTACACCGTCCTCAGTGTATTACTGCATCTTACAATTTCTTTCCTCCTGCACAGGTAGTTTTTTATGAAATTACAGGTTCCCATGGCCTTGCCACCTGAATCAAATATTCTGATATATAGGTTACAAAGGAGTTCTACCAACAAATATCCCCCCATTCCTACCTCTAACATTTGTTCCAATCAATTTTGTGAGAGATTTGAGATGCAGAAACTCAATTTTATTTACCACAGTTGCCCACCATTTAACTATGATTCCTTAGTTTCATTGTATTTAAATAATAGGAAGAAATGCACTTTCTTCCAATGAATTTGTGTTCTTACCGAACACTTGCTTCATGCAGTCTCCTTGCATTAGTCACAACAAGTCAAACTAGCACATTTGCCCAATCAACATGTATAAAAATATCAGACTAGGTTAGCTCAAAATATAACCATCAAATCATATATAAAATGACCCAAATAATAAATCACATGTACACAAAAATCACATAAAACACTGATACTTATCCTTGAATCACTCCTTAATTTCTACTTATGTCTTTATTTTGCATGCACTTAGGATTAATTTCCACCCCAAACAACCACCGAGTGCCTTCGCCTCAACCATGTGCACATGCACATAGTGTGCATCACACACACACATCTATACACATCATCCAACCACGTGAAATACATGCATCCACACCAGTACCATATGTATCAGTACAACGTTTACACAATACCAAATGTCCATAGCATCAGATGCATGATGTGTACCATATCCACATGTTTTCAAAAAATGTTAGTATAATTAATAGAACATCAAGGCAATACCAAAAATTCATTTATTTATTCACACTACCTTTAGGAAAATCCAATCAAACCATGCTCAGTTTGTTGATTGGGGAATAAGGAATCCATGGACTTGTTCCACTTCTACAACTAGAGCATAACTGCAATTTTTTATGTCGAAGTATTAAACTGCTTTTATTTAGCTAATCCTTTTCATGTATCTTGTGGTTGAAGGAAATTTAAGCAAAATGATATCATAGAAGTAATTATGCATAATACAACTTTACAATACCAATAACTTTGAGTTTTTGGGATTGAATTTGTCCCTTTCACATGGTTTTAATAACAACAAAATATGACCTTCGTTTAATCATAAATCAAACTATTTTCTATGATAGTTAGTCTAGTAATGACTTCAATGTTATATTTGAAATCCAATAAAAACCTGAAATTTGTCTTTAGCAAAGAAAATATTTGTTTGGTACTCAAGAGAACTCCACACATAAACTGGTTATATCATATGATTTCATGTTTACTCTTTTTAACGCTACTTCCAAATCAATTATCAAATTCTTTAAAATAAATAGTTTATGCAATAATTGTTATGTTGTCATATTCAAACCTAGACAACACTATCCATGCAATCTGACATGTGGACTTCTCCCATATAGCTTGATATGAAATAATGGTACATAATATGCATCTCAGATTGTGTGACTGTCAATTAATTTGAATAAATTGCTATATATCATTTTATCGAAAACAATTATCTTTGTACACACCAATCTTGATTACCAACACCACTTAGGCATCAATATAGTTGAAGAATCCTATTTACTTAACAATGATCTATTGCATGGCTTGTTATCCTCTCTGTTCATCACCTAGAACATTTTATATGTCACACCTTAGTTGGTGCAAGTATTATTTTACTACTAGCATAAGATCCTTAGATCATCATACGTTGTATTAATCTGAAACCTTTTCGTTTTCCAAAAAAATTGTTTATTAATTCGGACAAGTCATGTTCTGATTCTAGTGTACAATTATTGTTAGTCATTAGGATGCTCCAAATCACTCTAATGCATCAAGCACCACCATATCTAGTCCGCAAGTATACTTTGTTTATATATAGTAGAAGCACATACATCCTTTTAATCTCATCACTTCCAATAACAAGTACATTTGTAAGATCTACAATTATTCTACTAGAAGCATCTTCTTCTTCTTGTAGATTTGAAGGTCCCTCTTTGTGAGATATTACTAATGGAACCCATCTATGCACATCAAGGTTGTGGAGTTTGAGGCTGCATACTTTGAATTATAATAATTTACACTTGTGAATGTGTCGTTGAACTTAATACTTTCATTCTTCTATTAACCGAGAAGCACTAGGAGCTACTTGTACACTCCCATTATCTATATATACTATTGGTTTCCGTCCCATTGACCTACTTATGAAGGTCATAAAAGTATTAATGTATGATGTCTTCATGCATACACTAAGTTTTATTTCATGTGTGCACACTCTTCACAACTCTAACCCTATTTCAATCTAGATTGAACATAACTTGTGCCTCTTATCTATATTAGTTACAATTATTTAGATTTTTCTTTACTTCAAAGAGACATGTAGGTTCCAAACTATGCATGTCTAATTAAATATGAATATTGCTACTGAATATATGAATAATAACCTGGTAAGGTTTAGTTCCCTCCAATAGCGTATATTTAGAGCATTTTCCCCATGAGGGTGAATTAAATGATTCAACCAGTGGCCAAATCACATCCAAAAATGAACTGCATCATTACATGTAGATGCCCCAATTAATGCAAAAATACTAAATTGAAATATAATTTTAAAAATATAATCTCATACCACACACATAGACCTATCTTTCATGAGCTTAATGATATTTCATGAGAAAATTCATGAATAGATACAATTTAGAGAAAATCTTCAAAAAAATTTCTAGGATGGAAACCAACTAATTAACAATCAACTTATACTAATATTGATAGAATGTCATGAACTTATTTCGTATGATCTCTATAGATTCCATCTATATGCTTTTATTTTTTTATGATCTCTCCTCGTGTTGGCCATGAGCTATGGAAAGGAACTTGTCTATTTTATCTATTTTTGTTTTCCAGTTACCTCATAAGAGTTCAACATTTCTTCCCTTCATATTTCATCCTTTCTTAGGATCTTTATAAGTATAAAATCTATTTCATTAAGTTATCTCCTTGATTGGACTACCTTTACCGGCATTAGTTTGTATTTTATTAAGCTATGTGCATAGCAATCATACAAGTCATAATTTAACTTCAATATGAGTAAAATAATATGATGACCATATCACTAAAATCCATCAAATTTTTAATAAAATAACCATACTTTAAAAATCACTTATTCACCACCATTATTTATTCATAACTTACATTAAATAATATATCAATTATTCTTCCTAAAGTTCGTTATACGTTTTACTCCTCTTATGTCATGACATTTAGTATTTGAGCATTCTCTTACCTAAATTTCAATGATATATATTCTTCTTACATATGTACTACATGTTATTTAATTATATATCTCATTATCATTGCGTGTATAACATCCTTCTTAATTGCATGTAATTCATAACACACAATAAAATAGTACATCTATGGTTGACCATTTCCACTTATTGAAATAATAAATGTGTTAATTATTGTCATTTCTTTGAATTACTCTCTATTCCACTACAACACTGCAAGGTTCTATGTTATATAATGCACTGTAGAATTATTTGTTCCCATATAACTTTTCAGGGTTCCTCCTCCCCCCAATGCTACTATAGCTATCCACAATACATAGAATTGAGAAATTCAATATAAGTGCAAGGATTAAATACAACCTTGTTCATTCATCAAGCTTGACTATAACCATCTAAAATTTGGTATATCTTGTGTAAAGTACCTTAAACCAATTTTTAAACCATGATAAATAGTGAAAATTTTCGCTGTCGATGCACGTAAGCACACAATTGCAACTCATCGTAAGCACACAAATGAGCCATTCATACATGAAATCACATGAATAAGGAAAATTTAATCCATCCATGCATGTAAGCATATAAATGCAGCTTATCATAAGCACATAATGAGTTTAGACATCATTGTTGTTCATCCACGACACTTATCCTATGGAAAGCATAATAAAATTACAACCTTCATAGCATAATGTAATCAAGCAAATCCAAGGAGAGAATAACAGAAAGTATGCATATTCTTATGGGGTGCATTATGCATTAAAACAATAGCTCATAATTTAATTACAACAGCCTTAACCTTACTATTTTCATGTGACTTAAGGTTTCCATGGACCTAGACCATGTTCCAGTCTCATTATGGAGTGGGCGAACCAAAACAGGAACCTCTGCTCCACTATACAACGGACATGTCGAGATTCAAAATAGGGACTTGGTAGAATTAACCCTTAATGCACAAATCGCCACCATTTCCTTGAATAATTTGAAGGAAATACATAACATCTTTCCCTCACAAAAGAGGGTAAAACTCAATGTGAGTAACTCAGGTTGAATGAATATGGGCATAATTTTACAACATTTTGCAATGATTTTAATCTGTTTGTAACTCAATAACCATGTATCCATATAATTCGTTCTCAATTGGAATCAACACATAGAATCTCAAGACCTGGGAATGATGATCTCCTTCTGACAGACATGAAATTTGCAATTTATTTCTAGAACAGCCTGAGCAACCGAATAATGGTTTCGTTCCTCCCTACCCTATCGATTTGATTGTCTCTTACCCACGATTCCAGTGCATTACATAGGAATCTGATCAACTTAGTTAGGGTTCGATAGCTGCATTTGATCTCTGAGTATTCATTAGTTAGGGAATGAAGAAATATCTAGAGGTTTCATCTACCCCGGTGAACCATATCACATGACGTCAAGGTTTCCTCCCGATTGCATCGTCTTGGGATCAGGTTTCCCTACTACTGTAATTCCGATATAGAATAAAAGTAGTACCTTTTATTCTTTCCCTTTCGATCTATTAACCCGATATTTTCTTACTCCAGTCTCCCTCTTAACATGGTTCTTTCTTTATTCCATTTCACGAGAGAGATGGATAAATGCCAAAATCGTTCCCTTCTACACATATCTGAAGTCCTGTAATTCCACCGCCTTTTTGTTGTTTCTAAACAGAGAATATAACACCTTACTTCAATATCCACGAAGGATGACAAATCCATTCTAGAATTAGCAAAAGATAGAGGTGAGGGTATGCTAAGTTTAGAATCAACGCATATACCAAAAAAGGATGAAATACTACTCCCTTGCGTCGTGTGAATCAAACAAGTTTTACTTGAAATCAGGGAAATCCTAACTCATTTATGTTGTCAGATGGGAAAAATATAGATAAAAGTTATCCATTTGAATGATTTTGTGGCGTGACAACCATGATTACTATTATCCACTGAGTGCTTTTAAGGCATCACAACCAAGATGACCATTATCCACTGAATGCTTTTGTTGGAAACTCAATCTCCAATTGAACACCTCTAGATCAGTGGATTAGGAAAGTAGAAAGGCGACATTTGAAAGGGAAATAATAGTTGTCAACCAAACTGGAAAGGTGATGTTTTTGTTTTAAATCACACGCTTCTTAAAGCTTCCATAACCATAGAGCTCAATGGCATAGCTTTTTTAAAGCTCGGGAAGCAACAACTCAATTCGAGCAGAGGTGGAAATATCTATCGACTGGCACACTAGGTTGATAACTCCAACACTATGACTTCTCAAACATTCAAATTGGTGTAGAATGACCCCTCTCTAAACCATTATACCATTGGTAGAATAACGAGTACCGTAGTCAAAAGTGACTACTAATTTGACTTTCGCCACTTCATTTTTGAATTTCAATCATATCACTCAGGTCCTGCAAGCTTATCGCACTCTATTTTAACAAAATTTATACAAATTGCGTCGTATAAATGGTCAAGAGAACCATAGTGATTATATATTGTATATTCTACAGACTAATATTTGGTTGCAACCCTCCATTCACTCGTCCTTTATATCTTATCAACATAATATATATATTACAACAATTTTTTTTTCAAGATTGTCAAATCTCGGGTTATTTAAGAGGATGATCAATCATAATGACACTATCATAATATTTACACCTTCAAGGATATGAATGATAGTATGGATGCCTTTGTTGCTTCCCATAGAAGGCTTAATGTATTCCCTCCATTTTTTATCAAATGTATTACATCTATTTGTAATGACCCAAGAAATTTCACAAGAGATTCCCTCTTTTTCTTTATGTTCGTGTGAGGCTCTAACATCTGACTCTTCCCACTTCTGTTGACACCGCTCACATCGGCCTTCCAGCTCTATGAACTCCAGGCTCATTTGTGTTGGGTGTGTGTTATATTCTTTCCACGACTACCCCACATGTGGGGGGGAAATAGTCCCATATGTATGTTGTGTGAGATGCAGCAGGGGGCGGCAGCCCCTGTGCACAGGGTCCGGGACAACACCCTGGGAAATATTTTTTTTGGACCTATTGAAGCCTCGAAAATCATTGCTACAACATGGGGGAAAACCACTCAGTCCATACCTTCATTGGCAACTCCTTTTCCATTTGGTGTAGTGGCTCCGACTTGGGATAATGGAACCAGTTTCCCAAAAAGAGATTTTGGTAGTGTTGATAGGGTGATATATGATGTAACAGGGGAATGATTTAACTAAGTGTAATCTAATCTAGACTATTAATCACATACATATATCCTAGTTTTAAACATTATCTAACTATAACTATACCCGAGAATAAAAAACAAGGTATGCGATCTATAATAATTTCCTATAGCAATTGGTAATAAAGATCATTCAACTGCAATAAGAAATGAAATCATTTAACAATAATTGTTTTGGATAAATAGTTAGCCAAAATGATTGTGAGATATATATCACATATAGAATCATTCACGTATTCAGCAGGAAATTAAAGCCAACACCATACAAAAGTGCAATAATGCTAACCGAAATTCAAACTTTCATACATAAAGAAATTGAAGAAAAGTTATTGCCTCATACATAAATAAAATAAAATCACAAGATAACAGTACCATTTGTAATAAGTTTTTCTCATGTGTTTAAGCAATATCAATCTAATTCCAAACAATCCAATATCATCTAAGAGTGCAAAAGTGCAATTTTGGTAGAACATGCCAGATATAAAAGAAAATAGATCATGTTCCATTCATTCTACCAAAACCTCCTCAAAGGTACAAAAGTGCATGTTTTGAAGAATGTTTCTGATAAAATTTATGGACCCCTCTCTAAATGCATGAGAGGGGTTTAAATACTAAAACTGTAGGTCCTAAAATAGATTATTACAAAAATAGTTGAGGAGGTTTAAACGACCTTCCTCAGATTATGCAAAATGAAACTAAAATAGAAATAAAATAATGTGACTAACTCCTTTGCATGTGATCCTTAAGATTGAAGATATCCGTCATTGGTTTGATTTGTGTCAGTTGGCTGATCGTAGATTTAATTACCCAGTAAATACGACATCTATCAGTGCTGGCACCAATTTCTGTGTGGAAGTGGTTAGGCAACACAGGGTAATCCATTGGCTATAGGGATTGACTAAGAATTGCCAGTATGCTTCCCAGTTGAGCTTGCTCGTTTTTCTGATCACCTCATCCCTTTCCTTCATTTGTTTTCTCCATTGCTTCTCTAGTTGATTAGTGTTTGGAAGAAATCCTAGTATAGATTCAACAACGAGGTTGGCGCCTTCTAGATTTTCATTAATGGCTTTAATAATGCTGTTTGTTTCTGCCTCCGCGACCGTTGTTTCCCTTTCTACTTGCTTGAGGCGAGAATCCCAGTCTGCAAATAAAATTTCTTTATATGACTCCTCCAGTTTTGGCAAATCATCCTTTCTCCCATCTTCTGATTCTTGCTAGGTGATAAAGTCAGAAATTCGTTTATTGATTTCGTCATACTCAAGCCTCATGTTAACGACTTGGCTTGTTAGCTTATCAGTCATCTCGCAGTAAGGATTTACTTGCAAGATTTCTTGGCACAGAAGTTCCTCTCATTGCATTAGTTGGGCGTTAAGCCTAACTACTTATTTTACGAACTGATTGATTTGTAGACTGTCTTTATAATTCTCTATCATAACTTTAATTCGCACATCCTTTTTTGCTAGGCTGGCCTGATTTTGTATTTTCATCTATTCAAACTCCTGCTGTAGTTTGGAAATTTCTAACTCTGCTTGTTGGTTATATTTTTCTTTCTCTAATTATTGTTCCAACAACAGGATCTTTTCTTCTTTTTCTTTCAGAAGCATTTGAACCTCAGTTGATTTATCAATAGTTGTCCTACCATAGGCTCCCATAAATTGCGACAGTCTTGTAAGGTTCTTAGATGGGTCCATGGGCAAATATCTCCAGACAATATCCATTGGTTCAATGTCTGGAGTGGTGACAGCTGCAACATCCAACTTTCTTTTCTTCCTCTTCCTTTTGATGTCAATTTTATGGGTAGGGTATAAAACACATCTAGGGGATGAATTTCCTTAACTCTTAAAATAATTTCAGAAGTGGGGGTGGCAAGAATGAGCTCTATATATTGAGTACTTAAAATTTTCTCTACTGTAACCTCTTGAGTTGATATGTGTTGTGGAGTTTGTACTTTAGATGTTTGTTCTTCTATATGGAGCTTTTTATTAAAATTCTCCCATTCCTTTTCTCAATCAACATCTGGAGGTTTTTCCCACAGGGTGGAGGTATAGTGAATTTCAACCTGTTCCTTCACTGAGGTTTGCTCGGCTGCTCTTTCTGTAGTTCTCGCCATGTCTCTCTTAGACTCTTTGTTTTTACTACCCCCATTCTGGGACTGTTGCTCTGAGTGTTGTGACTCATGGGTAGAATTCTTCTAGGACTTTGCTCTATAATTATCTTTCAAATTTTCTCTGAGAGCTTTCCTTTAAGCTTACACTAGGAGTTGGCTCCCTTATTGGTTCAATCTGTGACAGGTCTAATGGGACAGTGTAATAATCTCCTCTATTTGTGTTAGTGGAATCCCTTAAGATGATCTGGGGAAAAAAGTATTGAAGCCATATGCTTTACCTCCAAAAATGCCTCTTTTTGTAGGAAGAGGTCATCGAATACATCTTCCTCATGGGTGAATATTTTCACTTTCACCATAGTAGTAAAGTCTTTGGAAGTTCCATTTGGGTCATACTGTCTTCCTATAAATGTAGCCGAATTCAGAGATTTCATAATCTTTGCTTCCTTGCATGCATGTACAAGACCGCGTAGTGCAAATGCACCACATTGCAATGGAAATGTAGGCCAAATGGCCTTTTTCTATTCCTTCAATCCTTTCTCAGCCCACCTTCTCATGTTGTTTGGTAGGCTGTCTCCCTAGCCATTAACTTATCAGGGACATAGTATGGGAGGACATGTTGTGAAGCAATGCTCCAAAATAATCTGATATATGTAAATGTCTCCTCCCCAAACCATCTGGCTACAGGTAGGATATCTAGTTCCACTTCTCTAGAAAATCTAGGGACATTCCTGTTGTAGACCTATTTACGAATAGGCAGCATAACCCTTTGACAAATTCTGTAAAAGTGGGGGTGGAACTGAGACTCCCACATATTCTTATGATATATATGAATGGGAGGTGGGTCTTTCACAGTCCACTTCCATCCCATGATAGGAAATTTGGAACCAAAATAGATAGCATCCATTATATAGGCACTTATGAAAAATGGAGGGTAAATCCTAGAAGATATACTCCTCTTTCTCCTATACTCTATTATGGCTTTCGCCAAATTATCTGACAAAATTTGGGCCCAATTCTTTATTGTTGCATTTACAGCTACATCTATTAATGTGAACCATTATGGGGAAAATTTGGTACTATCAGGCTTGCTGAACATTCTATATAGCATGGCTTCTACAAAACTATGAGGGGGAGTTATAGATGTTTTAGAATACATACTCGATTTATTATTTTTTATCTTGCCTTACTTTCTGTCCAGGTTCCCATAATGTCTAATGGGTCTTCATTCTCCTTAACAAATTTCTCGAGGAACTGTTTATTGTAGAATGCCTCTGGCTCTGGTAGATTGTACATAAGTCACAGGTTGTTTGGTGAAAACGATCCCATAACCTCCTGCTTTCTATTCTTAAATTCTCTGTCAGAGACATCCACCTGACCAATTATCCACTTGACCATATTTTTATATGGAATTATCTTTGGTCTTGTGGCTATGCAGTATAGGAATGAGCACCCCGTCTCGAAGATGGAGGCGTCTGAGGAAGCATGACCATTGGTTGTGGCCTTTGTTACTAGAGATATTGGTTTCTCTTCTTCTAATAAATCATACATGGATTCCCACGTAGATGTTCCTCCGTCTCTACTACATTTAGTATCAGAGAATAAAGAAGTCATTTATGATTTCTCAGACGTGGCTACATTGCCCCTCTTTTCCATTGCACCTGACGACTCTTTCTGTGGATTTTTCTCGAAAATGGAGTAAAACAGAAGCTATCAGATATACAAAGACAAGAATGAACCTAAGAATGAATAATGTAGATAACTTTGAAAAGGTGACAAGAAAGGAGTTTTTATTTGAATGCAGGTGAGAAGATACTATATCATGTTGAACTGTCTTTCAAACATAAATGCTATTAACCCTTACTAAATGCCCACTAATGGTTCCTTATCCCCAGCTTTATTGCTCATTAATGCTCTGCATCATAAGTCACGGAAGAACTTTTTAGGGTGGCGAGCCTTTAAACTGCGAAAATACCGATTTTTCCATTGTGATGCAATATCGCAAATCGCATCATCGCATTGTGATTATTGCACTTTCTTTAACGTTTCTTTAGTTTCCGCAAGATGTGAGATGTGGGCCACTGATTATCGGTTTCAAAGGATAGCTTATTTGTTAGGATTTTCTATGTAAATCCATTTTTCCTTAAGTAGCAGACTTAAGTGCTTGTTTATAACATATTTCGGAATCGGGTTAGGGCCTTCAATTGCATTTCACAATTTCGCATGATGATAAGGTTTCAGGCTCCTATTAAGTGTTCTTAATGCGATGTCATAAGGGATATTTTGTCATCGAAATCTCGCATATCACATGGTTTAAGATACTTTGTTAAGGCGTGCTCCTTGTGAGTGGTGATTTGCGATGCGGGCCTTATTGTAATAAGAAATGCTTTAGAACTTAGTTCATATGGGAAACCTGATAGTTTCGAAATTTTAGCACGATGTTCTTGTTTGATTTATTTTCCCTACTTTTGGTAGATAACAAGGCTTTTCACACACTTGATCATGTGATATGCGAAAAGGCAGAGATTTTCTATCTTTTTCAAAAGGTTTTATTTTCATATCTTGCTTCATTCCAAAAATTAATAAGAAAAATGCCTAAATGCTAGACTTATTTTTGGAATTTTTTTAAAGGGTCCCCGTTCATTAATATAATATTTACTATCACTAATAATAAATGTGGGGTTGTTTAATAGCAAAACAATTGGCGACTCACTTGGAAGAAGCAGTTATCTATGACAATTTTTTGAAATTTCTAAAAACTTTCAAAATAAAGGTAATTTTAGAAAATAAAAATTGCATGAAATATAAGGTAAGAAATATTTCTCTGAATAATAAAACAACATTTACCTAACTATCATTCTTTTCATCATCCTCTTCAATATGAAAGTTTCTTTGTTTACATCAGTCATTACTTGGTTTTAAAGATAAAAATAGGGGGGACTCTCCTACATTAGCTTTTTGGTATACTCAGTTGCTATAGGTAGAGCCTCTGCTGCCAGTAGGCGTCCATAGCCTCGACAGGGTTACCTTTTAACCAACAATGATTTAGTATCCCATCTAGATAAGAATGCAATCCTTAAAGATAAGTTCAGATTTATATACTTGTTTTTCTAAATAAATTTCTTTTCTTTAAAGTTTTCATTTTACTCCTCAAAGGACATTGTCTTGGTTTGGTGACCAAAATTGAAAATGCCATTCACTAGTTGTAACTTGGCTGAACAAGTTGTCTCTTAATGAGACCCCTTGTTTTTTTATTGATGGAATCTTAGGTCATTACCATGTTTTGATATGTAGTATTGATAATGTCAGCTAGTTATTTCCCGATGATCATGGTAAGCTGGCTCTTGATGAGACCTCTTATCCTTGAAGTTTAAGCATATTTTAGAATTACACTCTGAGCATGAAAGCTTACTAGATGAGGAGAATCATTGACTTCTTAAGAGTTTCAGGAAGACAATTGTAGAGTTGAAGATGCTTTTCTATAGAGAGACTTTTCTTTGTTAAAGATACTTTTATTGATTGATGGTAGAGCAAAGGTTTCTCTATAAAGTTGATATTTAGAAAAAGACAAATAATTTTGGTAGAGAACAATCAATATTAGAGCAATAAATTTTAACTCATGTTTCAAATGCGAAAATCATCTTCTTAACCATCTTTACTTATAAAAGTAAAAAGTAAAAATATAAAATAGACTATTATTTGTAAAGCCAAAAGTAAATGCTACTTCAACTTTTTGTTTTCCTAAAAAGTAAAGAAAATAATATACAAGGGATAGAAGAGGTGATATTCTATGAAAAATATTTATTAAGGATCTTTCCATTAAAAGGTAAAGTTTCTCTCTTTCCTGATAAATCTTGTAATAAAAAGGTTGATGGGCCTATTTGTTCCACAATCTGAAACAGGCCAAGCCACATTCGTTGGAACTTGGTATGCTTTCTTTTTTCCTCATGTGCTTTGTCCCATTTTAATACCAAGTCTCTGAGCTAAAAGGATTTTGTACTTACAGAATTAGTATCAAAGGAATCTTTGACTAACTATTGATGATGTGCATGTGTCAATTTGCCCTTTTCCCTTTCTTCTTCGAGCTAAAGGATTTGTAATTGTCTCACTTTCATAGAAGAGGAAGGAGTTTCTTCAATAAATTGAACTAGGGCTAGTGAGGGAATAGCTACGTTTGTTGGGAGGACAACTTCTTTCCCATATACCAATATAAATGAGAAGTGCATATGGAGGCCTTTTGTGTTATTCGATCTACCCATAGAGCTAATATTTTAGAATTATGCCAATTTTTCTAACTTTGATCAACGATTCATTTAATAATTCTTATGATATTTTTGTTTGTAGATTCGGCTAAGCCATTTCCTTGAGGATAATATTTAATAGAGTATTTAAGTTTAAAACCTTTTTTAAGTGAAAATTATGTCATAACATTGCTTAAAAAATAAGATGCATTATCAAACGTAAGGCTAGAGGGCAGGAGAAATCTGGTAATAATAAGCTGATCGATGAATTCAATGATGTTCTCAGAATTGGCTACCTTAAGCGCAATTGCTTCCACCCATTTTTTGAAATAATTAGTTGTTGTAAGAATGTATCTATGCTGCTTAGAGGAGTGAGGAACGATCTCACCTATTATGTCCAATCCTCATTGTTCAAATGGGTGTTCAATGTTGACTGGTTGCAATGGTAATGCAGGTTTCCTCTATCTTCCAGCAGCTGTTCGACAAACTTTACATTACCTTACATAACAGTGTGCATCCTTGAATAAGGTTGGCTAATAATAGCCAGCATGCAAGATTTTATGTGCAGTCGTATCCCCTCCAAAATGTACACCAGCTGGCCCATCATGGAGTTCCTGTAAAACATTTTCTGCCTTAGATTTTTCAAAACATCTAAGCAAAATAGATTTATAATTTATTCTAAATAACACATTATTGATGATTTGGTATTGTCTAGCTTTTAGCCTCAAGTCCCTTTTTATTTGGTAATTTAGTTGTGGAGGGGCATACCCTTTTCTTAAATAAAAAATGATATCAACATATCTGGATTCAGCATCATTAAGGCTTACCTCATATATTTGTATATCGTTACCTGAATCTTGCAGTGCTAGTAAGTTGGATTCTCATGCTAACATTCTGCAAAAACCTTGACCTTTTACAATTTTAGCTAGTTTGATTTCAATGTCATATTCTTGCAGTGTCGTTACCCATTTTGCTCTCTTTTCGCCTACATCCCTTTGTATTAACATATTTCTTACTGCTGAGAATGGTACTACTACCTTTGTGTGGGTTTTGAGAAGGAAGGGTCTGAAATGCTTTATGGATTTGAAAACATCAACGGCTTGTTTTTCAACATCTGAATAGTTCAATTTAGCCCCTTTTAAATTGGAGCTAAAGAAATAAATTGGTGCTTCGGCTTTATCATCATTGACCCATGTTAAGATAGTTGCATATGATTTCTTGGAGGCGAAAGTATATAAAATGAAATGATTAGAAAATTTTGGAGTTGCCAAAGAGGGAGAATTTATGATTGCTTGTTTAATCAAATTAAAGGCTTCATGCTCTGTGTGTCCCCATTTCAAAAGAGATTTTTTCTTAATCATGGATTGAAGAGGTAAAACAATTGGTGAAAAGTCAGGGACAAATCTTTTAACAAAATTTATCTGCCCTACGAATGATTGCATAGACTTTTTGTTATGAGGTAAAGGAATTTCGGAAATTTCTCTTATTCTATCTCGGTTAATGTGAATCCCTTCTTTGGATACAATGAATCCAAGGAGTTTTCCTTCACTTAACGCAAATAAATATTTCTTGGGATTAAGAGAAATTTCGTACTTTTAACAATGTTCGAAGATTTGTTTTAAATCTCTTAGATGATTGCTACGTTTTTGGAGTATACAATTATGTCATCTAAATAGATTACCACTAATTTGTTTACCAAACCTTTGAAAGTTATATCCATGGCTCTGTTGAACGTTGCACCAGCATTGATTAATCCAAATGGCATATGTTGATAGGCGTAGGTGCCCCATTTGGTTCTAAATCTAGTTTTTAGCCTTTCATTTGGATGTACTAGAATCTAGTTATAACCTACAAACCCATCCAGGAAAGATATTAGTTTTGAGCCTACAACTGATTGCAATATCTGTTCCATAAGAGGCAACAAAAAGTTGTCATTTTGACAAGGTTTATTGAAATTGCGGAAGTCTATACATATTCGAATATCACCATTATTTTTCGTGATTGGGACAAGGTTGGAGACCCACCTGGAATGTCTGACTAGGAAAGTAATGTTGGCTTTCAGTAGTTTATTCAATTCAGACTTATTCTGATTTTCTAAATTGGGATGAATCTTTCTCAATTTCTGCTGCACAGGTTTTTCATTAGATGTCCTGGGGATGGTATGTTGAATTATATAAGTGTCATATGTTTTAAGATCTTCATAGTTCCAAGCAAATACATTCTTATATTTCTTCCACAATTGTATAAAGGCTGATTTTTCATCTGATGTGAGCCCAAAACCTAGATTGATATTTTAAGGTTTAAGGTCAGTTCTGAGATTAACCAATTTAAACCTCAGATTTGAACTCTGAAGTTTTGAGTTGGTCGGTATTTGGAATTTGTCCTTAAGGTCATATAAGTCTTCCAGCTTAACAATAGACATAGGTATAGCATTCATTGTTGTGTCTTGCTTAAGCTAGCCGTCATGTTAATCTTCATCAATTATCTGGTCATCATAAGAACCTTCTCATGGCAAAAATATTATGATATCTAGATCATTATTAAAGACTCGTCAATTATTGACATTGTCAGGAATAGAAGGTCTAAAAATCAATTCAATAGAAAATCAATCGGGACTGTAATCTCCTCGTGGAATGAGCTTGGAGGCCACATTAGCCAAAAGGTCAGCACTTGTGTTTTGGAGTCTGGGGATAAGGGAAATATTAAACACTGTTAAGTGAGAAGTGAGGTCTTGGACTAATGATTAATAATGTATCAAATGTCCAGACAAAGAGTGTATGTTATTTCTCACTTGTTTTATCACAATCTCTGAATCCCCAAACACCTGTAGGTATTTGATATTAAGGTCGATGGCTTTATACAGGCCTTGAACTAAAGCTTCATATTCAACAGTGTTCTTTGTGCAATCAAATTCAAGTCTGCATGCTAACATAGTATTTTCCTCTTTTAGACTAACTTATATGCATCTTGCTCCTGCTCCATCATTGGATTTAGATCTGTAAAAAAATAATTTCCAAAATAAAGAGCTAACTATAGGTTTATCTACAAAATTTATACACTTAGAAGTATACGTTTGAGAAAAGTTTTCAACTTAATGGTTTGCAAATTTCTGTGGTGTGGTTTTTGAGAAACTGAATTTGGATATTCCATAGTCTTCATCTTTAATTTGTCGACGTTTTGAGTCTAGACCAACTCATCATCAGGACTGATTTACAAATAAGAGGAGCGTGAGCCATAAATATGGTTAGGTGAGTTTTCAAGTTGGGAAGCCGACGATTCTAAATGATTCTAATTTAAATTTATTATTATTATTATTATTATTATTGTTAATACATTTACTCCTAATATTTAATTGTTTTTATTAAATTATTAAAATTGCTTTGAATTTCTCCCTTCATATTCTTAGTTTTAATTATAATGAATTTTTTTTTTTAATTCTAATTAAATACAATTCTTCATGTTTATAAATTGATTTTGTTATTTTTGAATTATTGCTTAATTTAATGTTATTAGTTTGTTTATTCAACTAATGTAATTGGTATATTTACTTTACTCTAATTTTTTTTTAATCATTAAGTTTTTTATTTGTCTATGTTTTTTAAGGGAGAGGGGTTTAGTAAATTGTTTTTTAATACTTTGGTTATTAATTAGTTTAAGTTTATGTAATTAGTTAGTTTCTAGGTTTTCTTTAAAATTATTATGTTTTTAGGTTTATTATTTTATTTGAATAAGTTTTTATTTCAAATTTTTTATTTTATTTTATTAATTTTAATAGTTTAATTTGTAAGGGATTAATTCTAATAGTTTAATTTGTAGTTTAGATTGTTATCTCAACTAATGTAATAGGTTTATTTATTTTTGTTTATTTTTAATTAAGTTTTTATTTATCTATGTTTTAAGGGAGAGGTGTTTGAGAAAACTGTTTATTTTAATACTTTGATCATTGATTTGTGCAATTAGCTTGTGTCTAGGTTTACTTTAAAATTCTTATGTTTTTTAGTTTTTTATTTTATTGTAATAAGTTTTTTATTTTACAACAATTTTATTTACTTAATTTCGATAGTTTAATTTGTAGGAGATTAATGTAATATTAATAATTGGATTCTAACCTCATATGTGTATATGTTTCTAGATTATTGTTAAAGTGTTCTAAATTGAATCTTACCTAAGTTTAATATGACGTCTAGTTACTATCTTGAAGAACGAATTTATTCTTTAGAATGTTTAATGGTATTTTCGTGGTTAGGAGAGGAGTTGGTTTGACCTATAGAGGGGCTAATGAAAGGTAGAAAGAAAGGGAAGTGTGTTAGGTTACAGAAGGGATATGAGGGGTGAGTGTGATAAGAGGGTTAGTTGTGAGGGGTAGGGGAACAAAGAGTGGAAGAGATGAAGAGGAGTAAGGGTGATACATAGGGGATGGCTATTTTAATTAATGGGGTTGAGAAGTGAGGTCCAATTCCTACTAATTTCTAAGCCTCTATCCCTATTGAGGTTATGTGGGTGTTTTCAACTTACGATATAGCAAAATTTTCCAAGAAAGGTGAAATATTTGCAATGAAATTTCCTAGAAATGATTCGACTGAGTAGTTTCTGATGATATTGCTACTATACACAATTGGTTCATTTTATCCTTCTAATTCTGTAACAATACACTTTTGATGCTTTTCGCGATTGACTCTTATTTGATTTGGCTTTCCATTATAGGGAAGCCACATGTGAGACCAGTCAGTCGAAAAATAACCATGGAGTTTCTCTGACCGATCTCTACTAAGGATTAAGCCATAGAACTCATTAATATCAACTACAAGAATGTCAATGACTTGACATACGTTAGGGTTCGACGAAAGTCTAATGATAACTTGATTACGTTCCCCTATTACTTCGACTTGGTATCGGTCTAACTGCGTAATGCGCACAATAGATTTTTGAGGCCGAACATTCAATTTCGTGCAAACTGTCCATGTAAGGCAGAATGAAAGGCCTTCCTTCAATTCTGTGCAAGAAAGAATTGGGTGCATCATGTGGGGTTGCATCCGAGGTGGGGGTTTCATCATCGACGATGACTATTCTGATGGTCACTGGGGACCTTCATCTTCAAAATGCTTGTAAATTTCCTTCCACAAGGAATGCCCTAAATCCCATGTGCATTTTGTGTCTGAAAATATTCCTACCCCTGGTAACTTTTCATCATTGGTTTCTCTAAATGGGTTAGCAAGTTTCTTCATAGGTGCTTTTGACTTCCCCTTGGCTTTCTTCATTTCTTCTTGATGAGGGCGGTAGAGGATTACTTGGTAAGGGGAGGGAATAAAACATTGTGAGTGCACGACGAATTCACTATGGTTGGAAGTTGATTGATGGTATCTGCAAACATATGGAATGGCTTGACATATAATGATTTTAAATAGAGAAAGTTAAATTGAAACGGTCAGCGTGAGGGGTGCAATAGTTGGTTCACGGGGATTTCAGGTGGGAAAGGGAGGATATGGTGCGGGGAGGGGGGGGGGGACATGTGGAAGAGATATATGATGCGGGAGCATGTGACTCAGAGGGGAAAAATCTTCCAAATTATTCCAAAAATCCAAAAAAAATTACAGGCAAGGGAGTGGGGTCCTTTAGCCTGCAATTTCTATGCTTTCTTAATTAAAAATAGAATAAATTCTAGCAATAAATCATGCTATTTGTAGCAGAGCTTTTCAAGCTTTAAATCATCCTGTAAAGCATGCTTTTCTTTGTATCAGATAAGGACCGAGAGGGCCTATCCTCAGTTATAAATAAAGAGGCAGCGAAGCCCTCATCAGACAGAGGAGAGGGGCGAGTGCCTTAGTATTATTTTGGAAAATTTGTTCTCTCGATGTCTCTTATTTAATGACTCTGTAAAATGCATGCGTAGATTATTGTATGGCACTTTAATATTCTTGAATCAGTGACTGGATTTCCTCACGCTGCCAATACTTTATATTAGTTATAGAAATCAATTTCCCTTTCGTTTCATATTTATACAGGCTTGAATTCCAATTGCGCATATTCCTCTATTTATACCAAGAGCTCTTGTGATTTTCATTAAGTGGCTGTAACGGTTTTAAAAGTTTATAACCGTAAGCTCTCACTCATCGTGGTTACAAAATTATATCGGCATAGGGAGATTCTTAAAAACTGTTAGTGGTATGCCAGTTTACAAATCCTTCCATCCAAAAGGAGACAGCGCGTGACAAAGGCGAGTTCCGGAATTTGGGAGCGAATTAATATAAATTGCTACACATATGTATCACCAGGTCCGAGGTGGAGCAATTGTTAATTAAGTCAACCACCGAATAGCGGAGCCACCGAAGTATTAAACGTTGCATATAAGAGTATCGGTTCCGGAGGAACGAAAGACCATTGTTTGAGCGATCGCCGAACAGCGGAACTGTCGACATATTAGAAGGCTACATATAACTATATCGGGTCCGTTGAGAAGACCATTGTTTGAGCCTCCGTCGAATTGTATATGCATCGACCGAAACTGTATAGAGAGGGCGGAGATATATATAGCCATCGGCCCATTATATACGAGCCTTTGTCTATGGTAAATCCCCACCTATAACTATCGCCGATGCCAAAGAGGATGCTGTAGATATATATAACGTATCATACATATATATGATGTTGCGTAAGACCGTCAAGTGGATATCGTTTTAAGACTTCACCGAAAAGCCACTGTTGATTAATAAAGCACGGTAGAGGATTTTTGAAAAGAAATGAAATATCATTTTAATGACTGATGCGCTCAATCCAGAAGAAAGGGAAGTTGATCGAGATATTGAAGAGCTTGCTGGCAGATTAGGGAGATTGTCTCTAACGCCTGCACCCTCACCATCATTAGTGGTATCAGAGCCATCAACTGACATTGAATTGAATCTCAGGAGCAGAAGAAGGATGGCTTTCAGAGTTGGAAGAGGACGAGGACGTGGTGGAAGAGGATGACCTGCTACAAATGCTGAACTAATGGAAACAGTAGAAGAGCTGCGAGCTAGAGTGGATGCACTAACTTCAGATAGAAATACAGATGATGGAGATGTCAGTGAGCCCGAAATTGAAGCTGCTGAAGAGGAGGAAGCTGTACAGGTTACTCCTGAGATGATATTCTTTCAGTCAGTGTTAAAATCCACAGCTAGGCCATGGAATCAATTAGTCCGATATATCAAGGAGGACTGAATCCAGAAGAATTGATTGACTGGATTAACAGCATGGAGAAATTCTTCGATTACGAGGAAACAGAGGATGAGAAGAAAGTAAAGTTTGTTGTCACCAAGTTAAAAGGCCACGCAGCACTCTGGTGGGATGGTGTGCAGGCGGAAAGGAAGAGACTTGGTAAGCAGCCAGTCAAGAACTGGAGCCGAATGGTCGCAAAGTTAAGAGGTAAGTTCTTGCCAAGTAATTATCAGCAAACATTGTTTAGACAAATGCAAAACCTTAGACAGAGAGCTTTAACAGTGAAAGAATATACAGAAGAGTTTTATAAAGTAAGCATAAGAGCTGGAGAAGCCCAAGACACAAATGAGAAGGTGGCTAGATATATGAATGGCCTCAACATGGACATTCAGGATGAGATAAGTCTGTTGTCTCCTAAAACAGTATAGGAAGCTTATCAGATAGCGCTGAAAGCTGAGGAAAAACTCATAAGGAAGAAATCTGCCAAAGGGAGAGGGACTTTCAAAGGAAAAGGAAGTCAAGGTGGTAGAGGAAGATCTACAGCACCTAGAGATGGAGCTAGCAGTAGCTCAACCCAGCGTGCACCCCGAGAAGGTGATGCAAGAGGCAGAGGGAGTTTTTCCAGAGGAAGAGGAGGCAGAGGAAGACGCAGAGAAATAAGATGTTACAGATGTAACAAGCTGGGACACAGAGCTTTTGAGTGCCCAGAGAATGTAGACATAAAGCAGAGGAATGCAATTGTTGCTCCAGTGGAAGAAGAAGCACCAGCGACAGCAGTAGCAGAACAGGAAAATACACCAGAAAGAGGAGAATCTCTGGTAGTTAATAAAGTCTTAGTTAAGCCAATGAAGGAGGTGGCTGCTGAACCGCCACAAAGGAAAACTTTATTCAGGACAGTGTGCAAGGTCCAAGGGAAATGTTGCCAGATGATCATTGATAGTGGCAGCACTGATAATTTGGTCTCTACAGAAGTAGTGGAGAAATTGAAGCTGAAGACAATGAAGCATCCAACACCTTATAAGGTGTCATGGTTACAAAAGGGACATCAACTATTGGTAAGTGAACAGTGTGAAGTGGAATTTCAAGTGGGCAAGTATAAATATAAAAATGTTTGTGATGTGATGCCTATGGACATGTGTCACATATTGCTTGGAAGGCCTTGGCAATATGACAGAGGAGCCATACATGACAGGAAGAGAAACACCTACAAGTTTGGAAAAGATGGTGTTAATCATACATTGTTGCCTCTGCAAGAAAAAGAGGTACCAAGACAGAAAGCTGATCCAAAAACTCTGTTACTTGGAGGGAAGGAATACTTGAAGCAGATTGAAGAAAATGAGGTAAATTTTGCTGTAATTTGCAAGCCCAAGGTAATCTTGACTTCTACTAAAATTTCTGAATTACCCATTGAAATTCAAGAAATGCTGGATAATTATTATGATATTATTGTTGATGACTTGCCTAATGAATTACCGCCAATTCGAAAAATCAGTCATCATATAGACTTGATTCCTGGAGCAAGTCTACCTAACAAAGCAGCATATAGAATGACTCCTGTAGAAAATGAAGAAGTTAAGAAACAGGTGTAAGAATTGCTTGACAAGGGGTTGATCAAAGAAAGCCTGAGTCCTTGTGCAGTACCAATAGTGCTGAGCCCGAAGAAAGATGGAGGCTGGAGAATGTGTATAGATTCAAGAGCCATCAATAAGATTACAATCAGGTACAGGTTTCCATTACCCAGAATTGAAGATTTAATGGATTGCTTGTCTGGTGCAAAATATTTTTCAAAGTTAGATCTTAAAAGTGGTTATCATCAAATAAGGATAAGAGAAGGGGATGAATGGAAAACCGCTTTTAAGACCAATGAAGGATTATATGAATGGAGAGTGATGCCTTTTGGGTTGTCCAATGCACCAAGTACATTCATGAGGCTTATGAATGAAGTCCTTAAAGAATTCATTGGTAAATTTGTAATAGTATATATGGATGATATATTAGTCTATAGCAGATCCAAGGAGGAACACTTGAGGCATTTAAATTATGTTTTACAGAAGCTGCAGCAAGAAAAATTATTGTTGAATCTGAAGAAGTGTTTATTTATGAAAGAGGAGCTGCTGTACTTGGGATTTGTTATCTCAACTGAAGGATTGAAGATGGATCCAGAAAAGATCAAAGCAATTGTGGAGTGGCCTTCACCCAAGAGTATTTTTGAGGTAAGGAGTTTTCATGGTCTTGCTAGTTTTTACAGAAATTTCATTAAGAATTTTAGTAAGATTAATGCACCTATTATTGAGACCATAAAGAAAGATAAACAGCCATTTAAGTGGACCACTGAAGCAGAGAGAAATTTTCAGCTGTTGAAGGGGAAAATATCTGAAAAGCCTGTTTTGGTTCTTCTTGATTTTAATAAAACTTTTCAAGTTAAGTGTGATGCCAGCGCAGAAGCAATTGGAGGAGTTTTAAGCCAAGAAGATAGACCAATAGCTTATTTCAGTGAAAAGCTAAATGATGCAAAAAGGAAGTATTCTTCTTATGATAAGGAGTTTTATGCAGTTGTGCAGGCATTAAAGAAGTGGAGGCATTATTTAATGTCGAAGAATTTATTCTTTATTCAGATAACCATGCATTGCAGTTTATAATGCAGCAGCCAAAACTCAGCCAGAGACATGCTAAATGGGTAGAGTATCTTCAAGGCTTTTATTTTGTGTTAAAGCATATAACTGGACAGTCAAACAAAGTCGCAGATGCCTTAAGTAGGAGAAGTGTATTGCTGCAAGAAAGTCAAATCCAAGTGTTGGGTTTTGATTTTCTTAAGGAATTATATGAGACTGATTCAGATTTTAAGGAGGCATTTGAGGCTTGTAAGAATCCTGTTTTGATGGACAGGAGCAAGTGGTTGGATTATTTTATACAAGATGGACTGTTATTTAAGAAAAATCAGTTGTGCATACCCAACTATTCAATGAGAGAGAATTTAATCAAAGAGAAGCATAGTGGAGGACTTGCAGGACATTTTGGTAGAGAGAAGACCTTTGAACAGCTCAACAGATTTTACTTCTGGCCGAAAATGAAATCTGAAGTAGAGAAGTATGTAAGAAATTGTAAAGTCTGCCAGTATGCAAAAGGAAGGAGCCAGAACACAGGGTTGTATATTCCATTGCCAATTCCAGATAGGCCTTGGGATATGGTAAGTATGGATTTTGTGCTAGGATTGCCAAAAACTCAAAGAGGCTATGATTCAATTTTTGTGGTAGTGGACAGATTTTCAAAAATGGCACACTTTATTCCATGTTATAAAACTAGTGATGCTTCTCATATTGCTAACTTGTTTTTTAAAGAAATTGTAAGATTACATGGATTGCCCAAAAGTATTGTGTCAGACAGGGATTCAAAGTTCGTTGGACATTTCTGGAGAACACTATGGAAGAGGTTGGGAACTAAATTAAATTTAAGTTCTGCCTATCATCCACAAACTGATGGACAGACTGAAGTTGTGAATAGAAGTTTAGGCAATCTTTTGAGGAGCTTCACTGCAGAACATCCAAAGCAATGGGATCAAGTGTTACCACAAGTTGAATATGCATATAATGACTCACCAAATAGGAGCACAGGACAGAGCCCATTCCATATTGTTTATGGAATGCACCCAAGGGGAATATCTGAATTAAGGAATCTGGTAAAAGAAGAAATGAGAAGTGCAGAAGGCGAAGACATTGCTTCAAGAATGCAGACGATACATGAACATGTGAAGTAGTAGCTATAGGACAACAACATTCAATATAAAACCAGAGCAGACATGAGGAGAAGAGAAATGAACTTTGAAGTTGGAGACCTGGTTTTGGCACACCTCAGAAAGGAAAGATTTCCAAAGGGAGAGTATAATAAGTTAAAATCCAAGAAAATTGGACCATGCAGGGTAATGGGGAAATTCTCTGCAAACGCTTATGAGATTGAATTACCACCTGGTGTGGGAATATCACCAATTTTTAATGTTGCAGACTTGTACAAGTATGAGAATGAAGATGCAGATGATACAGCACAGGATCAAGAGACTCCAGAGATTGACTGGGTAAAACAGTTACCCACAGCCAAGAATTTACAGCCAGAAAGAATTCTGGACAAGAAAGTGTATAAGAAGACAAGGGCACGAGAGTATTTCTAGTATCTGGTGAAATGGAAGGGACAGCCGATCGCTGAAGCTACTTGGGTTACAGAAGACATTCTACAGAAATTGGGCAAATCTGTAGATGAGCTCATGGACAGGAGCCCATGAAGAATTTTGTCCTCAGGAGTCTGATGCGGGAGCATGTGACTCAGAGGGAAAAAATCTTCCAAATTATTCCAAAAATCCAAAAAAATTTACAGGCAAGGGAGTGGGGTCCTTTAGCCTGCAATTTCTATGCTTTCTTAATTAAAAATAGAATAAATTCTAGCAATAAATCATGCTATTTGTAGCATAGCTTTTCAAGCTTTAAATCATCTTGTAAAGCATGATTTTCTTTGTATCAGATAAGGACCGAGAGGGCCTATCCTCAGTTATAAATAAAGAGGCAGCGAAGCCCTCATCAGACAGAGGAGAGGGGTGAGTGCCTTTGTATTATTTTGGAAAATTTGTTCTCTCGGTGTCTCTTATTTAATGACTCTGTAAAATGCATGCGTAGATTATTGTATGGCACTTTAATATTCTTGAATCGGTGACTAGATTTCCTCACGCTACCAATACTTTATATTAGTTATAGAAATCAATTTCCCTTTCGTTTTATATTTATACAGGCTTGAATTCCAATTGCGCATATGCCTCCGTTTATACCAAGATCTCTTGCGATTTTCGTTAAGTGGCTGTAATGGATTTAAAAGTTTATAACCGTAAGCTCTCACTCATCGTGGTTACAAAATTATATCGGCATAGGGAGATTCTTAAAAACTGTTATTGGTATGCCGGTTTACAAATCCTTTCGTCCAAAAGGAGATAGCGCGTGACAAAGGCGAGTTCCGGAATTTGGGAGCGAATTAATATAAATTGCTACACATATGTATCGCCAGGTCCGAGGTGGAGCAATTGTTAATTAAGTCAACCATCGAATAGCGGAGCCACCGAAGTATTAAACATTGCATATAAGAGTATCAGTTCCGGAGGAACGGAAGACCATTGTTTGAGCGATCGTCAAACAGCGGAACTGGCGACATATTAGAAGGCTACATATAACTGTATCGGGTCCGTTGAGAAGACCATTGTTTGAGCCTCCGCCGAATTGTATATGCATCGACCGAAACTGTATAAAGAGGGCGGAGATATATATAGGCATCGGCCCATTATATACGAGCCTTTGTCTATGGTAAATCCCCACCTATAACTATCGCCGATGCCAAAGAGGATGCTGTAGATATATATAACGTATGATACATATATATGATGTTGCGTAAGACCATCAAGTGGATATCGTTTTAGGATTTCACCGAAAAGCCAATGTTGATTAATAAAGCAGGGTAGAGGATTTTTGAAAAGAAATGAAATATCATTTTAATGACTGATGCGCTCAATCCAGAAGAAAGGGAAGTTGATCGAGATATTGAAGAGCTTGCTGGCATATTAGGGAGATTGTCTCTAATGCCTGCACCCTCACCATCAATATATTGGGAAAAGGACAAGGGAGGAGGGTGAGGTATCACGTGGTCTCACACTTGCTTTTAATGCCTTCCTAATAGTGGTCCCAGTTGCTGACATGGTTATCACACTGGCTTGATAAGTGGTGGGTGTGTTTTATCTCTTCTGACATGGTGCCTAGGTGGAGTTGGAGGCAAGACTCAACCCCATGGAATTAATAAAAATAATTGATTTTCACTATCCACTTTATTGACTCTGACTTTCCAGGGGCAAGCGTCGTCTTAATGGTCATGTTTGTTTACCTGTTGGAGCTTCTCCCAGGTGAGGTAACTTTAGGATGCATGATGATCTGCTCCATAGATGGCCACTTTTTAATCCTTTGAATTTGAGAAATGGGGGAAGGCCCACTTCCAGTTGGAGATTCCTCCATGCTGAAAATGTCACAACTTACTTTTGAGTTGAAACCTAGATTCCCCGATGCTATGGTCCCCTGGTCCCCAAAAGTTTGACTCCTTTTGAGACATAATTTGAAATTGTTACAGGATTCCAACCCTCCAAGGTATACTACCGATATGACTTCATGTTGATGTCAACCAAGTGATGTGTCAACCTATGATTAATCCATGTGTCATCCATATATGGACCCTTTGGGTACCTAAGAACTTCAAAATTGCCTTCCACATGTCCCCCTCCCAGTGGGTGCTTGCTCACATCACCTTTTCCTAATGATATGTTTCCACCTGTCCGGTTAGAGGAGAGAGAGAGGGTTCATTGGCCCTTTGTTATGAAATCATTTCCTTTTGTAAATGGTTCAATCCTAGAGGATTTCAAAAGTTTAGTTAACAAAAGGTTATGGAGTTTCAGGGTCGTGACATTTAAGCCTCTAATTTTTGTTACAAGGTCGTGTTAATAGACGACCCCCACTCCGACAATCGATGAATCCCTTGTCCCTAGTCCCCAAAATCCTTTTGAAATAGATTTTATAACAAGTTGTGTGACTCTAAGGTCACCGGGTCTCTGGGATTTTTACTTTTACAAGTCCAACTTTGATTTCCCTTATATTTTGATCTAGGAGGCCAATTTCAAACTTCCTTATACCGTTGGAAATTTTTTCTAGAGGAAATTATAATTGAGTGGGTTTGGTATGGTCTTTCAGCTCATATGTTGCTCTAAAAATGGCCCAAAACACTGCTTTTCTTTCCACATCACCCCCTTTGTCATGTAAGGTGTAAGGGAAAATAAGAGGAAGGTACAACATTGGCTCCAACTGGGGACAATGTCTTGTTGGAAAGGCACTGAGAACCTGCAAACTAGGAGCCTTTTTTTGGGCATGAAGTCAAATATATATATATATATATGTGTGTGTGTGTGTGTGTGTGTGTGTGTGTGTGTATTTGAAAATGAAACAAACACTCCAGTATTTACAATGGCTCACCAATATTTACAATGGAAATGGATACCTGACTTTAATGCTAAAAGTAGTGCTTGAGGTTTTTCCCATTGATAGGAAACTCAAACACTTCACCATCCAGGTTTTCCAACAAGAATTTGTTATTACCTTTGGTTTCAGCTATGTTGAATGGACCAAACCATAAAGGATCAAATTTTCCATGCTTTCCCTTGTCTTCTCTCCTGACATCCCATCTGAGCACAAGGTCACCTGGATGGAAAATTCTTTCTTTGGCCTTTCTATCAAACAAGGCCTTCATCTTATCCTGGTATTTGAGCAAATTCTGAGTCACCTGCTCAATTTTCTCCTGCAACTCAACCAACCGATTTATCTTCCTGGTCTATGGATTGGGTTCCTCCTCTGCATCCTAAATTAAGTTAGTCATTGGCATAGTTGATCGACTAGGGAATAATGCAATAGTACCATATATTAATTCAAATGATGATTTCCCAGTGGATCTCTTTATTGTGACTCTGCTAGCCAAAAGAGAAAATTTAAGTTGGGAGTCCCATTTTTTGTATTCTCTGTAATGGTTTTCTTTAAAATTATCACCAAAGTCTTGTTTGATGACTTATCCAACCCATTTCCTTATGAATAATAGGAATTAGAGTGATCAAGTATGGCATTATACTTCTAGAAGAAATCAATGAGTCTTGCATATTTAAACACCTGAGCATTATCAGTCACTATCTTCTTCGGGCATCCAAATCTAGAAAAAATATTTTCTTCAAGAAAATTTATGATCACTGAATTAGTTGCAGTTCAGGTAAGAATGGGCTCCACCCACAATGTAAAGTAGTCAGTAGCTGTCAAAATCCATCTGTGTTTCCCACTAGAAGGTGCATGAATCTCTTCTATAAAATCCAATCCTCGGTGTTACTCCACAAAAACTAGGATCAATGGTAATGGAGATAGATTCTTCTTCTCAGTGAAAATATGACATTCCCTGAAACCTTTCACCAAATGATAAACATCATAAAACAAGGTAGGCCAATAGAAACCAACCTTCAGGATTTTATGAGTTGTAATCTTCGAACTATAATGGCCACCAAAAGCATAACCATGGTATTCATTAATAATATTAGGAATCTCATCTTTTGTTAAGCACAACAACAATACACCAACAAGATCCTTCCAATTTAGCTAACCATATGTGATTACATACGTTTGTACTTTGATCCCGTCGGGTAAGAAATAATATATAATGGACAATACTTTTGTATCAATCTGAGCAAAGGTATTTATAAGCAATTATGTTATCTTTTTCATTATATTGGTTTTTCTTACTCAGAGCACTTGGTGCTGAAGTCTCAGCCAAAAACTTTATTCTCATCACTTAAATTCTTGCTTTCAATAAGATCTTGGCTAAACCCTATCCCATTATTAGTTTAGTTGGCTTGATGTCCATGTCATACTCTTGAATTTTGGCTATTCACTTTCCCGTTTTCCCTTTGTTGTCTCCTTGTGTGAGAATGTCCTTCACAACTGTCGTAGGAACATAGGCAATGATTTTCGACTGTAAAACATAGGTCCTGAAAGATTTCATGACCTTCAAATGATCATAGGCCTATGTTTCCAAGATATCATATTACAATTCTGCATCCTTCTGTACGTGGCTAAAAAAATCCACTAGTTGTTCTTTCTCTTCTTCATTCTTTTGTAATAGGAAAACTGCAAAATTATTAGGGGACACAAAAGAAAAGATAATAAATTGCTTCTGTTAATCAAGGCTAGCCAAGACCGGAGCCCCTCCAAAGGCCTTATTAATTATCAAAAAATATTATCTTGCTTATGCGGTCCATTTGAGCTCTTTTTCCTTTTTTAGCATGTCTGTAATCTCCTTCAAAATCTCAGCATAATTGGGCACAAACTTCCTCAAAATGTTTATCCTCCCTAAGAAGACCTGTATCTCCTTTTTGTTTTTTGGCAAGGGGATGGTACTGATTTCTTCTACTCTTTTGGGGTCAATTATCACCCCCTCCCTAGAGACTAATGGCCCAAAAAATTTCCTTATCTGAGATAAAATTGAGACTTCTTTGGATTCAAGGATAAACCATACTTCCTGAATTTCTTAAATATGTGTTGCAAATGTTTCAAATGTTCTTCAATTAAACTTTGAGAACACATTTATGTCATCTAAGTAAATCACCACAAATTTATCCTTCTCCCCAACAAATTCTATGTCCATTTCCCTTTGAAAATTATCTCCAATATTCATGACACCGAAAGTCATTCGGGCATACATGAATGTTTCACAAGGTGTGGTGAAGGCCATATTTTTGTGATCTTCAAAGTGTACAACAATCTGGTTGTACCTAGAGAACCCATCAATCATGGACGATATTGATGACCCCAATAATTTCTCCAAAATCTAATCCATCTTACATAGGGGGCAATTATCATTTAGGGAGGCCCTATTCAGATTTCTGAAATTCATACACAACCTGATCTCTCCATTCTTATTTCTGGCAGGGACTAAATCCGACCAATATGAATATCTCAAGGCTACAATTATTTTATCTTGGAGCAATTTCTTGATTTCCTTCTCTATCAAGGGGAGGAGCAGGGGATTTATCTGCCTCAACTTTTGTTTATGGAGTTTAATTTAAGACTTCAGAGGAATATTATGTTGAATGATACTGATATCATAAGTCTTCAATTCATCATAAGACCAAGTAAAACTATCAACATACTTTCTAAGCATGTCAAGGTACTTCTGCTTGTATGTCCCTGGAATCCTCTTGACCAATTAATTAGTTTGGGTTGTTTCTCTGTGCCAATATTACAATCCTCTATATCCTCCTGACTCCTTCTTCACTGATTTGACTGCCACATCATTAACATCAAACAACCTTTCCAATGGAACCAACCCCTCTAGGATTGTGTTTCCCTTCAACTATGGATTTTTTTGTTCAGCCACATCTTCATCCCAAGGTACTTGTTGTTCAACAACTTCAATGATATAAAATTAAAAATCAAGGTTTCACGTGAAGTTTTGCAAGCTAGTTTATATCCTTTAGGCAATGGACTGTGATTGCAAAATAACACAAACTAAGTTAAATTTTTCATATTTTTAATGGTTAAAATGGACAATAAGCAACATCAAAACACAGCAAATTGATGATGGAGTTCACCCCTCCTAGGCTTCATCTCTGGCTCTAGCTTCCAATGGTGGCCCTCTATATTTTATACTCAAATGTTTAAATACATAAACATACAATGCTCAAATTGCAAAAATAACATTTCCATTGCATCCAGAATGCCAAAAACCCTGTGTAAGCTCTTCTTGGGCTCAAAAAGGTTGAAAAATGGCCAATATAGGCATCAACTACAATGCCCTTCTCCTATGCCACCATCGCATCTCTCGCCCGTGGTCACCGTTGTTACACATAACCGTGGGTTCGGGCACGGGTAGGGTGCCATGTGCCTCGCCCTTATAAACTCTCACAATCAGTCACATGGTTGTCATAACACTTGGGGCTAGGTCAATCGAGCATGCCCGCTGACCCACCCTTCCCCCCAACCACTAAACAATATGACAATAAATAAAATCCTACCACCTATGTATAACAAGGAACGCCGGTGGAACAATGGTAGAGTGGTCTATTAGTTGGTGGGAGGTTGGTAGTTCTAAACCTGTGAAGGGTTGGTTAGTCGACCTAACCAATTTTGGCCTCATTTGGAGTGCCATGTGGTGCCCTAATATTGGGCCACGTGCCACTCCGTGATTGGCCCATACCAAAACACCTTCAACCAATAAGATTGCACCAATTGTCCACGTACGACTGAGCCATGTGTTGGGTCTTGATTGGATTTGTATTAATCGTTCATCCTGCTGATGTCAAAAACATGTCAGTGTACAAACTACACGTGGCATTTGTACACTACCCAGTTAACCTTGCAAGTTGACTTTTTTATTGTTTTCCAAAAACTTCATAATGCAATAACTTCCTCATATGATGTCGAGTTGAGGTGATTCAACTGTCTTTGGAATTAGAATGACTAGATATATGATTTGGCATGGGTTTTGGGATAATTTGAGAACTTTCATTTTTGCACATATTTTTTATCCCTTGAATCATTCCTCCCCACTATAATATTTTGGACCACCAAGATTATCCTTTTACTCATCAAGTAAGGGTACAACTCCCTCACTTTCTCAATCTCTATCCACCATACTTTGCTTGGATTGGTACCTTTGAGCCCCACTCGAAGATACTCCACATTGCCTCTGCATGAAGTCCTTATCCTCCTGTCAAGAATTGAGTCTTCTTGCAACTCATTTAAACATTCAATAGAAAAATATTCTATAGATAGATCAACGACTTAAAAATATAGATCAACAACTTAAAAAGTATCTTGTTCGAGGGGGAAACCTCCTTTAGATTACATAAATGAACAATTCTTGGATGATACAAATGAAAATACCTCCTTTGTATATATAGGAGTCTAAGGAGTCATAATACAATCAAAGCCTACATAACAATAATAATGTAAGGGCACAACAATAACAATAGTGGGCTTCTATGGGGCACCATAATAACAATATGGGGGATACTTGGGCACAATTATAACAGTAAGGGGACTACACTAACAATAACAATAAGGCGTCTACACTAGTATTATAGGGACCTAACATGCTCCTCTCCTTCAAAAAAGTGGTGTCCTCAATGTTTGAGTAGTTCTGGATTCTTTTGTATAAAATTCTCATCCTCCCATGTGGAATCTTCAATGGGTAAGTTCTTCCACTTAATGAGATACTCTAAAATTGATATTTTCCGTAGTTGTCAGGTTCTTGTTTTTGTGACTTCTTTAGGCTCAAATCTGATTTTTCCTTCTTCTTCAAGTTCTGGAAACATTGTTTGAACTGGAAGCTTGTCACCTATAGCGTTCTTTAAGCATGAAACATGGAAAACTAGTTGTACTCAAGATGATGCAAGCAACTCCAATTTGTATGGCATAGTACTGATCTTTTGCAACACATTGTAAGGGTCGTAGTACTTGGGTGATAATTTATTATCCTTCTTAGCTTGCTTGAGAGACATTTGTTTGTATGGTTGTAGACATAAAAATACCTAGTCACCTACATCAAAACTTCTTCCATTGTGATGTTGATATTGATATTGTTTCATTCGATTTTGTGCCATAGTGAGGTTATCCTTTAAGAGTTGGAGAACTTGTTTTTGATGCTCGATGTGATCTTCCACTGCTTGAACCTTATAATTTTTTCTTAAAGATGATGTGATGTATGGTGGATGATATCGATAAAGGTACATAAATGGGGACATTTTTGTTTTAGTATGGAAGGGAGTGTTATACCACCATTCAGCTAGAGGCAACCACTTCACCCATTATGTTTGTTTATCAGATACAAAGAAATGAAGATATCCTTCCAAACATTTTTTCACTATCTCAGTTTTCCCATCATATTGAGGATGACAAGATCAGCTATGAGACAATTTAGTACTAAGAAAAGAAAATTATTCCATCCAAAAATTTCCAGTGAAAATGTGATCTCTATCACTTACTATAATCTTTGGGTTTCCATGAAGCTTTTAAATTATTTCAGTAAATGCAGTAGCAATTGTATTGTCTTTAAAAGGATGAGATAATGCACAAAAGTGTGCATACTTGGTAAGTCTATGAACTAGCACCATGATGACACTCTTTCCTTCAGACTTGGGTAAACCTATGATAAAATCCATTGAGACCTCCTCCCAATGCTGACTTGGAATGGCTAAAGGTTATAACAGACCCGAGGTCTTAATTGTCTGAACTTCATTTTATTGGCAAACCAAACATTCTCTCACAAACTTTTGAATATCAGATTTAACGTCATCCCAAAAAAATCCTTTTTAACCCTATGATAAGTTTTTAAAAATCCTGAGTGCCCTCATAAGGGAGAAGTGTGCAATTCCAAGAGAATCTTTTGTTTGACTTCGGAATTCTTACAAAGATATAAGTGATCTTTGTACCATAATGAATCATTTTTTCCAGCTAAATGTATCAGATGTACTGGGATCTTGCTGCAACTTTTGAATAAGTTACCACACCTCTTCATCATTATTCCATTCATCCCTTGCTTCAGTTATCCACTCAGGTTAGATAATAGAAATGGCACAAAGAATTGCTTCCACATCCTCATCCTTTCTTGAGAGTGCATCTACAACAACATTTTTCTTCCCTTTTTGTAGATGATTTGAAAGTCATAACACAACATATTTGTCACTCATTTTTTCTACTCTTCTGAAGATAATATTTGCTCCAAAAGTCATTTAAGGCTATCATGTTTGTTTTAACCTTGAAGTGTCTTCCCATTAGATAAGGCCACCATTGAATTAGTGCATGTAGTAATGCCAACATTTCCTTCTCATAAATAGGTTTGTGTAAATACTTCCCTTTGATTATACGACTTTCAAAAGCAACTGGTCTTCCTTCTTGCATTGAAACAACACCAATTTCATTTCCTAAGGAATCACATTCCACAATATTTTTTTTTGTGAAGTATGGCGTAGCTAAGACTGGTGCTTGGAACATATTCTTTTTAACATGTTCAAAGGCCTTCATTTCTTCTGGAGTCCAAGAAAATGCATCTTTCTTTAGTAATGATGTTGGAGGTGCCATTATTCTCCCATAATTCTTAACAAACTTGCGATAATACCGTGTCAACCCGAGAAATCCTCAAAGATGCTTTATGGTTGTGGGGATTTTCCATTCCTTAATGGATTTAATTTTGATAGGGTCTACCTTAAAACCCTCATGAGATACAATATGACCCAAATATTCCACCTCCTATACTCTAAATAAATATTTGGAGGTTTTTGCAAATAATTATTTCTCCTCCAATAGTTTGAGAAACCTATCAACATGTTGAACATGATCCTTCCAAGACTTTTTGTAGATTAGTATATCATCAAAAAATATTAACATAAATTTTCTAAGGAAGGTTTTGAAAATACAATTCATCAAACCTTGAAATGTGGAAGGTGCATTAGTAAGGCCAAAAGGCATGACCAAAAATTCATAATGACCCTCATGAGTTCTTAATTTTATTTTCATAATGTATTCAATCTTCATTCTAATTTGATGATATCGTGAACGAAGATCCAGCTTGGTGAAGTAAATTTCTCCATGTAATTCATCCAACCTTCATCAATGACAAAAATGCGAAATTTATCTTTAATAGTGATCTTGTTGATCTCCCTATAATCCATACACATACACCATGATCCATCCTTCTTGTGCACCAATACTACTGGAGAAGAGAAAGAAATTTGACAAGGTTGAATTATACCTACCTCTAACATTTATGTAACCATACGCTCAATTTCACTCTTTTGGGCATAAGGATACCTGTAAGGCCTGATGTTTGGAGGAAAACTTCTTGGAATTAAACGAATAGCATGATCAAGATCATGAATAGGTGGGAGCCCTTTGGGATTCTCAAACACCTTGGAATGGTTGTCCAAGACTTTTTGGAGATCTGGAGAAATAGATGATTCCGATGTTTGAACCTCTAGTGAGCATAATTGTGCAATTATGCCCCATTTTTCTTTCTTTGGAAGCTTTTTCATGCCATTAGAGCTGATTACCTTTCATGGTTTCCCTGCAATATCCCTTAATTCAACTTTCTTTCCTTCCCAAAAAATATTCAAGAAAATTTCTTGAAAATTGAAGGTTATCATCCCCAATGATTGTAACCATTGGACTCCTAGTACAACATTAGCACCACCCATTGGAATGGAAAGCATTGGACTATTAAATACATATTACCCACTGATTAGCTTATTATTATGGCACTTTCCAAAGAAATTTATAGTTCCTCCATTTGCAACCATCACTTAACACGTTGGTGCTGGATATAAGAAGCAATTCAATTCCTTGGCTATCTTACAATGGATTGAATTATGGGTACTAACTGAATCAATCAACACTATTATCATTTTCTTCTTGATATATCCTTCCATCTTGATAGTTTGAGGAATGGTAATTCCTGCCAATGCATTACAAGATATGGTCGTATTAATTTCTTCTTTCTCTGGGGTTGGTTCCTAGTATATATCCTCCTCTTTTGATGTTTCTTGTTCCTTTTCTTCCTCCTCTTCATAATCTATGTAGAATAATATCTTCTCAACAAACTTATGACCTTTAGTGTATTTTCTATCACAACTGTAACAAGGCCCTTTTTCTCTTTTTTCCTCCAATTTTTTTGGTGTCAACCTAGTAGGTTGTGGAAGACTAGGAGCAACAACACTTCCATCTTTATAGTTGTGAGTGGTAGAATTCCTTGTTGCCATAATTTTTCTTTCAATTTTTCTTGCCACCCTGAATGTATTCTCTAATGAATCAGGTTCCCAAAGGGGAACCTCATGTTGGATGTTATCTTTTAAATTCCATATGAATATATCAACCCTATGCTCTTCTAGAATATCAGTTACCCTAATATTAAATTTTTGCAAGTCTTCAATGTGCCTCGCCATTGAACCCTTTTGTTTCATATTTATCAATTGGCTAAAGAAGGTGTTTCTCTTTTTATCTTCATAATGTGTTATCATTTCCTCCGTAAAAATTGACCAGGTGACAAGTGGTTTACGAGAAAAAATCCATCTATACCATACAAACTGATTTGGTTCTAAATATATAGATGAAATAAGTAACTTTTGTGAGGGTTTCACATCCTATAGATCAAAATATTTCTCCATCTGTAGTATCAATGCTATCAGATCCTTTCCATCAAAATTCCTCATATCTATCTTTTGAATGTGGTAGTTCTTAAACCCCACAATGGAGTCTCTAAAATCATAATTCATATTCCTTTTTTCCTCATCATGATTTTCATAAATTACCTTATCACCACCTCGAAGCCTTTCTTGCAACAACTTTGTCAATCCTTCCATCTTGACATTCATCATTGCTTCCATGTCTTCTTTTAAACCATTCACACCACATTTTATTTCTATTTTTAAACCATCCATACCACCTTTTAATCCATCCATGTCCCCTTTTAAGTCATCCATGTCATCTTTGGTTGCTCTTTGTGAGAGCGAAATTTATTGCACTTGATCCCGTAATCTTGATATATCATGCTGCAATTCTTCCTCTTCATGCATCATAGTAGATCTTTCTGAGGAATTAATGGGTGTAGAATTATTTTTTTTGGAGGAATTTTAGAACCAAATACTTATATATATTCTTCAATATTCCCTTTGAGTCACTTCAAACTAATTTTTCAAACAAAAGTTATGCAAAATTTAAATAATACACACCTTTTTCTTGCTTTTTAGGAGTTTGCTATTGAAATTGTTGTATCTTTGTAATTTAGGATTTCCAAGGTCTAAAATTTAGCCCTATGGTAGCCCTATGAATCTTCTTTCCAATGACATAATTCAAACCAATATTGGATTCTTCAATATATAATTATTCCAAATCTCCTACGATGACCTGACTATGGACTTGTTCAATAGAGAGAAGTTGTATCGGATGCTACGTGTCACTGTTTGATCCTTTGGACCTGAAATTATTACATGACAAACTATAGTCCACTCAATTTCAACCACTTTTTTACATAATTCAAATCCGATGATTGAAATGAAAGTTAAGATGATTTTTCCCTAGGTCACCTGTTTGAGACTGAATTCTGGAGCTTGCAAAAACCCTAACTTATTCAGGCCATACCTCTTAAAATAGAGAGAATGAAGATATAAAATTTTGACACAAAGTTCACCAATATTTCATCTCCACGCAATCGTAATTTCATCATCTGAAGCTTCGTAGAAAAAAAATTATAGTGAAAATTCCACGATGGCCTATTTGAAGCAGCAAAACCCTAGAATCTAAAGTCTCTGATACTAAATGTTATGCAACCAGCTAACAAAAATATAGATCAATGACTTAAAAAATATCCTCTTCAAGGGGGAAACCTCCTTTACATTACAAAAATGAATAACTCTCGGATGATACAAATGATGAGACCTCCTTTGTATATATAGGAGTCTAAGGGGTCACAATATAATTAGATCCTACATAACAATAATAATGTAAGGGAACAACAATAACAATATGGGGGCTACCTCAGCACAAAAATTGCAATAAGGGGGTTACACTAGTATTATAAGGAGCTAACATTCTTATCCTCCTGACAATAATTAAGTCTTCCTGAAACTCTTTTAAATATTCAAGAGAAAAATCTTCTATAGATGGAATTTGAACATTCTCTTCTTGATCATCATTGATAGGAACCTCATACATTCTCAAGTTTTGCACATTCACAATAGAATAAGTTTGCATGTAAGGCGCAAAATCTAATTGGAAAGCATTGTTACCAATCTTCTCCAATATGTTGAAAGGACCATATATGATTGGATTGAGATTTCTACCATCACCTTGTAGTTTTTCCTTGCTTATGTATAACCAAACTTGATGTCCCACTTGGAAATGATGATCAACACGATGCATATCATGTCTTTTTTTGTACTTGGCTTTGTTTTTCTCCTATTGTTCTTGTACCCTTTGATGCACTAGCTAAATTTGTTCAATGAAATTATTGGCTTTGTCCACGTCTATGTCCTGTCCATCTACTACAATATATTTACCAAAGATGAAATCCAAAAGAGAATTTGGAAAATAATCCAAACGAGATTCAAATGGAGATACTTGTGTAGATGAATTCTTGACATGATTGTAGGCATGTTGGATGTAATGAAAATTTTCATCCCAAATTTTAGGATGCTTACCACAATATCCTGAAAGGAGATGCACTATTGTTATGTTTACTAATTTTGTATGGATGTCAGTTTGTTGATGAAATGTTGTACTCTTCTTCAACTTTGTGTCCATGAGTTTCCATAAACATGACCAAAACTTCCTAATAAATTGAGAATCTCGATAAAAAATAATTGTAGGTAAACCCAAAATTAATCCATACATTTTGGAAGAACATATTTGCAGTTTGTTTAGCTGTAACCTATTTCTTACATGGCATCAACACACAAATTTTGTTGAAATGATCAACTACAACATATAGATAAGCATGACCTTTCTTATACATTGGTAGTCCCCCAACAAAATCCATAGTAATACTTTCCCAAGGACAAGAAGGGATAGGAAGTGGAGTGTACAAAGCCAATTTCCTATTGCTTGGCTTTCTAGTAGCACACATAGAACATCCTTTCACATATCTTGAGATAGTTTCATTCATGCGAGGCCAATAACAATGCTGTTGTATTTGGGAAACTATTTTTCCTACACCAAAGTGGCCAACAATAAGAGAAGTGTGGGGTTCCCTAATGCAATTGACTCTTTCACCCTGTGGAACACATAACTTTCCAAGATTATATAAAAATTTGTTATGAACATCGTAATCCAACTCTTCAACATGATTTCCTTGACTCAAAGTTGCATAAACTTCTTTAAAATATTCATCTTGAGCATACTGTTCAATGTAAATTTCATGCATGATTGAGTTATGCTTAACAATAACATATGCATTAAAAATAGGCCTTGAGAACATATCTGCAACTTTGTTGTATATACCTTTCTTATACCTGATTACCAAGTGAAACTATTGTAGGAATCCCATCCATCTGAAATGTCTAGCTTGTTGTAGCTTGGTTTGTGATTGTAAATATTGCAAAGGTTGATGGATAGTATTAATAATCATTTTTTTACCCATCAAATAATGCTTCCATTTCTTCATGCTTTGTACCAAAGCATAAAACTATTTATCATAAGCTAGATAGTTAATTACTGCATTGGTAAAGGTTTTAGAATGATAACATATTAGCTTACCATACTACATCAAAATTTCTCCCATAGCATATTCGCTTGCATCGGTTTGAATTTCAAATGTTTGCTTAAGATTTGGAAGAGCTAGAAATGGTGTTGTACTAATTTTCTCTTTCAAAGAATCGAAGGATTTTTTCTACTTTCCTCCCACTGAAAGACCTACTTTACACTTGTAAAAGCATGTAATGTTGTTGCAATGAATGAGAAGTTAGCGATACATTTTCTCCAATATTGGGATGCTCTCAAAAAGCTCCTAACTTATGTTACATTTTTGGGTTCAGGCCAATTCAAAACGACATCATCTTTTGAGGGATCAATCTTCAATTCACCCCCTCCTACAATATGACTCAAATTAACCAGAGAGGTTTTCCCAAATTCAGATTTAGAAATCTTCAAATACAACTTTTCCTTTTTAAAGAGATCTAAAACCTGTTTCACATGCTTGACATGTTCTTCATGAGTCTTACTGAAAATAAGAATATGATCTAAGTAGACTATGAGAAAATTATCAATGAATGTTCGCGACACATCATTCATAACTCTCATGAATGTGGCAGGTGCATTGCAAAGCCAAAATGGCATAGCTAACCATTCAAACAAACCTGTTTTGTCTTGAAAGCAACTTTCCTAATATCATCTTCAACATCCCTTATCTAATGATAATCGCTTCTCAAATATAACTTAGTAAAATAAAGAACTTCCCTTAAATTATTTAGAAAATGATCAATGTGAGGAAGAGGATAGTGATTCTTTACCGTGATCTTGTTCAAATCTTGAAAATCCACACACATGCGCCATGTACCATATTTCTTTAGAATCAAAACAATAAGAGACCCACAAGGAGATGTAGTAGGCCTGATGACCCCTTCGTCAAGCAACTCTTTAATTTTCTCCTTAATTTTCCATTCTCCAAAACTAAAATTCTAATATACATGCCAATATTTGGAAGTGGTGCATCCTGCCGCAAGTGAATCCCATGTTGGATTCTTGGTTTTAGAGGTAACCCCTCAGGTTCCTGAAACATCTTGTCATAAGTGTTAACAAACTCAACCAATTCATGCTTGAGTTTAGAATCACATCTTGTGAAAGCTTTAGATTCAACAATATCTTTAGCTTTAATCATTAACAACACAAAATTCTTATTAGCATTTACAAGCCTTTCCATTTGACTAGCACTAACAAGAGATAAGTTCATCTTCTTACAATGTGCTCTAACAATATACTCAACTCCATCTTTAAAAAGATGATATTTTTTCTCATGACGATAGGATATGTATTTTCATTCATACAAGTATGAACTCCCTAAAACAATCCTGCAAATATCAAGTGGTACAACATCAAGCTCTACCTCATCTACAAGATTAGTAGTGATGGAGAATTTAAGGTTACATTTTCTTGTCACTTGTAATTTGGCATCATCATATACCCAACCCAAAGCGTAAGGTTTTACATGAGGTGTAGTTTCTAAATGAAGTTTCTTGATAATTGCTTCATATAGAATATTGACTTGGGATCCACTATCAAATAATGTATCAACCTTTGTATGTTTTGTAATGATCCTAATATGGGAAAGTTCACATCTTTCTTTATCATTTTGGGATTCAATAGACTTACTATAAGAGCTAGAATTTCATTAGAAGCTATACCTTTCATTCCCAAGTTGTGATTTTGGTTTCATCACCTGAATCAAATCCTAGATCTTGTTGATTTGTAGCAACAATCTTTTATTTTCCCTTGTTATTGAACTTCTTTGGTCTAAATTCTCGATGTAATTTCCAATAGTGGTCTTCATAATGGCCATCTTTTGAACAATGTTTACATGTAAGTTTCTCTCCCTCTTTCTTGACAGTGACATTCTTTTTCCTTTGCCTTTAAACTTCTCCTTTCATTTGTATCCAGATTTAAAAGGTTTCTTGTTAGTCTTTTGAGGAATATTCTTGCCTCTTGATTCTAAATGATTTTCCTAAACACATACTTCATCTAGATTAGTGGGATTAAACATACATATAGTATGTCTCAAATACCTAGGTAATCCACCTATATATTTAAGGAGAGTATCTTGTGAACTCAAATCAACACCCAAGATTAAATATCTTCTTCTAAATTATTGTGTGTAACTTTGGACACCTTGACCTTTAGCTGGTCTAAATTTTTTCCAATCCATAATTTCATTTTTCATGTAAGCTAATGGATAAAATTGTCTTCTTAATGTAGCTATAAAATCATTCCAAGAAGAGATAATTTTACTTTTCTTCAAATCTTCCTGAGTTTTGGCCTCCCACCAAATGAGAGCTGGACCTTCCAAGCGAAGAGAAGAAAGCCAGATATTTGTGACATCATCATCAATATTTTGAATCATGCAATAGACTTCAATTTGACGAACCCAATTATCCAACTTTTTAGAATTTACTTCTTCATTGTACATAAGAAATTAAAACTTGACATCAAGCTTAATAAAAGGAGACTTAGCATGTCCTTTTGGAGATGGAGGAGGAGTAAGTGTATGGGGTGAAGGAGGTGAAGAAGGAGGTTAGGTTGGAGGTGTATATGGAGGTTAAGGAGGAGGTGGAGGTGGAGGTGGAGGCTTGCTCCTATCACCACCATTACCTTTTGGTTGATTAGAACTTTCTCCTTGCAACCTTGTTGTCCTCTCAGTGTACAAGACTTTCACCACCTTAGTCATATCATATAAATCCTTTCTAAAATCTCTCTCATCCTCAGACATCAACTCTGGTCCTTGTCCTTCTTCAAGTTCCATGATTTTTGGAGTCTATGGCCTCCTTCTACCAATTTGAGGGTTTGGCTCTTCAAGTACTCATTCTCCTCTTTTAAATTTAGACCTTGTAATCATTCAAGAAAAACACTTGCAAATTTTTTCAAAACCTTCACAAAAACCATGCTTTGATAAAAAACTAATCTGAAATTAAAAATGAAGGTTTCATGTAAAGTTTTGCAAACTAGTTTATGTCTTTTAGGCAATGGATCGTGATTCCAAAAGAACAAACTATGTTAGATTTTTCATACTTTTAATAGTTAAAATGGATAATAACCAGCATCAAAACATAGCAAATTGATGATGGAGTTCATCCCTCATAGGATACATCTCTGGGTCCAACTTCCAATGGTCTCCCTTTATATTATATGCACAAATGTTTAAATACATTAACATACAATTCTTAAATCCCAAAAATAACATTGCCATTGCGTCCAAAATTCAAAAAACCCCTGTGTAGGCTATTCTTAGGCTCAAAAAGGCTGAAAAATTGCCAATATATGCCTCCTTCAAATAATCTACAAAACACTTTACAAAATTCATTCCCCTACAAATTTGGCAACAATCTAGCTCATTGGTGGGTTGGAAAGGCATAGATTTGGCAATTCGCATGTCTTTGGTTCGACCCACAAATTCTCTCGGTCATGTGGCTCCATACAGTCTAGGGTTAAGCGCAAGCGGGGTTCCATGTACCCACATCCCCTAACCATCCGCTGGTAGTTGCACATTTTCAACAGAACCATGGGCGAACACGCAACTGCAACGCCCTTCTCCTATGCCCCTACCACATCTCTCACTCGTGGTCACCGTCATTACACATAATCATGGGTTGGGGCGTAGGCAGGGTATCATACGCCTCGCCCTTCCAAAATCTCACCATCGATCATGGGGTTGTCATAAAACCTAGTGTTGGGTCGATTGGGAATTCCCACAGGCCTAACCCTCCTCCCAACTGCCAAACAATATGATAATAAATAAAAGCCCACCACCTTTGTATAACAAGGAACACTAGTCATACAATGGTAGAGTGGTTTGTTGGTTGGTGGGGGGTAAACATTTTGAAACCTGAGGAGGTTTGGTCGGTCGACCTAACCAATTTTGGCCTCATCTGGAGTGCCATATGGTGCCCTAGGATTGGGCCTTGTGCCACTCCAGGATTTCCCATACCAAAACACCTTCAACCAATAAGAGCACACTAATTGTCCACATACAATTGGGCCACATGTCCGCTCCTGATTGGATCTGTACTTCTTGGCCATCTTGCTGATGTCAACAACACGTCAATTTACATAATTCCACATGGCATCTATAAACTGCCCAGTCAACCCTATAAGTTAACTTTTTTACTCTTTTCAAAAAACTTCAGAATACGATAAATTCCTAATATGATTTCAGATTGATGCGATTCAAGCGTCCTTGGAATCAAAATGACGAGCTCTACAATTTGGCATTGGTTTCAGGAGAATTTGAGCCCTTTATTTTTTGATCATATTTGATCCCCTAGATCATTCAATTTCCTGAATGTCTTCATCCTCTTGGTCTATTACAACATTAGAAAATTCTCCAGTCACCTTCATAAACCTTTTAATATTATCTTCATCCTCAAACACTTGCCAATATTTTACATTTTCATGCACTAAGGGTCTATGCCTAACTTCCACTTCATACCTTAGCAGGGGATTTTGTGGGGGTTTGAAAGTGTTAACTAATGTTGCCAAGGAATATGCCATTCTATTTTTCTCCATAGGAAGAAATTGAATATTAAATGCTAAAAATAAATTATCAACTAGATCACGCACTTCGTTTCTATAAGATTTCATCCTAGGATTATTGGTTTGGCATTGATTCTTAATCTGCTTTAGAATCAACTTAGAATCTCCAAAATTTGTCAAACATTCAATTTTCAAATATCTAGCAGCTTGTAGGACCAACTCTAATGTATCATATTCAACAATGTTGTTTGTAGTGTCAAATTCTAACTTATATGAAAGAGGAATGAGGTTACCTTTAGGGGATTTCGACAATACTCCTATTCCATTTCCTTCCTTGGAGTAGGCTCCATCAAAGTACAACTTCCACACACAGCCAACTTTTATTTGTTATTGATTGGACTATGAGGGAATTTCCACTTGGGTATCCTCCATACCTTGATCATCCATTTCCAACAAAAAGAATGAAAGGTCTTTTTCTTGGCCATACACTGGAGAGTTATTCAAATTATCTTCTCTGGTGACGGTTTTTACAAACCTAGATTCTCTGTACAACGTACGCTCTTCTCCACCAAATACTAGAATAATGGCATATGTAAGGTCTAGTTTGATAGACCCTCCAAGCTTCACTCCGTAGGATCTGGAGAGAGGATACCAAATCTTGTAGGAGTGTCTGCAATCCCAATATCCATTACCAGGCTCTTCACAAGAATTTGAGCCAAATTGACTACCAGATCCTTGATCATCCTAAGGAATTTAACTCTTTTGGAATCAAAGGAATACAAGTACTTATATGGTTTCGTTATTTTTAGGACTAATTATTCCATAATGGTCAAAGGAATACTATTATGAGAGGCTCTTGAATCACGCATGAAATTATCCAACAATAAATCATGGATCACTAAGGTAACATAGAATGGAGGCGTGGAGGAGTATTTCTCCTCCACATGGGGGAAAATATGACTACAGGAATTTTTTCTTTCAAATTTAGATTGTCATGTGATGAGGCAATATGATACACATCCATGAACTCAGAGACTTTTTTTTGATAACTAGGTTGTTTCAACAATTCCGCCAAGGGAATGGATATATTGACCTTCTCAAACTATTCATGTAAACTGAAAAAAAAAAAAAAGGATTCCAATCCACCTTCACCAACTCAATTGGCTCTTTGTTTTATTGATCAATTGGCTTTCTTTGCATTGGTATTTTCTTTGAATTTGCATATTCAAACTTGGAATTGGTGGGGTGGGAGGTTTCTCCTTCAGTTGTTGGATCAGGGTTGACAGGTTTTTTCCCTTTATTAGTTGGTTTTGAGCGGACAGGTTGGACAATTTCTTCACTTTTAGCTTCTGTCTGGGATCTTTTTTTAGATCTCAAACTGTATCTCCTATGCAATTGTTCTTTCATGACAAAAAGAAGACTGATTATAATATGCAACTATCTCTTCTTCATCCAAAGGGACGCTATGACCATCCTCCTCTCCTCCTTGTGCTTCTAGTTCATTTTCTTCTTCTGAGAGAGTAGAGTATTGGTTCTCCTGAACCTCAATACCATCTTCAATACTTTCTTTATGATCATCTTATAAATACAGGGGAGGTTGTATTTTGTCTTATTGGTCCCTTCTTTCTCTTTTCAATAGTTGTAAAGGAGGTCTCCTATATTGGGGATTGAAGGTTCTGTTAGGGCCTTGATGGATTTGTCGAGGAGGTTTTTTTTTTTCCAACTCTAGCTTGATGATTTTATTTGAAAGGTTTCTAATCAACTTATTCATCTCATCTAACTTCTTCTCTTGGGCATCCCTTGCTTGGTCAAAGGATTTGACTTCTTATTTTCCCATTCTCCTATCACCATTTTCTCCCTTTCCTTTCCACTTCCCTGCAAATGCAAAGTTTGTTGACTTCTAGAGCATCAGTCTGGATCTGGTCTAGTGTGCGGGATTTCCTCTCTCTAAGGGTAAACCCGACATCCGACTCAAGGGCTCCAACAAACACCACCTTAGTTGTTGTGTATGTAGGTTTAATCTCAGAAGCCAAGCTATTAGACAACTTATTAAATATTTTTATGAACTTTGCGACATCTTCATTGTGTCTTTTCTTTATTGCATTAAATTTGGTCAAGAAATACCCATGGTCTTTCTTCTCTCCCCATTTCTGCATAAAAGTGTTTTCCAATTCCTCCCAAGTGTTAATTGAGCTATTTGGTAAGGTCTTAAACCATTTTCTAGCCTCCCCATCTAAATATTGGACAAATAGCCTTAAGACTACATGCAAGTGCTTTACATTCAAGTTTTCTACAAATGCATAGAAGATCTCAATGTGTTTTTTGGTTGTGACATCATCTTCCCCAATGAATCTAGGAAGGAGCTTAAGATAGACTTGGGGCATTGCATTAAAAGGATTTTATAGATTGAGAGTAGCATATCTATCGAGCAATGTGCCTGGGACAACCATATTTTTCAAAGGAGGATGAAAAAGATTTGTTGCAGGGCCTAGTTGAGAGGTTGGGTGAACCACATTGGAAAACATTTTGTGCAAAATAGCAGTGGGGATTTGAGATCTACTAGTAAGGATAATATCTTTGACTTATTCAAATTATGGGAAGGTATGATATGCAAAAGGATCAGAACTAATAGAGGTTTATTCTGAATCAGGTTTCGAAAATTAAAAACTAGGTGGGGTAAAACATTCTTCCAAAAACTCTAAAACTCTAGATGAGGTTTCAAGATATTTTATGTTGGATTTATGAGAGCTATAAGATGAGGCCTCTGGAGAAAAAACAACAGGCTCTAGATTTCTTGGGATTCTTTCTCCCCAAATTCTCCTTGAGACAATTATTTATGGGTCGAAGACAAAAGGAATTTTCTTCTACGAGGTATCTAAATGGGTATGAGGCCTCCTAAAATCTAGGGTTATAATCTGAGGACCTTGCTAGGTGAGAAATCTCAACCCACACTTTCTTTACTCACCATACAAAAGAAATGTTCAAAAATCATACCCATGGAAATGTTGTAACAACCTTGGGTTAAAATTTCATATAATAAATTTAATAAAAGAAAAATCACACCAAGGTCATGGGACACATACTACAGGTTGAATGCTACACAAAGCATCCTAGTGGGCATCACTTTTTCATTATTATCGCTAAGGGAAATTGGAAAAGGCTTTGAAAAGGAAAAAAGGAAATATCGGCATTTTATTTATGAAAATAAAGGAAAATAGGAGAAAAGGAAAGTGAAAGGTCACATACTTGCATGAGAAGGAAATTGAAGGAGAAATAGAGGAAATTGAAGAAAACAGAGGAATCAATGATAATGTTGGGTATGTGTTATATTCATTCCATGACTAGTCCCACGTGTCATATGTTGCATCAGGTGCAGTGCCCTGGGAATTTTTTTTTAATGTGAACCCAAGGATGGGGGACAGACCCAAAGATGCTGGGAGGACCTACCCATGGTTTTTAAGCATAGGTTTTTCACATGCTTTTTGGCATGATGGTTTTCTTCCCATGGTATTTTGTAGATCCGGTCAAGGGAACTACGATTATGTTCTAATATAGGGTTAATGGGTTTGGGTTTATGAATGCTTCGACATGTATATATATGTACTATAACATTGAAAGGAATATAATGAGAGATCAATTTGGTAGTCCCGATTTTGGGATCCAAGGGAAAATCTATGTGTATATTTATTTTATGTTCTCTCCATTGTATATTTTTTGTTTTAAGAATTTGTTTGCAAGTAATTTTTGCACAGGGTTAAAACCTATAGATAAAAAAGCTTATGAGGATCAGTTCATACCTTTTGTGAGTTCAGTTTTGAAATTAGTTTATGAGAGGAGAAGAGCACCAAGAGTAGAAGGAAAGCAAGCAAGCAAAGGAAGGAGAAGGAAAGAAAAGGAAGGAAAGGATCAGCAAGGAAAAGTTGGATCAAGTGGCTTCAGTGGGAATACTTGCACGTAAAAAGTTTCATGTATGATTTCCTAGTTGGTTTTTGCATGCATGGTATATGCATGTGTGTATTCGGTTATTTGTTGTCAATGGCATGGGTTTTGTTGGGTTTTGATAGTGGTTTTATCCTTGCCTTACAATATCTAGATAGTTGTGGTGTGATGGGATTCATTCTTGGTTGAGCTTTGGATTATCAAAATGTTTTGGATCCGGGTGAGGTGGTCTCAGGAAAATCCCAAAGGTAGGTGGTGGAGATGGTTTTCTACAGAAATCCCTCAACTAGTGGGTGGAGATAGGAAAATTCCTCAAGGGATGGTGACGGAATTCTAAGGCATCCAAGCTCGATTTAGTTTCGTGATCTCAAGATCAATTTAGGTGAGATCACGGTAGTGTAAAGGTGAAGGTGGTTTAACCTCTAGATTCCCTTGCTTTTTTATGGATTGGTCTATCCCATGAGATCCCACATTCATGCTTGGAATATGGAACGGGGGTGATTGGCTGAAGGAAAGATTTGGCTCAGCCCAATCTGTGGTTGGGTGGTATGTGGAAGTCCCTGAATTGTTCGACTTTGCATATGTAAATAAGAGCTAAGTTCCTCTTGTATTTCATGAGTAAATATACTATTTATTATGTGGCTTTAATGATTGTTCTATTATTGTTATTTATTTGGTTATATGCTGGTTATAAGCATGGTTTTATGATAGAGCCAAATTATGGATCTTATCATGTTTGATTGATAAAGGAAGGGTTATTGAATGCATGACCTAATAGATGTTATTGCAAATATTGTGAGAGGGCATTGGTCCTCCTTGGTAAACCTCATATAAGTTTCAAATCTCTATGTTTAGATATGCATTCATGACCTATAGGTTTCATGTTCATCATGTGTTTGATAGAATGACTATCATGGCTAGGATGGGCTAGGGCGAGTCCCTAACCAAGTTTTGTGTTAAAATATTTGTAGGTGTGTCATACATAATTTTGGAAAGTCTCATCAAGTTTTGGGAAGTGGTATGGTGACTAGCCTTGAAAAAATATTGTAGTCGCTCCCTTGCAATATTATGCATGTGACTGGACGATTATAGTCAAATTCAGACAGTGTTATGCCAATGGCTAGGGGTGAAGACTAGTGAAAGAGTAAGCTACCTCAGGGTTTGGGCACCTGGAGGGTTGGTTTAGCTCTTGAGGGTCCTATAGCACCTGAGGGAAGTCAATAAAGTCTTGGTTTGTTGACTCCATTTCCTTAAGGTGATCTAGGAGGTTGATTCATGTCATATTAGCTCCTTATCTCATGTTTACCTCGACAGGCTGGTGAAAATGGGTAGATATGAGAGGTGGAATTACAGAGTAGTATCAGAGCATGGTTCAATACTTGGATTGGATGGGATAGATGCATGTTGTTATGCATGCATTATCATAGTTAAGGTTGTTGGGCATGAGTTCATTGTATGAAGTTTATTTCATTATGATGGTGTTGGTATGTTATGATGTTGATGTGTTGGCTGAGATAGAGAAGGAGATGTAGATCATCAGAGCGAGGTTACAACACTGGACCTCGGGGTAAGAGAAAATTGGCATACACATTTGTATGTTGGGTATGCAGGTATGTTGGTTAATGGTTGTTATATTCCTAGTGGCTATATGCATGCATATCATCTATTGTTATTATGGTTATATATACATGATAGATGTTAGTTAATCAATGTGATCATATGCACGCACATCGGATAGTCATGAATGATAGTAACTTGTTTTTATATGCATTGTGGTCATATGCATGATGATTATGGTCATTGCACCTAAGATCTTGATGTTATATGTATCATGCTATATGGATTTCTCTTTGAAGATGGTTATGGTTATGAAATTTAGGTATGAGTTGATATACTTGTGATATTGTGTCATACTAATCTAAAATAACTTGTGCAGATGTGGTAGCCTCCCCTAAGATACATTGAGGTATGAGTTTGATTATGTTGCCTATTTTGTTTAGCTAACATGTCATGTTTATAATTTGTTTGTTTTTTTTATTAAGTGCATGATATGAACATGTGTCTATAAGGTTGCATGACCGAATGATATTGTTTTAAGATGGTTGTACTAACTCAATATGTGTTGAGATAGTTGATATGTACTTGAATGCGAGTAGGTAATGGTTTTAGTATTATGACTATGAATATGAGTTGATTCCAGATTATGACATGGATGTTATTATTGGTAAAGGTTGATTTCAAATTAATAGATAGATGTCTTGATATTTGGAGCATGTGATTGACATGTATGAGCAGTTGCAGGGCAACACGCTTAGTACTAGCATGACAAGGTAATAGTTAATTTTTTTATATAAATATCAACTAGGTGATGTGATAATGCATAGTAAGACTCAATTGTAGCAAGGTAAAAAGTACAAGAAAGGGATTGGGTGAGAATTCCTTTGGATATGTTAGAAACCGTAATTCCAAATGAATGAGTGCATTGCATGAATACAAGAAGTCGTCTTAACCTTGATTTTGTTTGACATTATGAGGATATGTGTAACATTCCTGAACATGTATTTGGCATGTATAATAGTTGGTTTCCAATTATGGTTGGATTCATCAAGGAATTGAAGCCCCTTGAGAGATGATATATGTACATGTTCAATTACAAGTCAACGTTCTTCACACAACAAGGTAAGGTAACTAGTATATTGTTATGTTTATTTATGCACTTACAATTATGTGTTTATGGAAGTATGATGCATGGGATTGCATGGTAGAAGAGGCTCCAATGAAATCTTAAAGAAGTCTTAGGTTGAGATTTCCCTTGGAAGAAATGGGAACCCATGGGGATTGATGCGGGGTGTTTGTTGGGAGTTTTGTGCTTTCGGTCTTTTGTGATTTGTTTGCGCGTGATTTGCAATTTTGTTTATTTCTAGTGCATGGCCATGCCATTTTGTTTGTGGTGTTGTATTGTTATTTGTTTCCATGATTTGTTTTCTTATTTGCTTTTTATTTTGCCTTTTGTGCTTGAGATCCTTGGGAATTGGTTTGGGAAAGAGGAAATTTAATGGAACTCGGAGGGAGTTGAATGAAACCCAACATGTAATGTAAGACTTGGATGAAACTCGATGCATGAGTAAAGGAAAGTTGAAGGTAAGAATATGACAACTATTTGGATTGGATTGAGTCCATTAGGATATATGGACGGTGGTAGGATAGTCATGGTAAAGGAAATAGGAAAGGTGAACTAAATGTATTGGAAGCATCATATGCCTTGGCTATGTTGGGGATTGTTTTTCTCAATGTTGTGCATGGTGTGCACGGACAAAGGGAGTTATCTTTACCTTGACCTTATGGTAACTAATAATTATGTTGTGATCATGATTATGCTGATGTCTATATATGTTCAACATGTATGTATGTATGTCATTGTCTGACCGAGTCGTCAGGGATCATGTTGTTTTATGTTGATGTTTATATGTATGTATGCAGTTGTCTAACAGGATCATCAGAGATCGTTCTTGTGGAGGAATGATTTCTTATGTTCGTGAATGGCATGAAGAGGTTCCTAGTTTATCAGGAATGAAGTGGAAGAGTAGCCAGACAGATCTACATGGTCAGTATCATGTGAATATGAATTGATATTATGTGATTATACTATGTATATGTTTATGATATGGTAGGTAGTGTGGAGGGATACATCAACTGAATGAAAGTAGTGTGATTTGCGACATGTTGGACAAGCATGGATAGTGGAAAGACATTAGAAACTATGTTTCTTGGTAGAGACAGTGTAGCCTCCAACTGCTTAGTGCTATTGTTTGTATATGTTATACATGTCATACCTGTGGTGTTGCGAACATGTAGTATGGTGAGTGTGTTGCATATGTAGTAATGTGTACATATGGTATATATGGTCCTGTGTACATATAATGTTGTGTGCATCTTATAAAAGTGGTGCTATGTACATATGTTGTTGTGTGCATGTTGTACATGTGGTGTTGTGTGCATGTTGTACATGTGGTGTTGTGTTCATTTGGTGTTTTGTACATGTTGTAAATGTGGCACTATGTGCATGTGTTGTCGTGTACATGTTGTGCAGATAGTATTGCGTACATTGGGTGATGCGTACACCTTGGGCAAGTGGTGTTGTGTACACGTTGTGTAGGTGGCACTATGTAGATGTGGTATTGTGTACATGTTATACATGTTGTGTTGTGTATATTTGGTATGGTGCTATGGGTATTTCATAGTCGTTTTATCATGGTATGTGTATTCGTGGTATTGTACTATGTGTATGTATATGTATTGTGTTGTACACAGGGTGTAGGTGTATGTGTCGTGTTGTACGCGGGGTGTAGCTGTATGTGTGGCATTGTGCATTGGTTGCAAGTGTATGTGTTGTGTTGTACACTAGGTGTAGGTTTATGTGTCATGTTGTACACTAGGTGTAGGTGTATGTGTTGTGTTGTACAACAGGTGTTGGTGTATGTGTTGTGTTGTACATTGTGTATGTGTATGTGTTATACATTGTGATAAGATAGGGAGGTACAAGAATTTCTAGCCCTTATTGTTGATATTGAGGGTTGCGCCACTTTGGTCTTAAGATACCCTTGTTGTTGATATTGAGGTTTGCAGCAGTTTAGTCTCGAGATAACCTTATTTCTATTGAGGGTTGAGGTGGTTTAGCCTTGGGATACCCTTGTTGCTATTGAGGGTTGAGGCGGTTTAGTCTCAGGATACCCTTGTTGATGATATTGAGGGAGGAAGTGGTTCAATTTTTGGATTCCCTTGTTGCTTAAAGAGAAGGCACTCAGTGCTTGCCAGGTTTGGCAACTGATTCAGTTGTTTATAGAAACGATAAAGAAGAAAGGTAGAAGAAAAGGACTGATTAAAGGATAAGTATCCATATTTTATTTTATTTTTATTATGCATGTGATCTATGACTCTGATTTATGATGGTTGCATTTCGAGCTAACCGGATGTGATATATTTATACATAATGATTTGGTCAAAGATCTGGTTTGACTTGTTGTGACAAAAAGTAAATGGAATTGTAGCTGTACCTTATTGATGGGCCACCAATGAGGTATGATTTGAATTAGTTTCAATTATTTTTAGTCTAATGGAAAATATGTGCTTGGTACAGGAAAGAAAGGTAATTCCCAGTTTGGGTGGTTGAAACTGACTACAAGGGTTAGCAGCAGCAGAAAAAGTAATTGGAATAGGAAACAGTATGTTGGCAAAGAATTTAGGAGTAGGGCCATTGTGGGACACTAGTACCCAATAGTTCCCATTGATTTCCATGAGCATGTTATGACTAGTATGATGGTTTCAAGACAGGGATATGCCTTGGTTTTTGGACCTTCTGATGCGAGGAGACCTTGCCAAGGGATGGATCACCCGATATAGGGGATGTGAGGGAAGTTGGAAGGTGAGTGACTGCAATGAAGGGGGTCATCAGATTTCCCAAGGGAATGTGTAGCACAGAAGGGAAGGCAAGGGGATGGATTTGTTTTGGCCAGTAGCATTGCTAGATGGAATCATATGCGTATTGGGAGTGTGCCCTAGAACACTGAGCTAGTAATTGTTCGCTGAGGGAATAGGTAGTGCAAGGATTCTAGCGTTAGAGATTGGATGTAGGTTTGAATTTGACAGTGGATTCTGGACTTCCTGGGAAGGAGGTGAATCCTGGTACTACTCTTGAGGGTGGAGGTGTGAGCCTCTAGATTCTCTTGTTGCAGATGCAGGCATCGTATCATTTTATTTGTTGGTTAGATAAAATGTGCATATGTATATATGTGTATATTATTGTAAATATTGTATTGAGCTAGATTTATAATGCTCCACAAACAGTATGGTTATTTTCCAGTTGAAGAAAATGTTCATAAGTATATGTGTTTGTTATTGTAAATATCGTACTGAGATGTGTTATAAAGCTCTAGTAAATGGTATAATTGTCATTTTTTCAGTAGGTTTATATTGTAAATATTGCATCGAGATGAGTTATAAAGTTCCATGGGCAGTATGTTTTGGTTTTCAGTGGTCTTGCTGGTTGTAGGTGTCATAGAACACCAAGGACAGTGTTCCCCTAAGGGGGAGGGGTCTGTAACAGCTCCAGGTCATGGGACAAGTATTCCAAGTTGAATATTGGGCAAATCATATTAGTGAGCATCACTTGTTGTTTATTATGACTAAGGGAAATTGGCAAAGGCATAGGAAAAGGCTTTCAAAAGGAAAAAAGGAATTATTGGCATTTTATTTATGAAAATAAAGGAAACTAGGAGAAAATGAAAGGTGAAAGGTCACATATTTCCATGAGAAGGAAATTGAAATTAAAATAGAGGAAATTGAAGAAAATAGAAGCTTTAATGATAAAAAGGCTTCTAAGGAGCATTTCACAGCCTTTTGTCAGTTCAGTTTTCAAATTATCATGATAGAGGAGAAGAGCACCGAGAGGAAAAGGAAGGACAATGAAAGCAAATGAAAGAAAGGATCAAGCAAGGAAAGGTTGGATCAAGCAGCTTCAATAGGAATACTTGCAAGTAACAGGCTACATGTATGATTTCCTAGCTTGTTTTGGCATGCATGGTATATTCATGTGTGTATTTGGTTATTTTTTGTCAATTTCATGGGTTTTGTTGGGTTTCAACAGTATTTTCAGCCTTTCCTTGCCATTTCTAGACAACCATGGTGTCAAGGGATTCATTCTTGGTTGGTATTTGGATTACTAGAAGGTTTTGGGTCAGGAAGATGTGGTCTCAAGAAAATCCCAAGGGTTGGAGGTGGAGATGGTTTTCTCCTGGAAGCCCTCAGTAGGTGGGTGGAGAGAGGAACATTACTCAAGGGATGGTGAAGGAATTTTGAGGCATCCAATATTGGTTTGGGTTTTTTTTATCTTGAGACTGGTTTAGGTGAGATCACAGTAATGTGAGGGTGGAGGTGGTTTAACCTCTAGATTCCCTTGTTTGTTTATGGATTGGTTTATCCCATGAGATCCCATGTTCATGCTTGGAATATGGCACAGGGGGTGATTGGCTGAAAGAAATATTTGGTTCAACACAATCTATGGTCAGGTGGTATGTGGAAGTCCCTAACTTGGTTGGCCTTTGCATGTGGCAATAACAGCTAAGTTCCTCTTATATTTCATGAGTAAATGTACTTGTTATTATGTGGATTTAATGGTGGTTCTATTATTTGTATTTATCTGGTTATATGCTGGTTATAAGCATTATTTTATGACAAATCCAAGTTATGGTTCTTATCATGTTTGATTGATAAATGAAGGTTTATTGAATGCATGACCTAATAGATGTTATTGCAACTATTGTGAGAGGGCATTAGTCCTCCTTGGTAAAACTTTGATAAGTTTCAGATCTCTATGTTCAAATATGCATTTATGACCTATAGTTTTCATGTTCATAATGTGTTCGACAAAATGAGTATCATGGCTACGATAGGCTAGGGTGAGTCCCTGATCAAGTTTTGTGTTAAAATCTTTTTCTATGTGTCATACATCATTATGGAAAGACTCATCAAGTTCTAGGAAGTGGTCTGGTGACTAGCCTTGAAAACGTGTCTTAGATCTTTCTGCTAGAACAGAACTGGGTAAAAAAGATTACAATCGCTCCCTTGCAGGATTATGCATGCCACTGGAGGATTGCAATCGAATTTAGGCATCGTTATTCCAGAACATGGGGGTGTAGATCAGTGAAATAGCAATTTGACTCAAGGTTTGTGAACCTAGAGGGATGGTTTAGCTCCTGGGGGTCCTGTAGTCCCCTAAAAGAAGTCAGTAAAGTCTTGGTTTGTCAACTCCATAGGAGGTTGAGTCATGTCATAGTAACTCCTCTTCTCATGTTTACCCCAATAGGATGGTGAAAGTGGGTACATATGAGAGGTGGCATTACAAATATATTCTATTTTGTTCCCTGACAATGGTGAAAAAAGATTTTGATGCTCCTAGAGAAAACCCCGAGGTTGAGGAGAAGGTCAGTGTCTAGGACATCTTAGAGTCTCTTGTAGATGAATCATTATTGCTCAAGAGTTGAAATATAAAATTATTTAAACTTGGTTCAGTAATCATACTCAGATACCAACCACATTAGATACATTAACAACATTTCTTTCCAAAGAATTAAAGTTCATCCATGGTGGCCTACACATAGATAGTGAAGATTCTTTAGCTGTTGTAGTATAGGTGATGGAAGAGATGAAGAAAGACATCTGGCACAAAGGGCTAGAGATAGAATATTGTGCACTAAGCTTCAGCTGATGTTATAGACATTTTTGTGCCTCGCGTCAAGGAGCATGGAATGTCAATAATTACAGGGATCCTCAGTCCCTAAATATGTTGTTCTTACCCCTAAAAGAACAAGGTCATCAAACAACAGCACTTCCAATCAGTTCTCCACCTGAAAACACTTCAAAACAGGCTTATTTTGGATCATGTCAGCTGCTTAACTGAGCATCTGCGCTGTATTGCAACTGTCCCACTCTGTACCTGCGCTGGAAGTCAAAAACAATGAAGGCTACCTGCGCTGGGCGAGATTGGCCAAGTGGCACAGTCATCCTGCAAGGTGTCAATTGCCCAGGAAGCTTCCAAAATGACACTTGGTTCATGAGATTCGCCCTGTGATGAGTAAGAGGTACTTGATCACCATGTGTAAGCAAGGACCTCCAAGTGGACACACGAACTGAAGATTAACTGAAGATGGAGAGGACACTAGTCAGCTATATGCCAGCCTCCAGCTGACTCATCCTTTCCTCTTCCCTCCTATATATAGAGCTCTTCTATGAGGTCTAGGGAGGCTGGAATTTTGTATAAGCAAGGAGGTGCTGTTGGTATACCGTCAGGATTATTGGGTGATTGTTTTACTAGAGGTGAAGAGGAGAGTTCTTGCTGCCGAGGAAGTGCTGCTGGATTGGATCCAACATCATTGGTTGTAACTTCCTCTGGAACCCTGTTACTTTCTATCAATAAAGTTTGCATGTTCTCCTATATACTTGTTTTACATAGATGCTTTGTGTTTACATGTATATTTGATGCACCCTAATCCATGCTTCAGTTATGAGTACATATATCTTGTAGTTCGCTCTCTTGTTTTGTGCAGGATCTGTATGTAGCTGGATCGGCTAGGAGAGCAAAGAGCTGGGAGCAGGATACAAAGAGAGAAGGACAAGGATCGACTAAGCGCAAGACACCAGGTTGGTTGACCTTCTTACTATTCTCTCTGTACTTTCATAAAGTGGAACATGAAAACTTTATCATTCAGTTGTTGCTAAAGACTGTCACCTTTAGAAGGGTTAGTGTCATCCGCATCGGATACTTTTCCCCACAACAAACTGGCGACTCCACTGGGGAGCCTAGTATCTTGTTGTTGTTTGTTGTATTTTGCTATTCATTTCTTGAAGAAAAGAGTACCAAATCGAAAAGCTTTTGACTATATCAAAAGCGAAGTAGAGGGACTGCTACTCTTGCTCCTTTGCTGAGCAAATTCAAGATTTAAAGAGCTAATCTACAGATGAATCTTTACTCTTTGTGATAGATCTTTATCCTCTTGATCATCCCTTAGCCTGTACTTGACCTATAGCTTTTTATTTCAGCAAATACAGTGCATTTTTGAGCTTTTTATGACCCGGAATTCTTAGCAGACGTAACTCTCGTAAGTCAGTGCAGGCTGTCCACAGGCAGTCTGCATTACAGCGCAGGTGCTCCCTTCGGGAACTGCGCTGAGAGTGAGATTGGCAGACTAGAACCTGCGCTGGTCCAGTTAGCCCTTGTCTTGCTCAGTCTTCCTTTTGTGTCTTGGCCCTGTTTGCACTTGTTTTTGGCTGATTGCTTGCTGGTTATTGTACTTGCTGTAAACCACTTCTCTTTGACTTTATTCCGCCTCAGTTGTGTGATGAAATTGTAAACGTTCTTTCAGTATTTCTTGTTTCAGTTACAATTTCCCATTGTGAAAAGCGAACCTAGTAGCTGTGGCCTCTTAGATCCTGAGCTGTAAAAGTATCTTTGCGATCTTATGAGTTAGTGTTATTACTGTTCATGGCTGTTTGAGTTGGTTTGTTTTTTGCTTTATGGTTTGAATTCATACATTTTTAGTGTAAAACAAGTACCTGTAAAGCGTCTTTTCATTTAGACAATACTTGCTTGTTTACACTTCAAATTGAATTCGAAAGTCATACAACAGTTTTCCTTTTGTTAGCATCAACATTAAAGGAAAAGAAAAGAAATACATGCATCTTGCATTTGCATTTTTGATAAGTTTGGGTGTCTGATCTAGGAGAAAGTGCATTAGTTTGTGCTTTGTGCTCTGTGTGGAAAGATATTTTTTTCTCTCCCTTCAGTAGCTAGGATTTTCAAAGCTAAAAAGATTGTGAAAGCTTGCTTATCATTTTAGCTGCATTTAGGAATTTGTACCAATACATCTCGTGGTGATCCTGAAAGACAAACTGATAAACAAGATCAACTTAAAATATATTGAATGAATCTAACAACGCATTGTAACATAACGCTCACAATAGAGGTCTAGGTAGAGACGTGTTCCGGCGTCGTTAAACGTAGTGACTGTCGATCTCTACGAAGGTGGGTGATTCCTCCTGAGGGACGATAGCACTAATACGGATTTGAGCTCCCGCGTACCGTCGCGTATATTGGGAGACCCCTATAGGCAATTATCCTTTATCCTTAGGAAGCCGTGTCGACCGCCCTACTGATCGCGATGCAGTGAACACAGCATTCACGAAGATCGACCACCCGTACCGTAAAACGTATTCTGTGGTTTCGCGAAAGGTTTGGCACACCCTCTGCCTAGATCTCCAGAGCAGTTTCTTTTGGCTCTTTTCAAACTCTATAATTGAAAAGGTCCAACCGAGCATTTGTCACTTCGGGCTCGTTAATACATCGAAGGCGACTAGAGTCATCTTTAGCTTTTTCTCGACTCTTAAAACATGAAAAAGCAAAGTTGTGTCTAAAAGCGTCTAATAAAATTCATTCAATACGGAAACATAATCCCTTTTTTTGTATTTTAGTTGATCAAGTAATCCGCAACCGTGGAGGAAAGTCAATTAAAACCCCGTCGTTCAGGGAGACTTGCGAGTCAACCACCTTTGTCTCCGGAACCGAGAGTAGTACGGACGAAGCGAACTCGCTTGACCAGGTCAAAATCTCCTTTTAAAGTTAGAACGGAAGTTCCAACAACATCCGAGATTCTGGTCACTCCCAATATTTCTGGAATCCCTGCCTCTATTGAAGAAGTTCAACAGCAACAGAAGGACAGTTGTACTAATCCTAGTCTGAAAACAAGTACTTGCATAACTGAACCAGTTCCATCTGAAACCGGTCCACAGAGTCTTGTTGTTCAAACAACTGTCGCTGTCGAAGCAACCCCTTCTTCGGCACCAGAAATCTTTTACGGACCTGACGGTCTGCCTCTTCCTCCTGGTCTGATTGCAATAGAGGAAATCGTAGAGGACCAGCAAGCAAATACTCCAATTCATTTTGGAGTAGGTACCACTCTTTTTCCTTCTGCATCAGAAGTTTGTCTATCACCACTGGAAGTTCCTGAAGAATCGTTAGGAAGTTTATTGGATAGACTTAAAATGTCTGAACAACCGTCGACATCTAGGACTGTGCCAAACGACACAGCGACAGCAGAAGCTCCTGCTGCCATTCCAACGATGTTTGCCGGCATACCAGCCGTCCCGACTAGCTCTCATCAGCTAGAAGGAGTCCACCAAGGGACTATTATGACAACTTGGTCTGTTCCAGTTTGTTCTTCCGGTATAATACCCAGTAATTCTTATGTTGAAACTAGACAAATTGACCCCTTTGGGAATCATTTTGGACCATCCAGTCCTCAAAGGCCATCTATACCCTTGAGCTCCGGATTGTTACCGTATGGGGGGCAATATGCTTTTTCACTTCCCCTTTCGGGGGGATACCCATACGGCAGTTATCAACCGCATTCAGGTTTGACTGAAGTAACGACGAGTGGTTGGGTGCCTATGTTACCCCAACAACCGAGAGTTGTATATTCTATGCAACAATCTGTACCTATGTCTAGTATCCCGACGACGCCAGCAATTGTAACCGTGTCGCAAGTTCAATCGATGCCTATTGTATGTCAACCCCAAGTTGTAATGCAACAGCCTATTGACCCCGCAACACAACCACAATCGCCAATTGCCGGGACGACACAGATACAAATGGGGACTATAACCCCGCATCTTGGTCCGTCGGTTAGTGTCGCACAGCAAAACATGGCTTCACAACCATGGATGGTGCAATACCAACAACCTCAGTTTCAACAGGTGTACCAGGGATCTGAGCAACAGATCTTTGCAAATAGTGGGCAACCCTATATTCAGAACGGGTTAAACCAACCACTTTACAGTGGCCAAGCCCACCAGCCATATCAGTCATATCAACATCAGTTGCATTATGCTGGTGTGCAAAGACCTACTGCTCAGGCGATTCCATCATATCCAGGGTACGCCTCGCCAAACCTGAATCAACAGTTGCCATTCGTGGCAACCTTAGAATTACCAGATTTACATCGTTTGACGAACGATCCAATCGCCTATGCCCATTGGTGGCCAGCGATTCCTCACAAACTTCCTTCGGACATTCCTAAATTCAATGGAAATCCGGGCGAAGACCCGTCGAATCATGTGATGACATTCCATCTGTGGTGTTCGTCGAATACCTTGAATGATGATTCGATAAGGCTTCGCCTTTTCCAGAGGACATTGACTGGTCCGGCGGCCAAATGGTATATTGAATTACCTAGAGCCTCTTTCGACAATTTTAGTTCCCTAGCCACGACTTTCTTAACACACTTTCAGTTACCTATAAGGTACGAAACTGGAACAGAGATCTTGACCAATTTCAAGCAGACAACGGCCACACATATATCTGATCATATACATGAGTGGCGTCGTCGTCGCAGAATGGTAAAGACCTATGTTCCAGATCAGCTATTAGCTGAGTGGTTTATAAAGTCGCTTCTGCCGGCAATTACAGAAGATGTGGCCAAGGGAGGCGTCGTAACAGAGGAGCAGGTTATTGCTCGTGCTCAATATTTGGACTTAGTATATACTCAGTCGGGCACGCTCTATGATAAGATACCTGATGCCCCCAGACCGGAATTTTCAATCCCTCCTCCTCCCGGATCGAACAGTGACTCTCATGCCGGTGATGGCGTGATTGGAACTGCAAACGCTAAGTCTACAAGGGATTCGAATAAGAAAGCCCGTAAGACTTCGAATCAAAAAGCAAATCAGGAAATTCTTGCTTCGGAGGTAAACGCTGTATCTACGGATAAAGACAAAAACTCCAATCAACCAGGAAGCAAGAAGAAACAAAACAAAGGGAAGAAGAAGAAACAAGGTGGATCATCCCCTCAAAAAACTTCTTCAAACCCTCCTGGGCAAAAGAAACAATTTCCTCCATGTCAAATATGTGATGAAAATCATTCAACAAAGAACTGTCCGTTCAAAGCTGAGTTAAAGAGGTTCCTAAAAAGTTCCCAAACTTCAGCTGTGTTGACTGATCCGTTTCCTGCCCCAGGTCAGAATATGGTTGATAGTGGAAATGCTTCCCCGTCTCAAGTGCTTATGCTGTCGGTTTCTAAGCAAAGTGATGCTTTGATATCGACTAGGAATAAAGATTATGGGAATCCGCCGGTGTCGAACGACAAAGGGAAAGATCAACCCAGTAGTTCGACAACAACTTCGGCAGAAGCTGTACCCCCCCTCACGCATGAATTAACAATAAAGCCGCCTAAGGGAGTAGTCCACAAGTCGACATTCAACCCTCGCGCCAGAGCGGCGCAACACTATAATGTAGTGGAGGATTTGGCCCAATCGCCATCTGCTATGTCGACTCTTGAGGTACTACAAAATTGCCCATCCCAAAGGCAGGCATTGTTATCAGCAATTGGTGGAGTGGATCCTAAAGATTCCAATCTTATATCCTTTGATCACAAAGGATATGATCCTCAGTTACCAGCACAATTAGCTTTCCTTATTCAAGTGAAAGCACTCAACAAAACTGTTCATAGAACGATTATTGATGAGGGTGCATCGACATGTATCATGTCGATGAGTTGCTGGAAAACTCTTGGATCTCCAACCTTGTCGCGATCTTCGACGACATTAAAAGCATTTGACGGTAGGTCGTACACTCCGTACGGTATCCTAAATAACTTTAAGGTTGAACTAGGAGGAAAAACAGTAGAGATTGATGTTGAAGTCATTGATGGCAATCTTGACTATAACATCCTACTGGGAAGACCATGGATATATGCCATGGCAGCTGTAGTGTCGACATATTTTAGGAAGATCGCATTCCCGTTTGAAGGAGGGATTACGATCGTCGACCAACAGAATTTCCTCCCTAATGGTTCACAAGTTACTGGAAGCATTCCCCTGATCCATGGGAGCGACCATTCGATAAAAGATATAGGAGTAGGCTTGCTAAAAGATCCCACAATGATGGGGACTTTCGCGTTGCCACCTCCTTTCCATGAAGGGAATATCCCGTTTGTAGCAACATGCAACATGGTATCTTCGTCAAAGGTCGCGGAGGACAAAGTCGTCATGGATCATCAAGTGGTATTGCCACCTAGCCCTATTGAAATATTGTAGCAATCAATGTTTCAGGCATGGGAGGCAAGCCCAAATGAACGCTCGTCAAGCGTTTGGGTAGATAGGTCCGAAGAATATGGTACCCCATTAGATCCATGGTCAAAAGTTCATGGGACTGACGAAGGAATCTTACAATCAATGATGATTGAGGGGGCACCATGGAATGATCACCACCATCGTTCCCTTCTTCCAGAGTGTGAAGAAGAAACTCATCACGACCTATACCACCCTTCAGTGTTTGAATTCCTAACAAATACTGTAAATACGGTGGATTCAGAGAGAAACCTATCCAATATTGAAGAGACCGTAGCCATAAACATCTCGACAACATCTGATGTTGTTGAGAATATTCATGTCGGCAAAAGTTGTTCCCCTTCAGAACTGGAAATATATAGTGCTCTCTTTCGCGAATTTAGAGATGTCTTTGCATGGTCATATGATGAAATGCCAGGCATTGACTCGAGCATAGTTGAACATGAAATTAAAATGTATCCTGATGTCAAACCAGTAAGACAACGGCTTCGGCAGGTACATCCGAAGAAATCCGCTGCCATTAAGGCGGAAGTTGAAAAACTCCTCCATGCTGGATTCATCTACCCGGTTCCTCTAACCGATTGGGTATCGAATATTGTCCCTGTTATGAAAAAACAAGGGACGATAAGAGTGTGCGTCGACTATAGGGATGTAAACAAAGCTTGTCCAAAGGACAACTACCCTACACCCTTCATCGACCAGATAATTGATGAATGCGCCGGATGTGAAATCTTTTCCTTTATGGATGGATTTTCCGGGTATAATCAAATAAATATCCGCCCACAGGACCAGTCTAAGACTGCATTCATCTGTCCGTGGGGCACATTTGCTTATCGAAAATTACCCTTTGGTTTAAAGAACGCAGGGGCGACGTTTCAGAGGGCAATGAATTATGCCTTTCATGACATCAAGAACATTGTTCAACCTTATCTCGACGATCTTCCGGCTCATTCGCGAAAACGGACTGATCATCCGCGGCATTTGAGAGCAATATTTCTGCGTTGCCGACATTATAAGATAAGACTCAATCCGCACAAGTGTGTGTTTTGCGTTGGTTCTGATCGTTTACTTGGCTTTGTTGTCTCTAAGGATGGGATTCGTCTCGACCCGTGTAAGGTTCAGGCAATCATTAATTTGCCTCCACCTTCAAATTTACTTCAGATTCAGAAACTCCAAGGGAAAGCAAACTTTCTGAGGAGGTTCATTCCAAATTACGCAGAACTTGCCAAAGGTTACACTCATCTTTTGAAAAAGGATGTACCTTTTGTCTGGGACCAGGTTGCGCAAGCTTCCTTTGACGCTCTGAAAGATTGTCTAGTAAGAGCATCATTAATGTACGCCCCGGACTATCAAAGAGATTTTAACCTGTATCTAGCTGCAGCAGATACGACCATTGCGATGGTCTTGGTGCAAGAAGTCGATGGAATTGAACATCCTATATATTATTTAAGTAAAAACTTAAATGATACAGAAAGTAAATATTCCTATGTTGAAAAACTAGCGCTTGCTGCTGTTCAAGCGATTCAAAGGTTTCGACATTATGTCCTCTTTAGGAAAACTACCGTTTTGTCAGATTGCAATCCCATGACATATATACTGTCGCGACAGTTGCTTGGGGGCAAATATTCAAAATGGATAGCCATCCTTCAAGAGTTCGATTTAGATTTTGTAAAATCCAAATCGAAGAAAGCTCTAGTTTTCACGGAATTATTATGCGAGCTCCCATCGTCGTCCAACGATGAAACATCAGAAGAGTCAATCGTGGATGAAAATTTGTTTCTGATATCAGTAAGCAATGAGTGGTATGGAGACATCATTATTTATCTCCAAACCCAAAAATTTAGGCCTAATACCTCACACTCAGAACGGAAACGTATACGATACCAATCAAAAGACTACATGATCGTCGGTGATACACTTTAACGTCGGGGCGTCGATACGGTTTTGAGGAGGTGCCTTACCCATGAGGAGGCCGAAAAAGCCCTGAATGATTGTCACTCAGGCGCGTGCGGGGGAAATCAATCTGGATATGCAACAGCACAAAGAATCTTACGAGTAGGATATTTCTGGCCAACTATGTTTAAAGATTGCATAATAGCTGTCAGAAGTTGCCATGCATGTCAGATCTTTGATACCAAAACCAGAAGACCACCCGCACCCTTACAGCCGATAGTTGCTGTTGGGCCCTTCGCCAAGTGGGGCATCGATTTCATGCATTGTAACCCCACCTCGACCGGGGGGCATGGGTATATTATAGTCGCTGTTGACTATTTTACCAAATGGGCCGAGGCGATGCCTACATTGGATAACACTGGTGAAACAGCTGCCCTTTTCTTTTTCAATCATGTAGTCGCCAGGTTCGGCGTCCCGCAAGCTATAGTGACAGATCATGGATCGCATTTTCGCAATCACATGATGGTTGAATTAGCTGCCAAACTAGGGCTATCACACGACAGCTCTACCCCGTATTATCCACAAGCCAACGGACAAGTTGAGGCAATCAACAAGGTCCTGAAGCGTATGTTGCAAAGGATGATCGGGGTTCACAAGAGAAGATGGCATCTAATCCTGTACTCAGCATTATGGGCTTACCGAACCTCGGTAAAGAACGCCACTGGGTTCACACCATTCCAATTGGTGTATGGCCTGGAGGCAGTCTTACCGATCCAGTGCGAAATTTCGTCTCTTAAACTCGCAATTGACCTCCTCCCCGGAACCTCAGAAGAAGAGGCTCGTTTCCTGGAATTGATCCAGTTGGATGAAAACCGTCGTGATGCCGCTTTGGCGAACGAGGCTCATAAGAAACAAGTCAAAGCACAGTTTGACAAGAATGTCAAACCGCGCAACTTCTCTGAAGGTGACTTGGTTTTGCTTTACGACCAAGAATCCGATAAATTAGGAGCAGGAAAATTTCAGTCCTTATGGATGGGTCCCTATATTGTTAAAAGGGTGTTAGCAAAAGGAGCCTACGAGTTAATGGATTATGACGGAATACCACTGGCGCAACCCCGTAACGGGTTGTACCTCAAGCGTTACTATGCCTAAATAGTAACCTGAGTGCTTTTGTTGTATTTTGTTTTCGCTAAAATGTTTGTTTCGGTAGTAATCCACCCTTCTCGTTTGTTGCAGATGTCAAATTATTCTGATACATATGTGGGATATGCCGACGGAGCGAGTCGTAGTACGCGGAATTTGTCCTCCGCTGCCTGGGCCATTTTTGATCCAAGCGGCGAGTTAGTGAGTTTCAAAGGTGTGTGTATTGGACGGTCAACAAACAATATCGCTGAGTATAGTGCGTTGATCGAACTCCTCTCTGATACCATCGCTCATGGTATACGCCGACTAATTGTTAGGCTAGACTCACAACTTGTGATACTACAACTCACTGGTATATATTCAGTCCGCAATCCAGCTATTTATCGTATGTTTCTAAGAGTTAAGATTTTGGAAAGAGAGTTTGATTCAATTCAATACCAGCATATTTCCAGAAACTTGAACACATTAACAGATTCATTGGCAAACTATGTATTAGATAGACATTTACAACATATATAAAAAGAGATGCATCGGTGCTATGTAAGTGGATCACAAATAAACTGAAATAAACTCCGAAAATCAAAATATATAAAGTTGTTTATAGTTTGTACATAATGTGCTGTAATCAAAACAAAATTGGTCATCTGACCTAGAACTCAAAAAGATGCTAGGGGGCACCCTAGCCTAGTGGTGCTCATGAAAGTACGTCACGGTCTGTGCGATCATGCGCAAGAGACGAGTCCATCGTCTAGGCACGCCGATGGTGTGCCGCTGCAACTGTAAAGGTAACTCGTCAATCTGTACATCCGGAAGACCACGAGTAAGGCTCTCAACCTGCTCCTGCACAGCTGCAAGTATCTCAGTATCAACAAGGTCGCGAATAACAACTCTCCTAGCAGGCTCTGCTGCTGGGGCAGCAACTGGCGATCGTGGACGAGCTACTGGACGAACAGGACCAACATCTGCATGCACCCAAGAGTTCGATCAGTTTTGAACAGTAAACATCATGAATGAAAACAATAAACAGTGATATGGTCAGAGATTTTACCAATAGCACCCCATTGCTCGCCGTCCGGAAGCACCAAGTCCGGATCACCTCGGTAGTCCATACCCACATATGGATACTCAGAAAATGCCATCTCCTGACGCTCAAACCACCTAAAGAAGGACTCAGTGAATGTAATATGAGGTTGACCAGCATGCCGGGACATATGGTCAACCCACCTCTGCATGCGTGGCTCGGTCGGAGAAGGCACATCAAGCAAGATGTACTGAGGTTGCATCAATGGGATTTTCTCCAAGACAAAGGCAGTGAGAATAGAACCAAATCCAAAGTTCTTCAGCCCCCCGTCCTTTACCTTGGTCAATTGACTTTTCATCTGAATAAGTACTGCATCACACCAGTTAAACACTTTCGGTTGGAGACACTCCAAGGCGTGCTGCATATAAGATCTGTTGGCAACATGCAAAGCTGCGCTACCGGCCATCCTGCCAATAGTAAACAGAATGGACCTGAGAGACCTATCAGTAATGTCACGGATATTGATCTTGTCGTCTTTGCTCGGCTATGAACCTTCCCGGCAATATTGACGGATATAGTCTCTGGTGGAAGTAGTCCCTCGAGACGTACCTGACAAAGAAATGGGAGCACCCCGCCTTGACAGCCCAGTCAAGAAGTACATGTCCTCTATGGTCAAAGGGAAGGACTTCCCCCTAATCTGGAATACTTGGTTAACAGGATCCCAAGCATCAAGCATATACTGCAGTAAAGAAATCTGTGCTCTCATGCTAGAGATACGGAAGAACTTCAGTAGGCCACAGTTCCGAAGCGCGCTCACCGTAACCGGGTCATGGAGTGCAACCATGTCCTCTGCTTCATGTTCTCGTTCTCGCCATGTAAGGGACATTTTGTTCAAAGTTCCCTGCAAGCAAACAAGAGAAGGAGTAAGTTCCTAATTTTGATGAAAAACTGGCGAAAAAATCATCAAAAAACACATGCAGGATCAGTCTTTCTAGGCCCAACGCAGGCAGAGAAGCTTCCCCTTGCGCTGAGAGGCAGTCTGCTTTAAGACCACCTGAAATACAGCGCAAGTTTCGAAAGGGAAACCTGCGCTGATGCCAGGGCGCTCTAATGAAACCCCTGGGGCCCAGAAACCCTGAAAAATGTGCATGAAACTGAAAAAGGAAACCATGAAAGTAAAGGGCTAAGGTTTAGCTCCTACCTAGTCCAAACGGCGCCGAAAATCGTCCATAGAATCTCCCGGAATCAGCTGGTGAAAATCAAGGAAGAAGAGGCACCTCCAGAGCTCCAACAAGCAAAATGCAAATGAAATGGTAAATGAGAGGTAAAAACACCTTTTTATGACTTTTTACACAGTTTAAAGTTAAATATTAGGGTTATAATCTCGTTTTCATGCAAATATTGTCCATTTCTAACAAAATTTGTTGCAGCAATTGAAGATGAAGTACTACATTTGAAAAGAGAAAAGCTAGTAAAAGTAAAAAATTAAATTTGACCATGAATCGAGCAGTTTTACCACGGAATTTATGCTCGTTAAAAAATAGAAAAGTGCGAGCAGAGTTTTTCCGCCAAAGTTCAAGCTCATTAAAAAATGAACCTATCTCGGTAAATAGCCATTGCGATCGCAAATTTATAAGCCTTAAAAGCCTTGGTCGTGTTTTCATCCATCACCTCCATTTCATTTGGCCGATCGTTCACCCCCATATGTGTGTTTACCTATTTTGAGGAACAGCTGCGAAGAGTGATTTCACCTAGCCATCCTTGTGACACTACCGTGATTGGAAAATTCCAATTTGTACCTGGAATCAGTTGCTATCCCTGTTTATCACTCGTTCCTCAAAAGACGAGTCTTCTTTGAGCTCTTTTCACTGACTCGTAAAATATGAAAACTTTGCCGAGTTTTTTGGCCTTCTAGCTCGTTAAACGACCGAAAGCTATCCCTCCTCTAGATTTTAATCTTTTTGGACCTGAGGGATTATTGCACAAAAAGATCGAGCGCTTGTCTTGTTCGGCTCGTAAAAGTACCGAATAGCCATCCCTTCTGTATTGTTTTATACTTTTTCGGACTTAAGGGATTAGATGACGAAAAAGGCATTACGGAGTTAACTTTATGTACCTTTTTAGACTCTCTAAAAATGAAAAGGACCGAGTTTTCTTTGTCGTTAGACTCGTTAAAATGATTAAATAGCGACAAACTTGTCTTTAGATGAGAACGAGTTTCCCTATCGCTAGGCTCGTTAAATCATAGCGATGGGCTTGCCCGAAGGGCAGGTTATAGAACAAGCATATGTTATCCTCCTCAAGCTTGACAAAAATAAAGAGGTACTGGTCAGAAATGACTGGGGAAAAATTGGGAGAACATCAAAGTTTAAAGGTAGCAAGTCACTCTTGGACATGACACTTTTCCTCCGTACCTTATCGGGTTGGGTTGTTTCATTCACCGGTCTCATCACCATGGTCCTCGCCACACCATCCACATTTGGGGTAATGTTACCGATCCATCGCATCAGTGTCGTTATATGTTCAAGAGGGGTCATTCTGGAAGTGTCAACCGTGTCCCATCCACTACCATACATTATCCTTCATCCATTCATGATCGCCACCCTGAATCATATTTCACAGTTTGTTTTCACCTCCACTAAAGTCATTAGCTCCGTTCCGTGTCATTGATGTGGGATTCATTAAGGCCCTCCTTTGACGGATCGCTTCTTGTCGACTTCAGCTCATTATCCAAGAAGTTGATCTAGGAACACCCCCATCAGTACTTTTAAGCTTGCATGCCTCAATGGCAAGTTTCTCACTTCCGGCGACAGGTATACATCAATGACCTTCGACCAGAAGATTTTGCGTGGCGTTCGACGCCAAGTCCTTTTTCACGCCACGTGAATTGTACTGCAGTACCTTGAGGGTCATCGTCATTATTGGTGATCCCTCTCGCGCTTGTTAACGGTTTTCGTTATTGACCGGTAATCAAGCGATGTCTTTCCATGTTCGACTTCAGCGCAATTCTCACATGGATCGACTTGTACTTAGAGTGAAGATCGAACGAGTTTGAAGACCCCGGATCTAGTTTCATCCATCCGGGCTGCGATATATATTCAGGAAATATAAAAACATTTTCCATGTACATCATTGCAGCAGATGATCATCCTATTCAAAGGATGATAGTTTCAGCAGAAAATTATCAGTCTATCTTCAGACGATCGTCTGTCATATGTACCAAAATGTATTTATAGAAAGCTGAGCATGGGAATGCCCGCCTCAGCTAGATCATGAGAATAATGATGAATGAAAAATAATGTATTGTATTGTATTGTATTACAGGGCACTCTCCTCACCACTGGAATGAACTTCGGATCCTCTAGCTAAAGCATTTCACCCGATAAACGGCCTCATACTTTAGGGGGCAACTGTTATAGACATTTTTGTGCCTCGCATCAAGTAGCATGGAATGTCAATAATTACAGGGATCCTCAGTCCCTAAATATGTTGTTCTTACCCCTAAAAGAACAAGGTCATCAAACAACAGCACTTCCAATCAGTTCTCCACCTGAAAACACTTCAAAACAGGCTTATTTTGGATCATGTCAGCTGCTTAACTGAGCATCTGCGCTGTATTGCAACTGTCCCACTCTGTACCTGCGCTGGAAGTCAAAAACAATGAAGGCTACCTGCGCTGGGTGAGATTGGCCAAGTGGCACAGTCATCCTGCAAGGTGTCAATTGCCCAGGAAGCTTCCAAAATGACACTTGGTTCATGAGATTCGCCCTGTGATGAGTAAGAGGTACTTGATCACCATGTGTAAGCAAGGACCTCCAAGTGGACACACGAACTGAAGATTAACTGAAGATGGAGAGGACACTAGTCAGCTATATGCCAGCCTCCAGCTAACTCATCCTTTCCTCTTCCCTCCTATATATAGAGCTCTTCTATGAGGTCTAGGGAGGCTGGAATTTTGTATAAGCAAGGAGGTGCTGTTGGTATACCGTCAGGATTATTGGGTGATTGTTTTACTAGAGGTGAAGAGGAGAGTTCTTGCTGCCGAGGAAGTGCTGCTGGATTGGATCCAACATCATTGGTTGTAACTTCCTCTGGAACCCTGTTACTTTCTATCAATAAAGTTTGCATGTTCTCCTATATACTTGTTTTACATAGATGCTTTGTGTTTACATGTATATTTGATGCACCCTAATCCATGCTTCAGTTATGAGTACATATATCTTGTAGTTCGCTCTCTTGTTTTGTGCAGGATCTGTATGTAGCTGGATCGGCTAGGAGAGCAAAGAGCTGGGAGCAGGATACAAAGAGAGAAGGACAAGGATCGACTAAGCGCAAGACACCAGGTTGGTTGACCTTCTTACTATTCTCTCTGTACTTTCATAAAGTGGAACATGAAAACTTTATCATTTAGTTGTTGCTAAAGACTGTCACCTTTAGAAGGGTTAGTGTCATCCGCATCGGATACTTTTCCCCACAACAGCTGAATAATGTGTAGACAAAGGAAATGCAATTAGAAACCATGGAGTGCATTCTAAGGCTTTCAATTTTACATCTACAGGTACCATTTTCCATAGCATGACATAGATAGATATGACATACAAGATTGATTTCCAATAGCTATAATTACATAATTCCTAAGAGGAAAGAAACGCATATGAAAATCATAGACAAAGATAGGAGCACATACTCCACATGTCAATGCTTGGAATCACCAAAATCTTCTTCATTACTATTTCATAACAACATACATATCATTAATCCTCAGAACCTGCAAAACTTGTAGAAAATTGCAGCCTCTAAAATAGAAAATCGAATGCCTGCAAATGAGTTCCTCTTCCCTTTTATAGGAAGAGTCCTCGCAAAAAACAGTTACAAAATATTTTGTAGTGCGAAAACTATCTAAAATAATCAGCTATGTGAGTGTGCCAAAGGCCTAACTGTTCTAATTATTACATAACAACTTGATTCTTTCTTGAAAATAAAATATTTACAAAAACTGTCAAAATGGCAGAGATATGTTATGATTTCAAATCAGAAAACATCTACAATATTGGTTTGCTTGATCCTTTGAGGTGGACCTGTGCTCCACTATCCATCTTTTCCATGATTTTTGAATGTTAAGTAGTATCACCAACTCAGGAGGAAAACAAGGCTTGATTTTTTTTTCACTGCTAAAGATAGCCTCTCGCAATGGCGGCAACATCTGAGTGGAGATATTGGTGAGTGATTTCAAAACCAACCAATTTGTGTGGGGTTTGACCAGAAAGTGACAATTAGCTTCGAGATCAATTTTGCTCAGCTGGTTAACCTTCTATGTGAACTCAACCCACTGTTGAAGCCAATTCCTAAGTAGGCTCTCCACATCTGGCAGGGAATCTTTGAGACAGTTGGAGATTTGATTCAATTCAAGTAAGGAATCATTAATGGGTTCCAACAAGGCATTTTACATCTCATGTACATCACTGATGTTCTTTTAACTAATCGTATCTGGGCCGTCCATCCCTTAAGGATAACTTATTTATGCATTGCATCAATTTTAGGAAAGTGGGATTTCCTCCCCTCAGCACTGTCTTGCCATTCTAGCATTTCAATAAGGTCCTTCTTATCTTCATCAAAACATGAAATCATTTCCACTAATTCATCAGTCAGATCATTTCCCAACCTGCATTATTCCTAAATCAAGTTCAACTTCTCACAGAACAATGTTTGTTGCCTTTGTAGTTGTACATTCAAGTTATGGGACTCCTACTTGAAATCATTTAGCTGAAGGGCCCCCCCTGTAATTGCTTTATCTTCTGATGGGATTCTCGGAGTTATTTATCCTTAGCCTTAATCTCCTCTACATGATGAATTTGAAGGGAATTGAACTATTTTGTAGATCTACTAGTGTAATCTCCTTTTGATCTAGTTGAGATTTCCACTGTGCTCCCAATTGCTCCTTCTTATTGATGAGTTCCCATTCCAAGGAGGAAATATTCTCATGCTTCTCTCTCAGCAATTCTTGAACTTCCATGGCTTTGTCCATGGTGGAAAAAGCATATGAAACTGTGGACTGAGTTAATTTTCCAAGTTCCTCAGTAGGGGAAACTGAAGTACCTTTTCATAGGACTTCAAGGAGGGAATCTTGGGAGGTTTTCCTTAAAACTAAGGCCTGGGACACGACTATATTTCTCTTCTTCCTTCCTCTCTTTACCACTACCTTATGCACAGGGCTGTAAAAAATATCCATTGGGGGAATATCTTTAATGTCAAGGAAGATCTCTAAAGTAGGATTAACTGGGATAATCTCTACTTCAGGTCCGGTAACCATTGGTGTCTTCTCAGTTGTCGATTTCTCTAGCCTGATGTGCTTCTGAGAAGGTGGAATATTGAATGGAGTCTAGGACTGGAAAATATCTTCTCCCTCTAAGACCTCTTCCCTCTTTCCCCTTTCTTAGATTGCTTGAGGGTTTGATCAAACTATTCCCAGACCTGCTCCAAGTTTGGGTCCACTGTATGCAATTGTCCTTCAGGATCTAAAGAACCAGTTGTTGCTATTTGTTTTTGTTGGGGAGAGACCAATGGTTGGGAGGAACTGCCTTGCTGAGTAGATACTAAGGTATCCTTTAAATATATTTTCCGTTGTAGAGGAAGTTGCAAAAAATATAATGGCAGGGGGGCAGTCTTGCATCTCTAAATTTGAGGAACTGTTCTCGCTCCTGGAATGAAAAATCCTCATTCGCCCTTTTCAAAACTAAATCATAGGAACCTACTTCAGCAAACAACTTGTCAAACTTGTTTTATTTGTGGAGGAACCTTTTGATACCAGAGTTTAGGGCTACTTGCTTTGCCACTCCATATGGGTCATAAAGCCCAATAGGAATAGTTGCCAACTTTAATATCTCAACAGGCTTTAGTTCCTTTTCAGCATGCCCATAGTTGGCCAAAGAGAAGATTCCAAAATTTAGGGGGAATTGAGGCCACGCCTTCTTCTTGGAATCTTCTAAGGATTTGTTAATCTCATTACTAACTGTTTGGTATGCCGCCTCCCTACACAACAACTGGTCTGGGATGTATAGTGGCAAGACATGTGGGGGTGCATGACTGCCCAAGACTCTGATGTAGGTGAATGATTCTTCACTAAACCAATTCCAAATCCTCCTAGAGTCTTCCATATCTTCCCGGGACATTCTCGGGGGCTTAGTTTCAAATATGATTTCATAGATTGGGATCATGATCGAGTGATAGATTTGATAGAAATGACAAAAATAATTGGTCTCGCAGAGTATACCATGATAAATGTAAATTTGTGTTGGATCAGAGATGGTCCACTTCCATCCCATGGCTGGAAAGTCAAGGGAATAATAGAGGGATTCCATGACATAGGATGACATATAAAATGAAGGGATTTTGTTCTCCTGGACAATACGGGAAGAGTAGAAATCTAGAATGTGTTTGACTAGATTATTTGATAAAATAGTGGCCCAATCGAAGATGTAGCCCTCAAAAGATCCATCAATTAGAGGGACCCAATCATTGGGGAATTTAGACACATTTGGAAACGCATGTAGCCTACAGAGCATGGAAACTACTTAACTAAAAGGAGAAGCTAGTGAACATATGGAATACTTACCATCTTGCTCCTTTTTGTGCTTGTTCAGGTCACTCCTCTAGTCTTTAATGGAGTTAGTTGGATCCTCATTCTTTTTACATAAGTCATCCACATAATTTTTTTCATAGACGCATTGAGGGTTTGGCAAGTGGTACATCTCCTGAAAGGATTTTTCTGAAAACAAATCAATTGTGGTGCCCTTGATGGTGTGGAACTTCCTCTCTGTGATATCCATCGTTTCAATACCTCATCTAACCATGTCCATGTAAGCTAGAATGTGAGGCCTCGCTCTAATTCTGTGCATGAAGTAATTGTTCGTGTCCTATGGGGTTGCCTATAAGGTGGGGGTTTCATCGTTGACGAAGACTATTTTGACAGTGACTCGGAGACCTTCATCTTCAAAATAATTGTAAAATTCCTCCCACAAGGAATGCCCTGAATCCCTGGTGGATACAATGTCTGAAAATAGTCTCGTCGCTGGTAACTTTTCATCAATTGTTTCTCTAAATGGGCCAGTGGGTTGCTACACAGGGGCTTTCAACTTTGCCTTGGTTTTCTTCATTTCTTCCTGATGAGGGTGGTAGAGGATTTCCTAGTTAGTGGAGGGAATAGAACATTGTGAGTGCATGAAAGTCTTCACTCTAGTTGGAATTTGATTGGAGGTAGTTGCAAACAGATGGAATGGCTTGACATAGAATGGTTTTAAATAGACAAATTTAGATTGCAACAGTCAGTGCATGGGATGTAACTATCGGTTTGCGGGGATTTTAGGTGGGAAAGGGAGGATATGGCATGGGGGGAGGAGACATGTGGAGGAACTCTATTGGGTGGAGGACAAGGGAGGAGGGTGATGTATCAAACAGTCTCACACTCGCTTGCCACGCTCGCCTGATAATGGTCCCTGTTGTTGACATGGTCATTGCACTACCTTGATAGGTGGCAGGCCCATTTTATCTCTTCTAGCAAGGTGCCTAGGTGGAGTTGGAGGCAAGGCTCGATCCACCAAAATTAGTCACAACCATTGGTTTTCACTATACATTTTGTTGACTCTAACTTTCCAAGGGCAAGCATCAGCTTAACGACTGCGCTTGTTTACCGACTGGAGCTTCTCCCGGGTGAGGTGGCTTCAAGAAGGACGATGATCTACTCTGTAGGTGGCCGCCCTTTAGTCCTTTTCATTTGAGAAATGGGGAAGACCCACTACCACTTGGTGATTCCTCCGTGCCGAAAAATGGCGCCACTTACTGCTAAGCTGGAACCCAGATGCCGGTGCTTTGGTCCCTTGGTCCCTGAAAGCCTGACTCCTTTTGAAACATAATTTGAAATTGTTACAGGGTTCCGACCCTCTAGGGTGTACTACTGGGATGACGTCAACCAAGCCACATGTCAACGTGTGATTAATCCATGTGCCATCCATATAAGGGTCCTTTGGGTACCTTAAAACTTCAAAATTGTTTGTCATATGTCCCCATCCCAGTGGGTGGTTGCTAGCGTCACCTTTTCCTAATGATATTTTTCCACCTGTCCAGTCAGAGGAGAGAGAGAAGGGTCCTTGGTGCTTTTTTATGCGAGCAATTCCTTCTATAAATGGTTCAATCCTAGCGCCTTCGAAAATTGAGTTAACAAAAGGTTACGGGGTTCCATGGTCATGGGGTCTAAGCCTCCAATTTTTCTTACAGAGTCACGTCAATAGACGACCCCAACTCCGACAATTGATGGATCCCTGGTCCTTGAAAGCCTTTTGAAATTGAATTTATAACAAGTTATGAGATTCTAGGGTCATAGGGTCTCTGAGATTTTGACCTTTATGGGTCCAACTTTGACTGCCCTTATATTTTGATCCAGGAGGCCAATTTCAGACTTCCTTATACTATTGGAAATATTTTCCAGAGCACTTTCTGATTGAGTGGGTTTGATATGGTCTTTGAGCTCATCTGTTTCTCTGAAAATGGCCCCAAACTCTTTTTTTTTTTGCACCTCACCCACTTTGTCATGTAAGGCTTAAGGGAAAAGAAGAGGAGGGTACAACAGCAAATCTAAAGCTTGATTAGAGAATCTATTACAACCAAGACCCCAATAATTTTAGAAGTTCCTTCTTTGATGGATAAGGTTGGAAGGTGTTTACTCTCTTGAAATGAGTTAGAGGTTTTCCTCAATAGGTTCCTTGGCACATCTTTCCAAGAGGAGTGGTGGTCCACAAAGAGACAACAAATATCATATTTATAGTCACCAAGTGATTAACAAAATATGCTCACTACATTGGAGTATCTAGAAAAAAGATAATTCCAGTTAAATTATTGACTCAAAATTCACTAGCAGCTTTTGAAAGGAATTGTTTCACCAAGTGGGAACCTCATTAACAATAAATATTGAATACAATCCAATGAAAAATGGACAAAGTGGTAAACAAATGCCTTGAAGGATATTTGAAGAACTTTATGAATGATTTTGTGAATTGTGGTGACACAAATGGTTACACCTTGCATAATGGTGACACAAGACTACCTATCACATATTTTAACACTTTATATGAATACCTAACATTGTCAATTAAATAATATGTTGTTGTCAATTTCATAGTTCCCAATGCAAAAAATTATTTAATCACTTGTGGTGATATCCTTGGAATCCTAAAGAATCATCTTGAACAATCAAGTAATGAAATTCATGAAAATCATCTACACTGATGAAAACACTTTATCTTATAATGCTTTGCTTATGCTCACGCTAGATCTCAATGTCGGAATATTTCTAGTAGCATTTATTTTCATAAATTATTATTTTTTGAAAACTAAAGAGAGAGCTACAAAAAATTCTCTCTAAACTTATTAATCATAAACACAAAATGTTGTTGGGGGGAAGCTCAATTGTTGATTGAAGTAATGTGAAATGTAGTATACCTAGGGGGATAATATGGAGGTAGCCAAAGTAATAATATGATGTAAGGATAATAAATAAATGGGCCATAGTTAGTAAATAAAGTGTTCTACCTGCATAATGCAAGAGACCACAAGTAGTTAGAAAATAATGTGATATGCCAATAGTATTGGATATATGGTATTGAAATACCCATGGTTATTACCCATGGTATTGTATGTATGAAGCCTACATAGAAGCTAGAGACTCTCCATTGAGGCATATCAAGTATTAGTTTTGTATTGACAAGCGATGACTTGTGGAGTGATCTCCTTCTTTAAGGAGTATTTGTATGGTGTTACCCTAGCTCAAGAGTTTTGATTAATAAAGATCTTAAGCTTCTATATTTTGTTCTTGTATTTCTCTTAAGATTATTTTCAATTATTTTTTTGTTAAGCTTGGCAGGATACTTCATTTTCTATTTATAAATGGCAAATTTACACCACATATATGAGATAGGTGGCCTCAACTTGCCCATTGGGAAACAAAGTTTGTTGGTCACCTATCCTTGTTATAAGCCATCCAAAAACAATAAAGTTTCAGTCTTTTTAACCAAGCTAAGTATGTCTTAGTTTCATGACAAAATGCTATATGTCTATCTATCATAAGCATGCATAATGTAAAGTAAATGCTACCCGCATAAAACAAAAAGTGATCAGATTAAATAACTATTTCTACTACGCTTCTGATGCCAATTCGACCGGTTCTGAATCCTTGATAGTTTCACTGGGCATCTAACTTAATTCGATGATGCATGCGATGTGCCTTTGGATTCTATCCAGATGGATGTCCTTCTTATGGAACTAGAATTGGATTCACTGCAAATCCTATTTGTAATTAGGCATGTCTTGGAGGGAGAGAGCCATCCCCACTGATATTTGTTCCATGGCCTTCCTGAGTAGGGTTTTCATAAGCCAATAGAGATAAAGGGTCTGCTTAAATTGAGTTATTCTTCCTCTGGTATTCCCAAGGTTTGGGACTAAGGTCCTGTAGTTCTCTATCTCCTCCTCTATCTCACTGTGTTGCTTAATTTCTTCCTCTCATTCTTCTAGTAGATTACAGATGCCTACATCCGTTCCCTCTCGGTAATCCGCAATGAATTTACTAATGAGGTGTTCAAAAAACTTTTGTCCTCTACACAGTTCTGAAGTGCTCGGATCTTTGGCCTTTGCAGGCTCCCTCCCATGTCTGTCGCGACCTCTTCCTCTCGCAAGACGAGCCATCACAACTCTGTTCAAGACCTGTTCACAGGAACGAGGTGTTAACCTCTAGCTTTGAATCTCATTGCCGGTGTTCTCCTTAATCCTTTTCCTAGCCCACTTACTCTCGAAGTAGGACACAGGTTGGGTGACAGTCCGGTTGGAAGACGAGGCCAGTCTCCTTATCCTGGCATGCTTCTCACTTCTCCCTTCCTAGTGTCACTCATACCCAGAATGGTTGACAGTCCCCTCTCTTGGCCAAGCAAGAGTCCCCATGCTCAGGTGAGACTTTCCATTCACCTCTACCTAATGAAACTACGTCACTCCTCTGCTTTCCTTATAGTCTACCCATCCCCAGTACATAACCTCTTCCGTTCCATCCCAGTTATCATGCGAGGTCACAATGCAGCTCTTAGGAGGGGCTTCCCGGCCACTGGCTACGTCAATACTCGGATGCCTTATAACCAAGATGCAGAACCAGACAACAGCCATACAATGCCTGTGACACTTTCCCCAGCAAGTCCCCCAATTCCCCCAATTCCCCCCGAGGTTTCTCCCGATCCCTCCAGCAAGAAACAAACCATGTTTCCATTGCAAGAGGGTTGCAGGACCAAGATACATACCTGTGCTCACTCCGCAGATGCCGTCGATGGTGCCTGCATCTCCTTGCTCCAGTTATCGACCTCCAAACTCCACAAACAACAATACAATTACCACTCCCCTATCTTACCTTAACTCCACAAACAACAATACAATTGCCACTCCCCTGTCTTACCTTACCTGCTACACTTCCTGCCTTTTCCTTGCCATGCCTGCCACCTTTCCCACCACCCTTGCATGTATTCATGCGAAGGGCCACTGCACCCATCACCATGAGCGTGTGGGGGGCGGTGGGTGGTATCTTTCCTTTACTCCTCATAACTGTTCATTATCCCTGCCATCCTCTACCACACACCCTGATCGGGGTTTTGGTTGTTTGGATTCCCATTTTCCTAGATTTGCCTGTGATCTTGCGCCAATATTTCCTCCAGAGCTTTGAACCTATCATCCCTAGACTGTATTGGTCATAATTTTTCCAATGAGCCATTTTGTTGATTACAACCGCAATTGGCCAGGAAGTCAGCCACTTTATTCCCTTCCCTTCTTACATGTCAGACCATTATATAGTCAAACTTGTGAATGAGATCCCCTATCTCTTGTATAAGGCATGTTGTCCTCCAACTTTGGCTCTGTTTTTCCCATGATGTGCCATTTTTTAGTTTCACCAAGGTGGTTGTGACCAGACTAGAGTCTCCTTCCACCACGATGTTTCGATATCCCATTCTTACAGCTATTCGAAGTCCTTGACCCACTGCAGCGAATTCTACCTCGTTGTTTCTTGTTATCCCACACTATTCAACATAAATGAGCCACGTGCTAGCTTGAGTTTCTCCGAAGATGCCACCAAGGCCTGCTACTCCCGGGTTCCATTTTGAAGCCCTGTCGAAATCAAGTTTTATGAAACCTTCTCCAAGGGTAGTGAATTGAACCGGGGAACCTATATCCATCCTATCTTTTTTCCAAGCACTTGGAGCCAACATTTCCATTGTTATGTTAAGTTTTCAAAGGATTCTTGCTTCCTGGGGGGAACTTGCCAATCTTCAGGGCTCCATTTTTCTGCTAATATAGTCTCCCTAATGTTTCTAGCTATTCCTTCCCACACCTGATCTTGGTTTGATATTTTATTTTTGAAAACTCTGCGGTTTCTTTCTTTCCATATGGCCCATAGGTTTAAACCTAAGGTCAGTCCCCATGCTCGGTTCAATACTGGACTTGAGAAAATATTGTTGCACCATAGAAGGATTGTTTCCTTTATGTTGTGGCAATCCCGATCCATCCTTTTGAAGACTCCTTACAGCTGACTCCATTTCTGTTATGCAAAAAAACAATAATTTAGCATATGCTCCATATCCTCTCTGTTGTTTTGGCACATCCAGCATAGGGACAGGCCCTGAATTCCCTTTTTCTAAGGTTTGTCCTATATTAGGATCCTCCCTTTGCATACCAACCATAGGAAATTGGCTACCTTTGGCCACTATCCCCCCTTCCAGATGTTTTTCCAAAGAAGTCCTTGTCCATCTTGAGCTTGTTCTGCTTTCAAGTCCTACACTTCTTTGCTGGTGAAGGTACCTTTCATGGTGTGGCTCCATCTCAGAATCTTTAGGTCATTCCTAATCATGATTTGTCTAGATCTCATTTCTTTTTCGAAATCTGCCCATTGCTCTGTCTCTATACCCTGGCCCCAATCTTCCTTCTTCTTCCATCTCCTCCAATTCCCTGTTCCTTACTCCTCTTTCCAGAATTTCTCTACATATTGGATGTTGATATCATTGGTAAATCTATATATGTCTCTAAGGTCCTGCCTATCTATTAGTCTTTCTCTTTGTTGCCATGAGTCCTGCCAAAATCTTGTTGTTCTGCCATTGTGAATTTTCCAAAAAGCATGCTAGTTTATAAGATCCCTATTTTGGCTTACCAAGTTCCATATTGTCGATCCTTTGGGTGGGTCTCTATAACGTAGTATGTCCTCAGTTCTCTCCGACATGTTATACTTTCTTGTCCATATTTGTTTCCATAAGTCCCTCCCTCCCCCCAGCCATCTCCACCATAATTTAGCTCCCATTACTTGGTTTAAAGTGTATGGGTCTCTGAGGGCAAGCCCTCCTTCCATATTTTTTTTACCAATCTCTGCCAAGATATAAGGGCCCATTTCCTTGTATGTTGAGCCCCTTCCCATAGGAAATTTTTAAGGATATCAACCATTTTGGTGCATGCCGCCTTAGGGGTAGCCATGCCTCACAGTTGGTATATGACAATCGACTGAAGCACTGCTTTGAGGAGGACAGTTATGTCTACTAGGTTGAGGAATATAAAGGCCCAACTTCCCAGCCTTCCTTGTAGCTTCTGAAGGGTCTGCTACCATCCTGACAGTTTTAGAGAGTTTTCCGATAGAGGCATGCCCAGGTATTTAGTGGGGAGTTTTCCTATACTGAACCCCAGGATCCTAGCAAGATAGGTCTTAACATTCCCTTGGGTGTTGAAGAAGAAGGTACACGATTTTTCATTGTTTATTTGGGTCCCCGAAGCCATCATGAAGGTGTTCAAGATTTCTTTGATTCTGCAAGCTTCTCTAAACGATACTTGGCAAAAAAACATGATATCGTCAATGAATTATTGGTAGATTATGGAAAGGTCATTCCCCCATATCCTAAGGCCTTTAATCCTAGACTCCTGGGCTTCGTTTCTTATGTATCTTCCCAGACCTTCCGCAAAAATAATGAATAGGAAGGGTGACAATGGATCACCTTGTCTCAGCCCCGGGGTAGGTTTCAAGGTTTAGGTAGGGGTCCCGTTCAACAGAATAGAGATGACAGGGGTGGATATCATGGCACTTATCTAGTTTATCCATTTGTGGTTAAATCCATATGCTGTAAGGATGCTCTTCAGATACTCCCAACTTAACCGATCGTAGGCCTTTGATAGATCAAGCTTAATCATCATTCCAGCTAGCTTTTTTTCCTTGAGGGAATGAACTACCTCTTGAGAGGTTACCATCCCGTCCAATATTTTCCTTCCCTCGACAAATCCCGTCTGCTTCGGGGATATGATATTCGGCAGAAGAGGTTTTAGTCGCTTTACAATCAGAGTGGCTATAATTTTATAAATGAAATTACATAGGGCTATGGGGCAGAATCCCTGAGGGTATTCCAATTTTGATGTCTTGGGAATGAGAGTTATAAAAGTGGAGTTTAGATTGGGACATACATTTTGATTTCGCCTTGATTCCTCCATGACTTCCAGAATGTCTCTTCCCATGAAGTGCCGAGTAGCTTGGTAGAATTCTACAGTAAACCCATCTGGACAGGGGCCTTATTTTTCTTCATACCCTGGATGATTTCTTCCACCTCTTCAAGTGTAGCTTCTCTCATCAAGGCAAGGTTTTGTTCCTGCATGACCCTTTGAGGTATATGTTGAGAAATTCTTTGAATTGCTTCCGTTCTGTCTTCTTGTGGTTCTGATAGGAGATCTCTGAAGTGGTTTACTAGGAGCCCCTCCATCTCCTCATGTTATACTCTACGATTCCCCTCTTCATCTTTTAGGGAGAAGATTATGTTGTTCTGGCAGTGTTGGACCATGGACTTATGGAAAAACCGGGTATTGCGCTCCCCTTCTCTTAACTAGTTCACCCTCGATTTTTGTTTCCATAGAATCTCTTCCTGTTTTCTCCTTTCCTCTAGTTGACTTATTAATTGGCCCTCCTTTGTTGTTAGCTCTTCTGATCTTCCTTCCTGGATGATTCTTTGTTGCACCTCTGTCATTCTTTGATTGAGTTGTTGCTGGTCCTTCATGATATGCCCGAATTATTCTTTGTTCCATTTCTTTATTTTCTTCTTGATTTCCTTGAGTTTTAATTGGAACGTACACATACAATTCCTCCCTTGTTGATTGCTCTGCGTCCACCAGGCCTTAATTTTTTTAATGAGGGTTGGGTCCCATAGCCAAAAGGCTTCAAACCTAAAAGGTCGATTTTTCGGGCTCACTTTCAGATCCACTTCCAGCTGTATTGACCAGTGGTCTGATCCCATCCCAGGAAGAATCGATGCTTCTATGAATATATCTCAGCTGATAACCTACTAAAATATTAGGAATCTATCCAATTTGGAAGCAATTTGGTGATTCCCTCCTCTTCTGTTGTTCCATATGTGCACCCCATTGATTGTTGGGATGTCTACTAGGCGTTGCTCTGCTATGGTGTCCCCGAATAACTCCATGTTTGTGTCCATTCTTCTCATGCCTCCCCTTTTCTCCGCCAGTGAAGTGATCATGTTGAAGTCTCCTCCCACCACCCACAGGTCGTCTAGGTATATACTTCTCATTTTTGCTAAGTTTTGGAGGAAAACCCTTCTTTCTCCTGGGATATGGGGTCCATATACTCTTGTGAGGAGCACCCAATATTTCGATCTGATGACTCTAAATCCTCCTGAGAGGATTCTTGGGATGCCGACCCAGTCTTCAAACCATATTTCTCCTGGGTTCTAGATGATCGTCAACCCTCTTGCACTTCCATTTGCATCCTGTCTGATAACTTGGTACTGGGGTTTGATGTTTTCCAAAATTTCTTTTAGTTTTCTTTCATTGATTTTCATTTCCTGAATTATCATTATACCAGGTATATCTTTTTTCAATCTCTCTTTGAGGTATCTCTGCTTGCCTCTGTTATTGAGGCCTCTTATGTTCCATGTTGTAATAATCATTTCAACAATTTTGGGGGTTGTTGAAAGACCTCTGATAATGGCACTACTCTCCGTGAATTTACTAGTAGTTCCCCCACCATCTGTATGGATTCATTCATTAGTCTTCTACCCCGTTTCTTTTCCCCTTTTCCTGAGGTTCCTAGTTCTTTCCCTTGTCCGCCATGGGACCCTAGGTTCTCTGGCTGTGCAATAATAGCTGATCCTTGTTTTATCTTGTATTGTTGAAAGGTTTCCTTATAGAGTTGTTTTTTATCCTCTGGGATAAAGCGTTCGTCCAGATGTGTCCACTCTTGTAGTAGTTGTTTCATCACTTGCTCTTCCACACTGAGATCTTCTTTCTGGGACTCAATCTCCATTGGGTTTTTCTCTACCATTTGCATGGTATTCTCCTCTCTTTGGTTTTCATCTATTTCTTATCTCTTTTTCTTATTTCCTTCAACCTCTTTCGTCTGCATGCTTTCCATCTCCTTGGTTCGATCCTTGCTTGTCTCCCCCGTCTCGTGTACCTGAAGGGTGGCAAATCTGTTATGGTTGCACTACTCTTTCTCATTTTGATTTTCTTTCTGGTTCCCTGTTGGTTTTGGGTTTATTTTCCTTCTGTGCACCTCCTAGAATCCATCCCCAGCCTCTCTTGCCATTGCCTCTCCTACCTTCTTCTCATTTGACTGATTTTCTGGGTTATTTAATGGGCAAGCATGATACAGGTGGCCATATTCATGGCATCGCCTACATCTGAATGGGATATGCTCATAGTCTAGGGGTTGTTTCCATATCTCATCATGATATTCTAGCTCTATGTAGTTTGGTAGTGGCTCAATGATATTCATGTACACACAGATTCTTGCGTAGGAGGTGTACCTACCTTTTCTTGTAGACTCTGACACTTTGACAAAGGTTTCGATCGAGTTTCCTATTCCATCCAACATTACGGGATCCCAGAAGTCCATTAGTAGGCCGAAGAGCCATAACCAGATGGGTGGTCCCAAAGTTTCTCTTGGTCTGGGTTATAGCATTCCTCCGAGTGTCTCATAAACAAGCCAACGTTGTTGAAGAAATACGACCCATCTTCGAAAACCTTCTCCTTATCTTGTAGTTTGGAAAATATTACAAAGAAGAATCCTTTCACCCCCAGCTTGAGGTCTATATGCCCCATTGGTTGCCATCGTTGCTGGATCCATTTGATCAGTTCCTTCTTGGTTGGCCAAGCCCCAATAAACTTGCGTATCAGGGCATGGTCCTTCATATATCTTCTATATTCCTCCAACTTGTTGTTGGGTATCACAAATCGGGGTTTCTTGGTTGCTCTGGGTAGGCATTTTCCTCCCAAGCCCGCTTTCCATTCAACTCCCAAAACTAGTATCCCTTTCCCGTGATTTTCGTTGCCTCTGACTGCTCCATGAAGACTCGTCTCCCCTGCAGCATCATTTCGGTAGGAGGAGATCTCTCCCCCCCTACAATACCACTCATTTCAACTGTCAGCAGGATCCTTTGTTGCTTTGCCCCTGTCGTTTCTCAGACTGCGGTGTTTGCAAGTTTGTCAGACAAAGTCCGTGATGCCCAAACTCTAGTTGTTCCTGCTCTTCCTCTGATGTTCCTCTCCCAATACTATTTGCAATTATTGTACATATTTTCAATTTTAATATATTTCCGAGTTAGATCTATTTCATGAAATATGTGAAAACTAAAAGATCTAAGGTTCGAATCTCATGTTTGTGACTTGGTTTAAGGAGAGGAGCCTAGGCCAAGCCAAGCCATAAACCTCTAGAAAATACAACAACAAAAAAATAAACACAAAATTTTAAAATAAATCACTTGATAATGATCACTTTCAAACCATATAATTCTAAAACAACTCTATTTCACATTACCAAAATTCGCGAAATACAGTTTACAAAAGTTATGCCAAATATTTGGTAGCCTCATCTTTCTTAATAAATAATAAATCGTTACCATGTAACAATACGGAATCAAAAAGTTTCAAAATAAATAACGATTTATCAAATCATTATTATATTAGTTTATTAATAAATTAAAGTAACTCATTATTATATTAGTTTATTGATAAATTAAAGGAACTTCTATTATTAAATAGAGTAATCTCTGATTGGAGATAACATAATAGTTTTTGGTTTACAAATCGGCCAGACGCTGATTTCCTGCTTATTTTTAATATCAAAAAATTATAATTGGTCGATAAAAAGGAGGTGGGAAATCATGTTGAATGGTAAACCATTCACAAGAAACTTTTCAACGAAAGCATCGGAAACTCATTTTCAACGAAAACATCGGAATCTAATTTTCTCGATGAGCCTTAATATGTTTCAACGAGAACATCGGCATCCAATTTTCTACGCAGAGGTGGAACACTCTTTAACTAATGACCCATGTAACATTAACTTTGTTATTAAATAATGTTTTTTTGTTAGAACGGACGGGAGATTTACTAATGATTACATCAAATCATTAGTAAATTAAAGCAACTTATCTTTTACTGATGGGAGATTCCATGATAGTTTTTGGTTTACATTCCGCTAACACATGGACTTCGTGCGTCTATTGGTAATCGATTTTAGTTTTCATTTTATATGATCAAGTTGAATGGGAAACCATTCACACCAAACTTTATAATTATACATGTTTTAACGACAACATCGGAAACCACTTTTCTCAGCAGTGGAAGACGTGAGCGTTGTGAGATTAAATAATATTCTTTGTTTCGCAGAGGAGGAACGGCCTCATCATTCATGCCTTCTCCTTCTAAGTTCACACTATACACGTACTACGTATTCTTCACGACGCCGAAACACGCGGTTTCTCTCCTTTTTGCCCTTTATAAATACTCACTCACTTCTCCACCTATACTCACTGCATTTCTCCCCTCCCCTCTCCCAGAGGCTGCGATTTCAACCACCATGCCCTCTCTTTCTTTTGCTTTTCATCTGCTCTTTCTCCTCCTCATCTTTTCCTTCACCCTCTCTTTCCACAATGATCACCAATCCCTGGTGGCATTCAGGAACCTCATTGCCAGCGATCCACATCATTCCCTCGCAGATTGGACTCCCGCCAACCCCTTCTGCAACTGGACCGGTGTTACCTATAACCGCCGCCATCCATACAGAGTGACCTCCCTCAACCTCACTGCCATGGATCTGCGCAGTTCCATTGCTCCATCGGTCGGCAATTTGTCGTTTCTCCGCACGCTCATTCTCTCAGGCAATGAGCTCACTGGTCGTATCCCCAATCACTTGGGACGCCTCTTTCGTTTGAGGGAGCTCGTGTTGGCACATAATGAATTGGACGGAGATATCCCAAATCAACTTTGCAGTTGCAGAAATTTGACTCTTCTCGCGCTCTCCTTCAACAACCTGACCAGAAATATCCCGAGCGAGTTGATTTCCCTCCAGAAATTTCAACTGCTTGCCTTGGGAGAGAACGAGCTGACAGGTACTATTCCCTCTTCCTTGGGAAACCTTTCATCACTGATTTATTTGGGTTTGGAGTGCAACAGTCTCACCGGTTACATTCCGAGTCAACTCATCAACTGCAAAAATTTGACTACTCTGTTTCTCGCCGGCAACCATCTGACCAGAAATATCTTGAGGGAGTTGGGTTCCCTTCCACAATTGCAACGCCTTGACTTGGGAGAGAATGAGCTGATAGGTACCATTCTCTCTTCCTTGGGTCGCCTCACCCGTATGCAAGAACTTTCTCTTTCACTAAATGATTTGTCAGGTCGCATTCCCACATCTTTGTCAAATATGTTAAACTTGCAATATCTTGGTTTAGTGGGAAATCAACTTAGTGGAGGTATTCCAAAGTTTATTGGAAATTTCCTTAACTTGGTATCACTCAGTGTAAGTTATAACACGCTGAGTGGGACCGTGCCTATAGAGTTGGCTAAGTTATCTTTTCTCGAATTCTTACTTTTGAATAGCAATCAACTAGATAGTGGCAATGCTATAAACATGCCTTTTCTTACCGCTCTTACTAATTGTTCTCACTTAAAGCACTTATGGTTGCATAACAATAAATTAAGTGGTGCTTTGCCACTTGCAATAGGTAGACTTTCTACTAATTTATCTATGTTAGCATTATCAAATAATAAAATACAAGGAAACATCCCTCCACATATAGGTAATCTTAGGAGCCTAATCTTATTAAATTTAAGTGAAAATTTTCTAAATGGTAATGTTCCACCATTAGGAAAACTTGTAAAAATAGAAAGATTGTATTTAAGTAACAATAATTTAGAAGGAAACATACCTGATGATTTTGAAGGCTTACAACACCTTGGTCTCTTGGACCTTAGTGGAAATAGTCTCTCTGGAAAGATTCCAAATTCCCTTTCACTCCTTAAACAACTAAGAAGACTCCATCTTCATCACAATAAGTTATCAGGGACCATACCTTCCAACTTAGGAGATTGTATAAATTTGGAATTGCTTGACCTATCTCACAATAGGCTCTCTGGAAGTATACCACATGAAATTGGGAAATTTTCTAATCTAAAGTTCTATTTGAATTTTTCACGGAATTTATTAGAAGGTTCCTTGCCCACAGAGATTGGTAAAATTGCAATGGCTCAAGCTATAGACATTTCTGTCAATCAATTGATTGGGGCAATCCCCCCTGCACTTGGAAGTTGCAATGAGCTACAATTATTGAACTTATCTCACAATTCCTTCCAAGGGTCTATTCTTGAGTCACTTGGAAATTTACAAAGCCTTGCAAGCCTAGACCTCTCTTCGAACAACTTATCAGGTGTAATACCAGTGGTCACACTCAAGAATTTGAAAATGCTTCAAAGCTTGAATTTGTCTTTCAACAATTTCACATGGGAAATTCCAGAAGGAGGGTTCTTTGAAAATAAAACAATTGTCATGTCCCTAATTGGAAATCCTGGCCTTTGTGGACCGCAACTATTTCAACTTCCTACATGTCAAACACCAAGACATCATTTTACACTTGTGAAAAGACAGATACTTCCAATGAGTGGAGTTGCTACTTTTATATTATGTTGTTTACTTTTGGGATTCCTTTGGAAAATAAATATGCCTATGCAAAACTTTGATTCCTCACAAGACATTTTGCAAAGGTTGGAGCACAAAAGGATCTCATATCAAGAGCTTCATATAGCAACTAATGGATTTGCCGAGACCAACTTGTTGGGAACAGGGAATTTTGGTTCAGTTTATAAAGGAATTTTGAGTGATGGCACACTTGTTGCTGTAAAAGTTTTCCAGTTGCTAAAGGACAAGGCTGAAAAGAGTTTTAAAGCAGAATGTAGCATCTTGCAAAAGGTTCGACATCGAAATCTGGTGAAAATCATAACCTCATGTTGCAACATTGATTTCAAAGGTTTAGTGTTCGAATTTATGTCTAATGGAAGCCTGGAGAAGCATTTGTATCCTAGTACAAATGACAACAATGGTGAAGATGCTTGTGAAATGGGACTAAAGACACGATTGGACATTGCAATAGATGTGGCCCATGCCATTGAATATCTCCATCATGATTCTTTTGTGCAGGTAGTTCATTATGATTTAAAACCCAATAATGTGCTTATTGATGAAGACATGTTGGGGCATGTAACTGATTTTGGTATTGCAAGATTAGTTGATCAAACCTCCACCGAGTCACTTCATCGCTTTCTTTGAGAGGATCTATGGGCTATATTGCACCAGGTATGACATTTAGAATGTTAAATGTTTACTTTTTGATTCTAAATGTCTCATCAACATTTTTGTATGGGCCAATAGAGTAAAATTTGATGAATGTTATCATGAATGTAGAGTATGGATTCGGTGAGCCAGTGTCTACCAAAGGAGATATTTACAGCTATGGCATTTTGTTATTGGAAATGCTTACCAGGAAACGACCAACTAATGATATGTTTTCTGGAGACCTGAACTTGCACAAGTGGGTAAATTTGACCTTTCCAAGCAGAGTAAAGGAGGTAATTGATCACAACTTTCTTAGGGAGGTGGATGGAGATGAATTTGAAGAAAATAATGTATTCAATTGCATTTTTTCTTTGACACGGGTTGCTTTGCTTTGTTCAAAAGATTCACCCAATGAATGACCAACTATGAGAGATGTAGTATTGGTATTGGAGAGGCTTAGAAATGATTTGGGGGAAAATGAAGTTGCTTCTAGGAGATTAAGACAAAGCATATCTAATTTGCTTAGCAATACAAATGCAACAAGGAGTGATGCACATGCATCAAATGCCAATAGTTCTTCTTCATTTTAGTTTGTGAAAATTGCAATACCAGAAGATTTCAATATTGCTATTATTCATACAATGACACTTATTCTTTTAACTTATAATTGTTGAAGTAAATCTCTATTAGTATTTATACTTATATGCCATTGTTGTCAAAAGAAAAAGTGCATGCTTTTCAAACACAATATTATATAAATTGCAACTCGTTTATTTTATTATCCATTCATAATGTCAATATTTTTAGTTGTTTAAAAAATCATTCTGCTCTTTGTTTTCCTATAATTGAAAGGCTATGATTATTTAAAAAAAAAAACATCTATGACTTTTAAAGACATATTTTAGCATAATGAATTGATTTTATGAATTATGTTGGAGTTTGATTCTTTTTTTAATATTATCTTTAATCGTTCAACTAAATTTTTGTTAATGTTTACGATCTATTTATAATTAATATTAATGTGAAAATTAAATGCTTTAGTAACACCTTATTAACTAGATGAAAAATTTACATCTTGATGCGATTTATTATTATCAGTCATGATGTCAATATTCATCTCCACAAGGTAAGATCCCCTAGGAAAGAAATAGGAAAAAAATCATAGGAAATTATCCTTGTAGCATAAGTGAATGGATTATTATTATTTTAAATTTAATTATAAGTAATTTGGTTATGTTATTAACAATAGTTTATATATTGAAAATTCATTTAAATGTGATTACTTATTTATTTATTTATTTTCATATAAATCAAATTAATGATACATCAATAAGAAGTATTTTCCTTTAAATATATAATTTGGTCAATATAATAACTTGATGTTGTACTATAACAAACAGAGAAAAAGCCTCGACCCATCCCAAAAAATTCGGTAAGACAAAACCCAGGAATGAAACTGTATATACAATGTATTCCTTAAGCATACAATTTTCATTTACAAATCATGCTAAAAGACATGAAAATTAATATAATGAAATTATGACTTATTATAGATTTTAGTAATTTTGATCTTTTTTAGTTATATTATAACTATATGATCTATAAATTTTCTATCTTCATATATTTTTGCACACATGTTTAAGAGACGTCCTTACCCTTTCAACCCTGGTTGTTTTCAAAGGACTCTTGTTGACCATGTAGATATTTGGCTTCTTGTAGTAAAGTTCTTATATCCTATTCAACACTTCAATTTGATAGTTAATCTTATTGATAAAACAATGAGATACGAAGATTGAGGTTTTTTTTCTATGCTCCTATTCATAAAGTAGAGAGTGATGAAATCTAAGGTTTTATTTTTAAGTTGGACTCACTACCTTCAAGTGGATAGAGGTTTGTTAAATATCGTATAAATATGTTATAATTTCAAAATGGAAAATCACATAGACTTCATTTCTCAAATTTCTAAGTAGCATGTTCATTGATATGTCATTGAATTTATCTAAAAATGCATTGTTAGGCTCTATTCCAAATTTAATTAGAACTTATAATCTTATGAGCTTAGATCTCTCTATCAACTCCCTATTAAGGACAATTCAAAGTACTCTCAAGAATTTGGAAATGCTTCAGTGTTTGAAATTTTCTTTCAATAATATCATGGGGGAAATTCCAAAAGAGTTTTTTTCTCTTCCAAATAGAACAACTCTCATGTCCTTCATTGGAAATCCTAGCCATTTTAGACCACAAGATTTCCAGTTACCTATCTCTCAGACAACAAGAGGTCATTTTGTATCTATGAAGGAGTATTATTGCTAATAAGTGGACTATTTCTTTTATACTGTGTTGTCTACTTTTGAGATTCATTTGGAAAGTAGATAAATATATACAAAATGTTGATTCTTGCAACATATTGTCTAAAGGTTAGAGTAGAAAAGGATCCCATATCAAGGGATTCACACAGAAACTAATGGATTTACCAAGGCCAAATTATTTGCAACAAGGAATTTTGTGATTGATAAGGGAACTTTGATTGATGACACACTTTTTGCTATGAAATTGACTTATAAACACATATTTTAGCTTAATGAATTGATTATGTGAATTATGTTGGAGTTTGATTACTTTTTTAATATTATTTTAAATTATTCAACCAAATTTTTATTAGTGTTTATTATCTATTTATAATTAATATTACTGTGGAAATTAAATTCTTTAGTGACATTTTATTAGCTAGATGAAAATTTACATCTTGATATGATTTATTATTATTATCTGTTATGTCAATATTCATGTCCATAAAGTAAGAGCCCCTCACAAAAAATCATACGAAACTAATTGTATTATATTTAAAGCATAACTGAATGGATTATTATTTTAATTATAAATATTTTTTTTTATGTTCTTAACAATAGTTTAAATGTTGAAATCCCATTTTAATGCGATTTTTTTAAATTTCATATGAATTAAATTAATGAGACATCAACAACAATTCTATTCTTTTAAATATATGATTTGATAAATTTAAATGTAAGTTATATATAATTTGTTTAAATTATCAACAAAATTTTAAAAGTTGAATTTTAATTTTAAATATGATATTTGATTTTTTTTTATAAATAAGATTAGTGAACCATTAATTGAACTCGATGTTGTACTATATACAATGTATTTTTTAAGCATACAATTTTGATTTACAAATCATGCTAAATGGATGAAAATTAATATTATGAAACTATGACTTATTATAATTTTTAGTATTTTTATCCTTTTTAGTTATATTATAACTATAGCATCTATAAATTTTCTATCTACATATATTGTTGCACACAAGTTAAAAATATTTCTTTACCGTTTTCAATGAAGTCTTGTTGACCATGCAGATATTTGGCTTCTTGTAGTATGATTCTTATGTCCTAGTCAACACTTCAATTTGGTAGTTAATCTTATTGATAAAACAATGAGATATGGAAATTGAGGTTTTTTTTCTATGCCTTATTCATAAATAAGTGAGTAATGAAATCTAAGGTTTTCTGAAGAATTTGTCTCTCTAGCTTGAAGTGGATAGAGGTTTGCTTAATATTGTATATATATGTTATTATTTCAAAATGGAAAATCACATATATTTCATTTCTCAAATTTCTAAGTAGCATGTTCACTGATATGCTCATTGAATTTATATAAAAATACATTATTAGGATCTATTCCAAATTCAATTAGAAATTCACTGTCTTATGAACTTATATCTCTCTTCTAACTCTCTATTAAGGAAAATTCCAATTACTCTCAAGAATTTGGAAATGATTCAATATTTGAAATTTTCTTTCAATAATCTCATGGAGGAAATTCCAAAAGTGGAGGGATTTTTCCAAATAGAATAGTTGCCATGTCCTTCATTGGAAATCCTAGCCTTTCTACACCACAAACATTCCAATTATCTTTGTCTCAAACAACAAGAGGTCATTTTTCATCTATGAAAGAATATTATTGCTAATGAGTGGAGCTATTTCTTTTGTACTATGTTGTCTACTTTTGATATTCATTTGGAAAGGAAATAAGTGTATACAAAATGTTGATTCTCACAACAAATTATCCAAAGGTTAGAGCAGAAAAGCATCCCATATCAAGAGATTCACATAGAAACAAATGGATTTACCAAAGCCAACTTGTTAGGAATTATTTTTTTTTTAATTTGTAAGGGCACATTGATTGATGACACACTTATTTCTATGAAAGTTTTGAAATTGCAAAAGAGAAGGTTGAAAAGAGCTTTAGAGTAGAATGTAATGTTCTATTAAAGTTTCAACATTGAAATCTAGTGAAAATCATAACTTCATGTTCCCACCTCCATTTTAAAGGATTAATGTTACAATTTATGTATAACACAAGCTTGGAGAAAAATTTGTATCTTAGTAAAAGTGACAACAATGGTGAAGATGCATCTGAATGGGAAAACTAGAAATTTCCATAGATCTGGCCCATTCCATGGAAGACTTTCAGCATGATTATTTTGTTCAAGAGCTTAATTGTTATTAAAACCCAATAACATCTTTTTGGACGAAGACATGATGGGAAATACAATGGATTTTGGCATTGCAATATTAATTGATGCAACCCCTATTAGCTCACTTTAACACTTGCTTTGAAGGGATCTATATGATAAATTTTCCCAATTATGACATTTTAGAACATTAATTTTACTTGTTATTTTGCATAAAAAAAACTGTGCACATTGGTCAAGTAAAATTTAATGAAAGTTGACTTCAATGCAAAGAATGGCTTAACTGAGGCAATGTCTACCAAAGTAGATATTTGTAGCTATGAAATTTTTCTATTGGAAATGCGTATTAGGAAGCAACCAACTAGTGAAATATATTTTGGAGAACTAAACTTGTGCAAGTGAGTGAAGTGAGTGTTTCCAAACATAGTGAATGTTAGAATTTTGGGTAGCTTAGAAGGTATTTTTGATAAGAATACCCACCAAAATTTATTGGTTGGGAAATTTACCCAAAAGTGGGGTTTAGACCAAAAGTGTGGGTTTAGGACCAAAAGAAAACTAATTATTTATTTTTAATGGTCAAGTGGCTAAACCCTAAGCCTAGAGGTTTCTTAAGTGACCTAAGGAAAAGGATAAATAGAGGAGACCTAAGATGAGGTCTCACACATTGTATATAAGTGAGATGGACTTCACTTGAACAAGGAAGGGAGTTAAAGGAGCAAACTATACAACCCTAGATGAGGAGGGTCGTAATTAGCAAGGAGGGTCAAGCTTCTTCCCAGGAGGAGGCTGAAGTAGTTCGAAGATCTTCATTGTAAACAAAAGAATTTGGTTAGAGTAGATCAAGGTTATGTAGAAATTCCTTGTAGATTCAAATTGATAAATTAATATGTTAAAACATTAGACTTGAATATACTCTACTCATCAACGGAAATAATTAAACAATCTCTAAATCACGAAGCATACAAGAGAAATAATTAATTAAACACATTACATAATGATTTCCTGGGGGAAGCCACAACTAAAAACCCCTACTATATGTATATTGCATTAGTCAAAAAATATGAGAATATTACAATGCTTTGCTCAAGCCCGAGCATCCTCTGCACTATCTCTATCTGTCTCACTGCTTCCTAGACAAGCCTTGGCCAATACTTAACCATTTTTCTGCTTGGCCAAGTCCCTATTTCCTTGTGTTGTTTCCTTGGGAATTAGCTCCCTATTAATTAGGTAAATTCCTCAATTGGAATTGCACAATCCTCATAGGCCTTCGTTTGACTGCATGCACCACATGTATAATTCAAATTATTATACAACTGATAGTACATTGTCCTTGAACTCCAAGATCAACTAGGTAACTCTCAAATCTGACATGCATGAGTTATTTATGAGTGAGACATTAATTTACTTGTTGATCACTGCAAGAAACACCACACTACTAGATCTCCCACTATTTCCTCCAACAGTTGGAACTAGTTATCTGACTTTAACTCAATTAAACTAAATTAATTAATTACAACTCAAGATAAACTCAACTAGGGATCCTCTAATGTAGGAGACACTCCAAATGACTCAAGTTAGACCCTCCACTCGAATTAATTGAGCCAACTAAGTCAAATTAAATTAGTTCACTAATATAAGTTGTCATGAGATGTGGAATTACAATTTTATTCCTAATTTAATTCAAGGACAAAATTAAATTAGGATTTTCTTATTGCTTTTTCAACACTCCCTCTCAACAAGAAAGGGATTATCTACTACCTTGATCCTGCCTCTATGAAACTTGAATTTGCACCTTAACAAATCCTTTGTCAAAATATCTGCATCTTGTTCCTCTCTAGGAGTGTACTCCAAAAACATGATTCTCCTATGCACACAATTTTGTAGATGGTGATATCGGATGTCAATATGATTGGACCAATTATGAAAAATTGGATTCTCATAGAGTTTGATACAACTTTGATTATCACAGTAAATCACTGTAGGATCCATCTGTTGGCCAAATAACCCAACAAGGATCTTCCTCGTCCAGATAGCTTCACAAGTTGCTTGAATAGTAGTCATGTACTATGCTTCTGCTGAACTGAGTGCAACTGATCTATGCTTCCTATTGTACCGAGAAACTACTATTGGTTTCCCCTAATGTGGTCTTCCTGTCAGATGGACTCCCTGCCCAATCTGCACCTATGAAGCCTTGAAGCTTCACTCCCTCTGTCCATTTCTACCAAATACCAATCTAAGTGGTGCCTCTGAGGTATCTTAACACAAGTTTAGATGCCTTCCATGAGAGTTTGGTTGGCTTAACCATTTCTTGACTAAGATGATTAATTGCAAAACATATGTTCGATTGTGTGTTCACCAAATACATAAGTGAACACACAAGCTGCCTGTAAATAGTAGCCTCCACTACTTCACCTGAAGTAGCATCTTCCTTCCTCCAATTTCCTGCTAGAGGAGTCTCCATGGGTTTGCTACTCTCCATGTGGAACTTCTTCAGTATCACGTTGGCATACTTTCCCTGAGAGACAAACAATTCCTCATCTCCCTGCCATACTTCCATACCAAGGAAATAATGCATGAGCCCCATGTCCTTCATCTCAAATTCTCTTGCAATATCCTATTTGAAATATTTTACCAGCTTATCATCCCTTGTTAGAATTAAATCATCGAAATATAATAATATAATCAACAATTTACCTTCAACCAAAATATGGTAAAGGTTTGCATCAACTTCACTTTTGGTGAAGCCCAACCTGGTGAAATAACTTTCAATCCTGGTGTACCAAGCACAAGGTGCTTGTTTCAATCCATACAATGCTTGTTTGAGTTTGCACGCATGTGACTCTCTTTTGAAGGTATCAAATCCTTTCAGCTGCTCAATGTACACCTCTTCCTCAATCACACCATTGAGGAATGTTGTTTTCACATCCATATGATGTATCTTCCATCCCATCTTCATTGAAAGTGCTAGAATAGATATGATTGAAGAGTACCTTGACACTAGAGCAAAGGTCTCCTCGTAATCAATTCCCTCCACATGAGAGAACCATCTGGCCAAATATATGTCCTTGTGTTTCTGTACACTCCCATATAATGCTTGCTTTACCTTGTAAAGCCATTTGGAACTCACCACTGACTTGTCTGTTGGTCTTGGGACCACTTCTCAAACACTGTTTCTAATCATGGAGTCATACTCCTCAACCATGGTATCAGAGTTGAGGTGAAGACAATGCCCAAGCAAGAGTGAAAGAGCCATCACCAAAGATAGTTGGGACAAGACAAAAGGATCAATGGGTTCCTCATAATTCAACCAGGGTGAAGTCAAGGTAGAGAATGTTATCAGAATGGCACAGCGGAAGGTTCTAATGGCCTACCTAAAGAACACTTCATTGGGAAGTTCGAATCTAAGGGTGGGAGGAAAGACAGATGCCTTGGTTACAATAAGTTCGGCGATTATGTGAAGGAGTGTCTGAATGGCAGAGACACATCCCTTTATGAAGATAACAATCATTCCAGGGACATCTTCAATGATCAAAGGAATGACTGGTAATGTAGGTCATCAAGGAAATGGTCCACTCTTCAAAGAAAGCAAGGAACCCCAGAATCACTTTTATGTACCGGATCGCAAGAAGAACCTGGTGTCCATCTCGTAAATTGAAGTTTAAGGTTTCAGGGTGGCAATCATCGATGGAAAGGTACGTGTTTGAAAATAGATTTTTCAAAGGTGTCTTTGAGTTCAAGGTTGTATCAAGTCCACTGGTGACCATGACCATTGACTCAGCAAGAGAGGTCTATGAGTCAGATGGTGACCGAGATGCCTGAATTCAAAAGGATCATGAAGGTACATGTTTGAGATGTACCGAAGGAAAATATTATAAGGGGACCATTCCCTCATGCCACAGGTACACAGGTTTGGAACAACCCGAGGAGTTTGAGATTCATGATCAGGAATCTCATGTATGTAGGTGATAGAAAGCCCTCTATGGCTTGAATAAAATCACCTTGGGCATAGTATGAGAGGATCAACAGTTGTCTGATGAAGCTGAGATTCACTAGGAGTGAAATTGATCCAAACCATTACTCGAAGGTTGTGGATGATAGACCTCTCATACCGGCACCTATGTCTAACAGGTGCAGACCCTCTCATTTGTAGGAGACAGAAGGAGTTGGATTCCGAATGTGGAAAAATAAACTGGAAGCCTCTGACTACCTCAAGGATCGTAACTTTTAGAAGTTATATGGTAGTGATGTCGGACCAGATTTGGGAAATGCCTCTTAGTCTCATAAACTCATTCGCGTTGATGTTCTTGGTGAACTTCCGTCCAGACATATGTTTGTAGTTAGCATGGTGAGCTCATATTTGGTTGAGCCTCATTGGATTGGTGCCAAGAATCTTTAGAGATATCTTCGGGGCACAATCTCTCATGAATTGAGATACACTGCCGGAAATATGAAACTTCATGATTATTCGAATGCTAACTGGGCAGGCAATGTGGAGAAACACTAGAGCACTTCTCAGTGCTATTTCTCTTTGGATTTTTCTTCGATATCATGGATGAGCAGGAAACAGAAGTCGGTTGTTATAAGTACCACAAAGAACATATACATAACTACGAGTATGACCTCGTATGAAGTTGCCTAGTTGTGGAAACTCTTCAATGAGTACACATGATGAATACCACTATGATTCTCTATGACAACCAGAGGTGGGATTCGATTATTATGGAATCCCGTATTCAAAAATTTCTCCAGTAGATAGACATAAGATACTGCCTTATCTGGGATATGGTAAGTCGATGAGGAAGGAGGTTCTATCGCATTAAGATGATGTACAGGTCGCTACACGTTGTCAGAGCTCCGGGGAAAAATCAAATTTGTGACTTTCCTGAATGACTTGGAGTCATCGAGAGACCCTTGTAAAAGGGTCCTGCATGTTGCATACATTGAGCTTTGGGAGCTCTGGGGGCTTGCAGTTCTTACTGGAACAACATACAACCACAGGGTGACTCACCCTCCCTTGGTGGTGTGCACTGGGACAAGATGATTTGCTCTCTTGTAGGACAGGATGATTCGCTATCCTATGGATAGGATGATTTGCTCTCCTGTGAACAAGATGATTTGCTCTCTTGTGGAACAAGATGATTCGCTCTCTTGTGGGACAAGATGATTCGCTTTCTTGTGGGACAGGATGATTCGCTCTCCTGATTCGCTGTCTTGTGGAACAAGATGATTCGCTCTCTTGTGGGACAAGATGATTCACTCTCCTGTGTAGAAGGATGATTAGTTCTCCTGTGAGGTCTGGATGATGTGTTCTCCATGATGATTATGTACTAGGATGATTAGCTCTCCTATGAGGTCTGGATGATGTGTTCTCCATGATGATTATGTAGCAGGATGATTAGCTCTCCTGTGAGGCCTGGATGATGTGTTCTCCATGGCGATTGTGTAGCAGGATGATTAGTTCTCCTGTGAGGACAGGATTGATTAAGTTGTCCTATTGAGGCATCCTACCCATGCAGTCTGGGACTCATGGGAAGTACCTCTCATCTGATCAATGAGTAGGGAAATGAGGATATGGACCATAGTAGTACCGATGGATGCATCGTTGTATGTCCCGTACTCCCTATGCTAGGATGACCTTCATTGATTTGGGATTAATGATACTGGTATGGGGCCAGTGGTAGGAGTTGTACCTACTATGACACTGACTTTGAGTCGGTTGAGACTGGTCTGGGACCAGTGGTACATACTCTGAGACTGACTTAGGGTCAGTGGAGGACTGGTCTAGGACCAGTGGTAGGAGTTGTACCTACTATGACGCCGACTTCGGGTCTGTTGAGACTAGTTTGGGACCAGTGGTACATACTCTAAGACTAACTTAGGGTCAGTGGAAGACTAGTCTGGGACCAGTGAGAGTGGTATATGCTATGATGCTGACTTCAGGTCGATTGAGACTAGTCTGGAACTAGTGGTACACTCTCGGAGACAGATGATACTGGTCCGGGACCAGTAGTAGGAGTGGTACCCACTATGACGCTGACTTTGGGTCGGTTGAGATTGGTCTAGGACCAGTGGTATGCACTCTCAGACTGACTTCGGGTCAGTGGAGAATGGTATGAGACATTCTAAATCAATTCTTCTTCTTAATGGTTTAGCAGAGCTAAGTTGAGCATAGCAGAGTAGAGCTAGCAGAGCAGAGCAGAGCCGACAGAGCTGAGTAGAGCTAAGCAGTGCTAGAAAAGCTGAGCAGAACTGGGCAGAGCTGAGCTGAGCTGAGCAGAGTAGTGCAGGGCACTGATGGCTGAGACAATACAGTCAGACATATGGATTACCGAATGGAGTTCTTCCTAGTTGAGAGGGAGTGTTAAAATTGGAAACTAAGGCCAAACTCCATGTGGGTCAGCTTATTTATGGCAGCTGATATTTTTATTGGATCCCTCTCATCGAGAGGTGTAGGACTGATCTAAAGATCATCCGATTTTGATAAGTATTTATGGAGATATGAATTTATTTTGATTATGGAATTATTATCAAGCCGACCAACAACTTATGTAGGCTCAAGAAGCCCAAACGTCATGTCTATTCAACCTATACATTTTTGGTATAAATAGAAGAGGATTTGATGTCATTTGCAATATACATTGTTGAAGTGATCTTCTCCTCTCCACGTCTTAGGTTTTTGGAGAAGGAGTGAAACACAAAGAGTTATACGCTAGCCCAATGGTGATTCCCTAGCCACAGGTTGATATAGGAAGCAATCAGAGCTCACCGTTTCGGAGTCCGAGTTGTTGGTAGAAGGGTCAAGGTCTCTTGGAGTAAGGCTGAGTTTGATGGGAAGTATTGCGGATCTATTTGAGGGCTAGAAGAGGGCTGTTTTGATGGGCTGTTGGAGGGCCACAACCAGTTGAGGTAGGTTGCAGGCCTAGCCTCCCAAAATAGGCCTGCATTGAGTTGTTAAGGGCTGCCATATGCCCAGAACAACATCTCACAAGAAAGGATTTACTCCTTGCCTAGGCTGCAGTAAATTCAAGGCTAATTTGTGGGTTGAATGAAGAATTGTTGTAGCAAAACAAGCCCTAACCAGTCACATTAAAAGACAACAGGTGTAGAAGACTTGGAGGGCAGCGCGTGGAGAAAGCATTGGGTTATAGTTCATGACCAGACTTGGATCAGTTTAATGGGCAGCACGATGTATGAGATCATGGGCAGCATAATGGGCAGCATAATGATGATGCACATCTGTAAGGGTAGCATAATGATGATGCACAGTAGCAAGGGCAGCAGCATGATGATGATGCAAATTTGTAAGGGCAGCAGCATGATGATGATGCACATCTGTAAGGGCAGCATAATGATGATGCACATTAGCAAGGGCGGCAGCATGAAGATGATGCACATTAGCATGGGCAGCATGATGATGGATAAGATCATGGACATGGGCAACATGATGAATCATGATTAGTGCAGCGTGGTCCAGTATGCAGTGTGGAGCAATAGGATCAGATGCAGCACGATGATAGGTGAAGGAGTCACCTTGGAGAATCAGTTGAAGCAGAATGTATTCAACTGATCTCATCATTATAGGAGATGATCTATGCTCAGATCTAGATAACTCAAAGTGTTGACTTCTGTTGTAAATGTACTTTCTCTCTCTCTCTCTCTCTTTCTCTGCTGAACTTTGAAGAACATAAAGGAATAATTGATCAAGGGTTTCCCCACATTGGGGTTTGACCCTGGCTTGCACCACATCTTTTGTCCTCTTGTCTTGTCTTGTCTTCTGTGATTTATATTTATGTTCTATCTGCAGTTTATTTTATGCTGATGTGATTGCTAATTTGGAAAAGAAATTTAAATAAATTGCTCTAGCATAGAACATACCTAAAATTAACAATAATGGAGTCATACTCCTCAACCATGGCATCAACCCATATTGGTTTCGGCATTGCTTCCTCAAATGAGGATGGCTCAATATCTACACTCTCGCTCATCAGGGCCATGTAGCCAGTGTACCAATCTAGTAGCCTCCTTTAACTGTGTTCTGATGTGGGTGCTCCCACATTCTTAGATAGCCTGAGGCATATTTTGGCCTCCATTATGGTTTGGATTAGACCAAGGCTCCAACATGGTACCACAGTGCTCGCGGGCCCCCTTCACAACCTAGATTAAGGCTATACCAACCTCAATTTAGGGCTTGAATCCCTCCCTTCTTCATGAATGAGAATAGATCCTACATACATAAATTTTTGGTGGTAGAAATAGCTAGTTCATACATCTTCCAGGGAATTATGTGCACATAGAACTCAGTGCCTTTACCTCTTTAACATGGCCAAAACCAAGCCCTACTAGGGAAAAAAATATCCACAAAACTCAACCCTTATCTCAGCACAAACTTAGCCTTCCTTAGCATAGAAAATTAGACCATTAACTTGATTCTCTAAGGTTGTGGCTTCTTCCTGACATATGGATCTCCCTTAGCTTATCAAACTTGACTCTTGAGATGAGATCGTTAGTGTTTTAGCTCTGCCCTTGATCTTTTCTAAGATTTATATTCACAACAGCTAACAAAGAACATGGGACAACTTCAACATTGACCTTAGATCAAGCCTTCAAACCCCTGACAGTATTGCTCCCTTGACGATTTTCATAGAACAAGACTCTCTAGGACCCCTTCAGTAGAAATAGGCCCTCCTAGGAATTTCTTGGAATAAGAGAGCTACATATCTCTTGCACTTAATTGTCTCATGAACCTCACATTAGGCTCTTTAAATAATTTTCCTTGGGTCACTTAGGAAACCTTCTAGATCCAAGGTTTTCACTTATTTGACCCTTAGAATAGATTATTATTTATTTATTTTGGTCCTAAACCTCATCTTGGGTCCAAATCCCCATTTTGGGTAAATCACCCAACAAACAACTTATTGTGGGTTGTCCTCTCTTGGAAATACCTTCTGAGCTACCCAAAATATAACACTCCCTCTTAGTGAGGAAGTTATTCCCTTCATGTTTTTAGCTCCATGACTTTCCTTGCATATCCATCACCTCGTCATATGATTCATGAATTTCCTTGTGTAGCCATATCCATCCACGTATGTGCCATGACTTCTTTGTATTAGGCATAGATTTGACTTGCATGGTGCATGAATATTCCTACATGCAACATGAATTTTCTAGCATGATCCTTACCTATCCTTGTAGGATCTATGACTTTCCTTACACCACCATGAATGATCTCTCATGGTTCAATATTGTCCTTGCATGGGATGAAAAATTCTCAAAATTTCTTGAACTTGATGATTCAAACTTTTATAGGGCAGTTGAAAATCCTTTGTAGTGTCCCTCTGAAGCTAGACTCCCTCTTAGTCTACACAACCTTCACTGTCTCACTCTAATTTCTACATGCACTGTGATCCATTGTCCCTTCAAAGTAGGTCTGATACCACGTTGATTTTTCTTTAGCACATTAGAATTAGGTCTATGTCTAAAAACATGATCACAAACATATTGAAATACCACAACTCTTAGCACTTTGCATAGTAGAAATATTTAGCAGTGAATTCAAGTTAGTGCATAGATATATGAGCCTAATGCGCAATTATTTTATTAGTACATTAATAAAAGAATCATGGGGATCTTGTACCAGCGATCATGGCCCTCGACCTCTAATACAACTAGTATACATAATATACAACTAAGGCTTATGGTCTACAGCATGAGATCTGTAATCTGCCCAAAAAAAAATAGACAAGAACAAACACATATCTTACTTGCTGAATTAGATCATATAGATCAATCCTTTCCACACTTGTTGTCCTTGACACCTAGCATATCCTTTTCCTCCTTTAACCAAATGCTCACAAGGGTTCTACTACTCCAAAACCTTTACATTTTTCAACTCCATGAATTTGATTTCTCGTAGTGAAGTGGCCTATTCTAACCACTATACATCAGCCTCCAGAAATCTTCATTCTTACAGTGATAACTCTCCTCCAATATCATTGTTCATAAGCCCCAAGTATCTACCCTCTAATAGTAAATTTGATATTTATGTTTGGAAATTACTTAGGGGGGCGGGGGGGTGAATCAACAATTTAAAAAATTTAATTTTTTCTCAACTTAATTTTCTTCTTATGTAGCTAATGCTTTATCTATATTCTCTATTATTATTGGACTCCTTTTGCATTTGTCCAAGAGAGAAATTTGCAGATATACTTATCACAAATCCAAGAACATGCACAAAACATTCAAGAAACAACACATGAAGACACCATATATAAGGGGAAACCCTGAAGGGAGAAAACCACAAATTTTAGGTTGAAAGTGATGTGAAGGAAAGTTAATACTTCTTATTACATCATATTTTTGTAGGATCCAACATACAAGAGGCTCCTACCTCAAAGGGAGCTCTAACAACCACAAATTTTCTATAGGCTACTACCCACAGCAGGCTCCCACCTCAACAGGCTACAACCTATACTTTATCAAGCTACAACATAGAAAGTGACTACAATATCTCAATCACAATATCAAGTCAAAAGCGTTGGTTACCTAATATACAATTTTGTTTTCAAGTCTACTGCAAATCTTCATTGCTTCTCCTCTTCAACTATGTTCCTCTTTTGTCACTGCTCATCAACTTTCTCATGCAGATTGCTTCACTTCAAAAGTTCTCTTTGTTAATTTTTGCAACTGAAATCAAATTCCACCTTGGACAACTCAGATGATTGAGATGATGATTGCATTAGATTCCTCCTTTCGAGAGGACCAAAATCAACCTAAATATCACCTTATTTTGATAAGCGAAAGTTGGGTTTTGAATTTATTTATTCACTCATGTATATTGGGTTAGGTTGGCCCTAAGCACATGTTAATTTGGATAGGTCGACCTCAACCCCAAGTGGGCCCTCATGAAATCCTTTAAATAGAATATACCTCAAGCTCATTTGGACACATTGATCAAGCCATATTCTCTTCTCTTATTGTCTTGGTTCACACAAGTCTGATGGAGGAAAGCTCGCGCAAAGGGTCTAAAACTACATTGTTGAAGCTCACAGTCATCTAGGGTTTTATGGATCTCGGACGCTAACATGTAACTAAGTATTTTTGTCTCTGGATGCGAGAACGGTATGGTCCTGAAAACGGATAGGGAGCCTTAGATGCTAGCACATAGTGTTCATTGGTGCGTCTGGGAGGCTAGAATTTCTATTGCTTAGTTTTGTCCTCGAACACATGCACAGTATGGTCCTGTGAGCGTCTGAGCTTCCATAGATTCTCACACAGAATCCTTATGAGAGTGTCCAGGGTTGAGGCAGATCTGGGAAATTTTTACCCCAGACACCCTCATCCATTTTACCTGGGAGCGTCCATATTTGTTCTAGACGTAGTCTTCCAGTTCTATATAGAGCATCCAAGACTACTATAAACACTCACACATCACCTCTTCCCTTCCTCCGGGACTCAAAGATGAGATTTCAGTATTTTGAAGATTCCACTCAGTGAAAGCAGTGTTCAACAATGTTCAACACAGTGACAACAATATCTAGTAGTTGACTACAGTTAATGACAACACACTACATTCCTCATAATCATGGTTGTGATTATAAGCATGATTAGATATGTTTCATGGATATCATAGTTGTTTTGTTGCATAGATAAAGTTATGGATCATTGTACTCTCTTTTGTTGAATCATTTGATGATGATCTAAGAAGAAGAATATTTTCAAGGGTTTTCCCCATAGTCGGGTTTTCCCTGCTCTTGGACCAATCCCGATGTCTCTATGTGTGTGTATGCTTTTCTTCTATTGTTCCTTTATGTTACGTTGCACTGATGATGATGTTGTTCTTTCTATATAATTGTATATGTTGATGAATAATGGTGTAGATTTCTGAATAATGTATTGATGATATGGGGTGAACTTAATGTATTAATGAAGAAATGCAATTATCAAAGCAAAGAACAATGTAGCCCTATGAAAAATTAACATGGTATTAGAGTTCGGCAGAAGAAAAGCCATGGAGATCACCCTAATGATGACACCTTTGATGGAAACAAGAAGAGGATGGTGGAGACCTAAAAGAATTCTAGGGTTTGAAGAAAACCCTAGTCAACTTGATTATTAGGGTTTGTTAGATTTTATAAGGTTAGGGTTGGAGAGAAAACCCTGGTTTATGGAAAAAATATGAGATATGGAACCTAGCTGGTTAATGTGAAGATACTCAAGCACTTGTGAAAGATTTGATGGGATAATCCCTCGTAGGCTTGGTTGGATAATTGAAGGCAACATTGGTATATGGACCATGGACACTGGTGACTCTTGAAGATTGGTTCAAGAGGGAGAGGATCACCTCTCATTGAAGATAAGTATTTCTTGACTTATGATGCCTCTTACTTTTGTTTATATTTATGGATCTAATCATTATGCTCATTGTTTATACTTCCTACATATGTATTTGACTATATGGATGTTTCTAACCTCCTTGATGAGATAGATACTTCTTGAGGATTATTTGAATTGTAGGAAGGATGGGTAGAGTTGGAAAAGGTTAAAAGGAACTATGACAAAGTGCTTCTAGCAGCCTATGTCTAATTAAAAGGTGCACATGTATTTGAATACCACAAGATATGCATGATGTGTTGTATTTGAGAAATAACATTAATGGCTAGGTAAGCCCTAAGGTATGATGAGAATGTCTCTTTCTTTGATGGCTCATACATGCATATGAATGTCACTTGGATCTATATGATGAACTGGTGCACCTGGTGTTGAACATTTTGTTCTTCTTGAATTCTATAAAGAAGGATATCACGTTGACTCTAGTAAATGATAATTGTCATGATGGATTTCATATAGAATTATAGCTCATTGACTCTTATACGTGATACTACTGGTAATTCTTGTGATAAGCATGATGAAAGCATATGGAAAGAGAGATTGACACTCTTGTTGTTTTGGTAAATATTTATTGAATGACCTAACTTGATCTTAGTGATCATGATAAGCATGGTAACCTTGATGTTAGAGGTATAACTATGAGATTGATATTCTCTATCTCTTACTACTTGTGGTCATGTCTTGATAGCATATGGTAAAGCTGAATTCCCTAACTTGATCAAGTGCCTTGACAGAAAGTGTTATTGTGTTCATAACCTTTGAGATATGATGTTGCATCTATCTATTGCTTTGAGTCTAACCTTTGATGAAAGATTGATGTCATGATGCTAATAGCCATGATAGATATATGTTTATGATCTAACAGATTTGCCATTGCTTGACTCTAGTAGAGACATGTTGATGATATGAATGAAGATGAATGAAGTAGATTCCCAGTCAAAGGGAGAATCTCTTCTCAAGATTCTTACTCTTATTACTATTTTCATTATGTATTGTTGAATCATGATTTATGTGCATCTGACATTATTGTTCTGCAACAAAGTCTCAGATCTGAAGCTTGTATAGAAATTAGGGTTCCTGCTCTAGACACAGGCATGAAAATGGGAAATCTCGTCCCTAGACACATGCATGCAAAGGACCAGATAGCATCCAAGCATCTAACCTGAAGGGAGTGTCCAGGGGTTTGACTACATTTGACCATCATATGAAGCTTTCTGAAGTTGTCTGAACTATAAATCAAGGTGTCTTTGACATATTCTGCCACTATAGTATGATTTCTGAAGTTGGTGAGTTAAATTGCTGATCACATAAGCATGAAGTATTGTGCATGAAAACAGTTGTTCACCTGAAAGATGTCAATACCACAGATGTGTTGTAGATAACAACAAGATATGTAAGAAGAAAAAGCTTGAATGTTTGCCATAACATGAACACGCATACTGAAATTGTGTTTGCAGGCGACTGGGACATACATATAGGTATGTCACTATGTTTGTGCTACAAGAGGTTGGGATGATTTGGCTTATTGATATAGATGAACAATGTTTTGTCATGATGCTTGACAACAACTTTGAATTGATGATTGAAATTTGGACTTGACCTGATGTCGAATGATTTGATCCAACGATTGTTGATTTGGCTTGATGTCTATGCTATGTCGGCATAATGACTTATGTGGGTATTCGGAAAAATGATTTTGTATTGGCCTCCTTGTTCCTAGCACAATGTTTGAGGTACTGATAGTTGTGATTCAACATGAAATTGAAACATGCATGACTCATCCTTGGTGTATGAATTTGCACCTAGTGACAAAAATGACTTATGAAAATGACCTGATGAAGTTTAGATTGATATTTCATATTTGGTTACAACCTATTGGCACTATAATTAAATGAGGTCAATATCTGATATGAGCTCCACCTATATCCTAGTTGAAAGAATTGATATTGTGATGTTGATGACTTTGATATTGGTTGTGATCTGACTTCTAAACTTTGATAAGCTGACTTTGTTGATGTGATGGTACAACATTGATTTATGTAAGGCTGATTATGTTGGCTTAGCAAGGCATTATGCTTAGAGCATTGCATGAAGAAAAATCCCTAATCCAGATATGTCTATATTTGACATTTATCTGATGAAGTAAGGATGATGAGTTCCAAGGTATAATGGCTTTGATTTTTATTATGATTTTGGCCTTATATCTTGATGATCTACTCTTGACAGGTGATGATACTTTGATGATCTAAATCAAAGGGAGATGGCTTCCAAAGCTCAAAATGATGTATCATGGCATGATGAATCGATTTCTTGAATTTGGAAAATAAATATTGCAAATCTATTGGAAAATTTTTTGAATAATGAAAATGAAAATCCTTGGATACTCTGATTTGAAGTTCAATATGTTGTTGAACTTGACATGGAATCCATCAGTTGATTGAAGCATTGATGTTCTATTTCAAACATCCATCTATATATGTATGGTGTTCATAGAACTTGAATAAATTCATGAGTGAGCTGCTTCATTCACATAGAGTTTCCACCGAGCATCCTTTGAAATATCTTCATGAGATATTTTATTTTTGAGGCTGAGATATTTCTCCTATGATATGTGACTTGATGGATGTATTGTTGTTGATTTGGATGCTTCTTTAGTATGAGATCTACCATGATATATTGGATGAGAGGTTCATATACGATTAAGGATGAGTATGATGTTGCTAGCATGGATAGTTGTGAGGAAGGATGAAGAAGCTCCTTAGAGAGTTGTCTAAGCATGATCTAGATATGGCATAGAGTGAGATACGATTGACAAAAAATCCCATATTTATAGTTTGGATCGAGATAATCTCATAAATTGAGACAGTGTAGTTCTTCAAAACAAGCTCAGGCTTGTGGTTGGCACCTCCTTGAGAGGGAGGATGATTATGGTATCCTTTTGTGATTTATATGATTATTTATGTTCTGACATGATATTTGATTTGATGTCTTGTATGAACAAGAAACAAATTCTATTGAGACAAGAAGATACCAGGTTTTAGTATGATGAGAGAAGCATTGATCGAGGAAGCTAAGCCAACTCTTCCTCCCTGTCTAAGCTCCTAGGTTGAGGAATTGAGATAGAGGACTCGTGGGGTTGAGGGAACTCTGGACAATAGGGTATGATCCCTATCTGTTACCCATAGGGTTGAAGATTTTTCTCCCCTATCTTCATAGGGTAGTAGAATGCTGCTCCCATGTCTAGTCTTTAGAAAGTATACCCCAATTGGCATCATACCCACAAACAGGGCTTGTCAAGAATATTGCTCCTTGTTTGGCCAATGAGTTGAGAGTGTACTTGGGGTGTACAACCCAAGTGAATTAGGATGCAGTTGTTCTACCACATGACTATTTAGGGTCATCGATTGGAAGATCAATAGGCAATAGGATGGGTTGAGATAACCCTATGCGATTCTAGGTTGAGATTAGGCTCCCTGATGATATCCCAGGGTCGAGATGAGCTCCCCTATGTGTTTTTATATCTTATTTCTTGATATGGGGTTGTATATTTATAGTTCCCCCATGATATTTCGGGTCGAGATGTGTTCCCCGATGTGGTTTCAGGTTGAGATGTGCTCCTTGATGATCTTCTCTCTGATGACAATTGATGATAATATTTTAGGTAATAGCCCACTGGAAATGACTCCAGGTAGTAGCCTGATGGATAAAGGGTTCAATCTTGGGCTCCCCTTCAGTAACAAATTCTTCTTCTTCTAGATTCGAGAATGTTCAACATATGAGCAGGAACAATCAAGAGATAAGCAAGAATAAGAAATGGATAAATCGAGATGTACGTTGATGATTTGTGATGATGAGATACTTGAGGTGGTCATGGCATGATGAGTACATTATAGATATGAATAGTGATGGTAGGTGATGACACTTGAAGACACAAGAATGTCATATTGATTGATGCACATATATTGGCAGGTGGAATTCTCCCTAGTTGAGAAGGAGTATTAATTTTTGTAATTTTAGTAAAATTCCACCTTGGAAAAATCAGATGACTGATATGATGATTGCATTAGATTCCTATTTTTGAGAGGACCAAAATCAACCTAAATATCACCTTATTTGGACAAGTGAAAATTGGTTTTTGAATTTATTTATTCACTCATGTATATTGGGTTAGGTCGGCCCTAAGCACATTTTAAATTGGACAGCTTGGCCTCAACCCCAAGTGGAACCTCGTGAAAGCCTATAAATAGAAGAGACGTCAAGCTGAATTGGATACATTGATCAAACCATCTTCTCTTCTCTTATTGTCTTAGTTCACATAGGTCTGATGGAGGAAAGCTCACAAAGGGTCTGAAACTACAAGGTCGAAGCTCACACTGATCTAATGTTTTCTAGATCTCTGACACTGGCATGTAACTGAGTATTTTAGTCCCTGGACACTGGCACAGTATGGTACTGAAAGCGTCCAGGGAGCCTTGGAAGCTAGCACAAAGTGTTCATGGGAACGTTTGGGAGGCTAGGGTTTCCGCTGCTCAGTTTGGTCCTCGGACACATGCACAGTCTAGTTTGGGTTGCCATAGATGCTCACATAGAATCCTTATGAGAGAATCCATGGTTTGAGGCAGATATAGGTATGTTTGACCTTAGACACCCTCATCTAGTTAACTTGGGAGCGTCTAGATATGTTCCAGACACAGTCTTCCAGTTCTGCACAGAGCATCCAAGACTGCTATAGATGCTCGCACAACCCCTCCTCCCTGCTTCCGAGACTCAAAGATGGCATTTTAGTATTCTGAAGATTCTACTCAGTGAAAGTAGTGTTCAACACAATGACAACAGTATCTAGCAGTTGAATACAGTCAATGACAACACACTACAGTCCTTAGAATCAGGGTTGTGATTATAAGCATGATTACATCCATTTCATGGATATCATAGTCGTTTTGTTGCATAGATAAAGTTATGCTCATTCTACTCTCTTTTGATGAATCATTTGATCATGATCTAAGAAGAAGAAGATTTGCAAGGTTTTCCCCATAGTGGGTTTTACCTTGGTCCCGGACCAATCCTGGTGTCTCTCTTTGTGTGCATGAGTTTATTCTATTGTTCCTTTATTTTCCGTTGCATTGATGATGATGTTGTTCTTTCTATATAATTGCATGTGATGATGAATAATGGTGTAGTTATGAATAATGTAATGATGATATGGGGTGAACTTAATGTATTAATGAAGAAATGCAATTATCAAAGCAAAGAACAATGTAGCCCTATGAAAAATTAACACTCTTTCCATTCAACAATGTATATTTTATAAGCATGGCCTGTTAGCAGTTTGTATTCTCTACATGAATATGAAATGAGAATTTTTTTGTTGGTCTTCCAAGACTGTTCACAATCAATGTCTTCATTTTCAATGTTGAAAATCACAATTTTGTAATATGAAATAGAGTTGCAATAAAATGAACTAGCAACAATGATTGTAAAAGACATATCTAGAAACTTCTTAGTTTGTATTGGTTACATTTTCCAAATTTTTATGAGCTACTTGTTAATGATTAATAAAAGTATACATTTTCCAAATAGCTATGTCATGAGTCATTTTCCAATTCAATCAACATATCTATCAATGTTTTAGCCTTTGCACTTCACATCACTTTCAACCTTTTGCATTCAATCCTTCAACATTAATGTGAACTTCACATTCAACATAAATTATCACCAATGTGATCAACGACATCAATGACAATATTACCAACATTTTCCCCCTTTGGTATTGATGAAAACTTTTTCTGTTGTTGCTCATGAAATTACCTATTCTTTTTACCTCTATCCATCTCCCCCTTTAACATCAATGACATGGTATTTACCTTTGCAGAACAAAATGGATGTTGGAGAATGTAGAGTGTTGTAATTGAAAATACTGCTTCAAAATCTGTTTAATAAATCCATTTAAAAACTATTTTCTAGTGTTTTTGCATGATAGGGCACAAAATGCTAATTTTAAAAAATACTGCTGAGTGATCCAATTAGAAGTTTGTTCTCCATAGTTGAATTAGTAGTGTATCTACCAAGGGTATGCGACATATAGACAATGTTGGCTTAATCAGAGATGTTGTTGCCTTAAATAATATATAACAGATAAAGTATTTGACAAAGCATGTATATAATAATACACCATGTATATAATACACCACGTATATAATACGACCATGTATATAGTGTTTATGTACAACACATGTATATACAAAACCAACTACAATATTAAGTTATAATATTAAGACAACGCATCGAAATACACCACCAAGGGTAATATTAAGGTAACCCATACCATTATGAATGCTAACCATTTGTAATAATGCGCAACCATATATTAAAAGATGGATCATATAATACCTCCAAACCATAAATAACACCCACCATAACAAGTGCAATAACATTTGAGTCTAATATGCTAACACTGGAGTTGAGCATTGGATCATTAATATTGAACGCTGGAGTTGAACGTTGGTTATGCACCACCAAGGATAACACATACAATATGTAATAGTGTTGGAGTTAACACCATACATATATATACACTATCTTTGTGAAATCCAACGCATACCATATGTCAACCATATTTCCGTGAGGGATGAAATTAAGTTGTAAACATTATCTTGAGAATGCATCTCCTAGAGAAAATTCCTAGCTCTACATCATCATATTCTAAGATTCTATGATGTTTCATATCATCTTCCCAAAACAGACTCTCGAAAGCACTAATCACAAAAAAAGAGTCGTGAATTTACAGTTTCCTTGATGATTTGTGCATCAATACCAGTCCCACATGATTTGTGCTTAGCAATACAATGCAACTGCACATACATCAAATGCCCATAATTCTTTTTCATTTTAGTTTGTGAAAATTGCAATACCAGAAGATTTTAATATTGCTATTATTCATACAATGACACTTATTTTTTTAATTCATAATTGTTGAAGTAACTTTCTATTGGTATTTATATCTATATGCTATTATTGTCGAAAGAAAAAGTGCATGCTTTTGCAGCACAATATTACATAAATTGCAACTGGTTTAGTTTATTATCCATTCATAATGCCAATATTTTTAATTGTCAAAAAAAAAATTCCGCTCTTTGTTTTTCTATAATTGAAAGGCTATGATTATTTAAAAGAAACATCTATGGCTTCTAAACACATATTTTAGCATAATGAATTGATTTTATGAATTATGTTGGAGTTTCATTCCTTTTCTAATATTATCTTTCATTGTTCAACTAAATTTGTATTAATGTTTACTATCTATTTATAATTAATATTAATGTGAAAATTAAATGCTTTAGTAACACTTTATTAACTAGATGAAAAATTTACATCTTGATGCGATTTATTATTATCAGCCATGATGTCAATATTCATATCCACAAAGTAAGAGCCCCTAGGAAAGAAATAAGAAAAAAACCATAGGAAATTAATTGTATTATCCTTGTAGCATAAGTGAATGGATTATTATTATTTTAAGTTTAATTATAAGTAATTTGTTTACGTTATTAACAATAGTTTATATATTGAAAATTCATTTAAATGTGACTTTTAATATATCTATTATTTTCATATAAATCAAATTAATGATACATCAATAAGAATTCTTTTATTTTAAATATATAATTTGGTCAATTTAAATTATATATAATTTGTTTAAAATTTCAACAAAATTTTAGAAAGGTGAATTTTCATTTTAAATATGATTTTTTTATTTTTCTTATAAATTATATTAATGAACGAGTAATTCAACTTGATGTTGTACTATATACAATGTATTCCTTAAGCATACAATTTTGATTTACAAATCATGTTAAAAGAGATGAAAATTAATATTATGACTTTTTATAGCTTTTAGTAATTTTGATCTTTTTTAGTTATATTATAACTATATTATCTATAAATTTTCTATCTTCATATATTTTTACACATGTGTTTAAGAGACGTCCTTACCCTTTCAACCCTGGTTGTTTTCGAAGGACTCTTGTTGACCATGTAGATATTTGGCTTCTTGTAGTAATGTTCTTATATCCTATTCAACACTTCAATTTGATAGTTAATCTTATTGATAAAACAATGAGATATGAAGATTGAGGTTTTTTTTTCTATGCTCCTATTGATAAAGTAGAGAGTGATGAAATCTAATGTTTTATTTTTAAGTTAGTCTCTCTAGTTTCAAGTGGATAAGGTTTGTTAAATATCGTATAAATATGTTCTTATTTCAAAATGGAAAATCACATATACTTCATTTCTCAAATTTGTAAGTAGCATGTTCATCGATATGTCATTGAATTTATCGTAAACTACATTGTTAGGCTTTATTCCAAATTTAATTAGAATTTATGAGCTTATGAGCTTAGATCTCTCTGCCAACTCCCTATTAAGGACAATTCAAAGTACTCTCAAGAATTTGGAAATGCTTCAGTGTTTGAAATGTTCTTTCAATAATATCATGGGGGAAATTCCAAAAGGGTCTTTTTTTTCTTCCAAATAGAACAACTCTCATGTCCTTCATTGGAAATCCTATCCATTTTGGACCACAAGTTTTCCAATTACCTATCTCTCAAACAACAAGAGGTCATTTTGTACCTGTGAAGGAGTATTATTGCTAATGAGTGGACTACTACTTTTATATTGTGTTGTCTACTTTTGAGATTCATTTGGAAAGGAAATAAGTGTATACAAAATGTTGATTCTTGCAACGTATTGTCCAAAGGTTAGAGTAGAAAAGGATCCCATATCAAGGGATTCACATAGAAACTAATGGATTTACCAAGGCCAACTTGTTTGCAATGAGGAATTTTGTGATTGATAATGGAACTTTGATTGATGACACAATTTTTGCTATGAAAGTTTTGCAGTTGAAAAAGGCATGGTTGAAAATAATTTTAGAGTAGAATGTAATGTTCTACTAAAGGCTCAACAATGAAATTTGGTGAGAATAATAACTTCATGTCGTAGCTCCATTTTAAAGGATTATTTTTCTAATTTATGTCTAACATAAGCTTGGAGAAGCATTTGTATCCTAATAGAGGTGACAAAAATGGTGAAAATGTATGTGAATTGGCATTAAAAACAAAAGTAGACATTGCCATATATGTGACACATGCCATGGAATACTTTCATCATGATTCTTTTGTTCAAGTAGTGCATTTTTATTTAATACCCAATAGCATGCTTTTGGATGAAGACATGATGGGAAATATAATGGATTTTGGTGTTGTAAAATTAATTGATACAACCCCTACTAACTCACTTTAACACTTGATTTTTAACACTTTCTTTGAAAGGATCCATGGGATAAATTGTCCCAAGTATGACATTTTAGAACATTAATTTTACTTGTTGTTTTGCATAAAAAATTATTGTACACATTGGTCAGGCCCAAAATTTGATGAAGGTTGATTTCACTACAGAGTATGGATTAAGTGAGACAATGACTACCAAAGTCGATATTTATAACTATGACATTTTGTTATTGGAAATGCTTACTAGAAAACAACCAACTAGTGAAATGTATTTTGGTGACCTAACCTTGCATAAGTGAGTGAAGCGAGTGTTTCCAAACATAGTGAACGAAGTATTTCACTTGAGTATTTTTAGCAAGGTGGATGGAGATGAATTTGGAGAAAACAATGTACATAATTACTTTCTTTGCCACAAGTTAGTTTTCTTTGCTAAAAATATTCACACAATGAATGAATAACAATGAAAGAAGTGGTAATGGTATTCGAGGGCCTTAGAAATGGTTTGGAGGAAAAAAATTGTCTCTAACTTATAAACACATATTTTAGCTTAATGAATTGATTATATGAATTATATTGGAGCTTGATTAGTTTTTAATATTATTTTAAATTAATCAACCAAACTTTTGTTAGTGTTTATTATCTATTTATAATTAATATTAATGTAAAAATTAAATGCTTTAGTGACATTTTATTAACTATATGAAAAATTTACATCTTCATACGATTTATTATTATCATCCGTCATGTCAATATTCATATCGATAAAGTAAGAACCCCTCAGAAAAATATCATAGGAAACTAATTGTATTATATTTAGAACATAACTGAACGGATTATTATTTTAACTATAAGTAATTTTTTATGTTGTTAACAACAGTTTAAATGTTGAAATCCCATTTAAATGCACTTTTTTTAAATTTCCTATAAATTAAATATATAATTTGATCAATTTAAATTTATATTTAAGTTATATATAGTTTATTTAAATTATCAACAAAATTTTAAAAGTTGAATTTTAATTTTAAATATGATATTTAATCTTTTTATAAATAAGATTAATCAACCATTAATTGAACTCGATGTTGTACAATGTATTTTTTAAGCATACAGTTTTGATTTGGCAATCATGCTAAATGGATGAAAATTAATATTATGAAACTATGACCTATTATAATTTTTAGTATTTTGTATCCTTTTAGTTATATTATAACTATAGCATCTATAAATTTTCTACCTACATATATTGTTGCACACAAGTTTGAGAGATGTCCTTACCATTTTCATTGAAGTATTGTTGACAATGTATATATTTGGCTTCTTGTAGTAAGGTTCTTATATCCTAGTCAACACTTCAATTTGATAGTTAGTCTTCTTGATAAAACAATGAGATATGGAAATTGAGGTTTTTTCTATGCCCTATTCATAAAGTAGTGAGTGATGAAATCTAAGTTTTTATGTAAATTTTGTCTCTCTAGCTTCAAGTGGATAGAGGTTTGCTGAATATTGTATAAATATGTTATTCTTTCAAAATCAAAAATCACATAAGTTTCATTTATCAAATTTCTAAGTAGCATGTTCATCGATATGTTCATTGAATTTATATTAAAATACATTATTAGGCTCTATTCCAAATTTAATTGAAAATTTGCAGAGTCTTATGAACTTAGATCTCTCTTCCAACTCCCTATTAAGGACAATTCCAATTACTCTCAAGAATTTGGAAATGATTTAGTATTTGAAATTTTGTTTCAATAATCTCAGGGAGGAAATTCCAAAAGTGGAGTTTTTTTCCAAATAGAATAGTTGTCATGTCCTTCATTGGAAATCTTGTCCTTTTTATACCACAAGCATTCCAATTATCTATCTCTCAAACAACAAGAGGTCATTTTGCATCTATGAAAGAATATTACTGCTAATGAGTAGAGCTATTGCTTTTGTATTATGTTGTCTACTTTTGAGATTCATTTGGAAAGGAAATAAGTGTATACAAAATGTTGATTCTTGCAACAAATTATCCAAAGGCTAGAGCAGAAAAGGATCCCATATCAAGGGATTCACATAAGAACTAATGGATTTACCAATGCCAACTTGTTAGGAAAAAATATTTTTGTAATTTATAAGGGAACTTTGATTGATGACACACTTATTGCTATGAATGTTTTTCAATTGCAAAAGACAAGGTTGAAAAGAGTTTTGGAGTAAAATGTATTGTTCTACTAAAGTTTCAACATTGAAATCTAGTGAAAATCATAACTTCATGTCCCCACCTCCATTTCAAAGGATTAGTGTTACAATTTATGTATAACACAATCTTGGAGAATAATTTTTATCCTAGTAGAAGTGATAACAATGGTGAAAATGCACGTGAACTAGAATTGAAAACACAATTAGAAATTGCCATACACCTGGCCCATTCCATGGAATACTTTCATCATGATTCTTTTCTTAAAAATAGCAACAAGAAATTCAAATTTAATTTTTCCTTGAATTAAATTTTAATTCTATTCTCATAACAACTTGTAATAATTAATTAAGTTAAATTGACTTATTTGACTTAGGAAATTCGAGTTGGAAGTTTATCTAGAGTCATGTAGAGTGACGCCTAAATTTTAGGAGCCCAAGTTGAGTTCTTTGGAGTTGTAATTAGAACACTCAGTCTAACTGAGTTATAGTCAGATAAACTAGTTCTAAGTGTTGGAGGAACTAGTAGAGGTCTAGTAGTGGAGTAGTGCACTAGTGCATCACTAGTACCACACCATTTAACGAAAGATTCACTCAAAAATAATTCATGCATGTTAGTTTAGAGGAAGACCCAGTTGAGATTAGAGTTCAGGGACAATGTACTATCAGTTGTATAATTTTTTGAGTTGTGTAGATGGTGCATGCAATCAATGGAGGACCTATGTTTGGATTGTGTAGTTATGGAGAGTGAATTTCCCAATTAAATATGGGCTAATTCTCTTAGGAATTTGAAAGGAAGTAGGGGCTTGGCAGGCAATAGAATTGGTTAAGTGTTGGGTTGAGCTGGCTTGTGAGGTAGAGAGTTAGATTTTACTAGTGCAGGAATTGTTAAGGATGAACAAGCATTATATTTTCTTCTCAGATATTCTGGTTAATTTAATCTAGATAGTCAGGGTTTTTAGCAGTTGCTTTCCCCAGAGAAATATTGTGTTATGTGTGATTGATATTCTTCCTCTTTCTGCTTATTTTTTTCATCGATCATTATTGGTTTCCACTGAGAAGAGTAAAGTATATTCTTGTCTTGTGTTTTAGCAAATCACATAAGTTGTTGAATATACAGAAAAATCTACATGGTATCAGAGCTGAAGACAGTATAGAAGAGGAGATTTCAAGTTTGGTGTGCAGGTGAAAATTGAATTTGCAAGTTCATACTTCAGATAAACAATATGTCTTTCTATGGGTTGCGATTTGAGTATGCCTTGGAGGGTAGCTTGAATTACATAGCTTAGAAGTAAATTATGGAAGTAGTGTTGCAAGACAATGGCCTCAAGGAATTCATAGATCATGAAATTCCTAAGCCTCCAACACCGTATGCTAAAGATCTGGTTAAATGGAGAAAGTGTGTGGCAAAAGCGAGAAGGATTATCCTGGAAAGAGTTTGATACCACATTGTCTCGAGTCTTCATGGCAAGGATACTCCATACCCAATGTGGAAGGCATTGACGAACTTGTTTCAAAATAGCAGTGACCGTAGGAAATTGTCACTGAAGGACAAACTCCGAAAGATCGAGATGGAGAAGGGCAACTCTGTTCTAAAGTACTTGACCAAGTTCATACACCTCCCATCCATGAGTCATAACGAAGGTTACCATTCTCACATTCCCAAATCTCTTAATTTTTAGTTTACTATGTGTACCACAATGTGAACTTAGGTCATTAACATGCCTTAACACTAGATCACGACTTGGTAGAATATGATTCATTTCTTGGAAACCAAATCAATTTTCAAATTCTTTAAAATAAATAGTTTATGCAGTAATTGTTATGTTGTCATATTCAAACCCAGACAACACTATCCATGCAATATGACAGGTAGACTTCTCCCATATTGCTTGATACGAAATAGTGGTACAAAATATGCATCTCAAATTGTATGATTGGCAATTAATTTGAATATATTTCTAGATATCATTTTATAGAAACAAATTATCTTTGTACACAACAATCTTGATTACTAGCACCACTTAGCCATCAATATGGTTGAAGCATCCTATTTATTTAACAATGAGGTGTTGCATGGTTTTTTATCCCCTCTCTTCATCACCTATAACTTTTTATATGTCACACCTTACTTGGTGCATGTATTGTTTTGCTACAATCATAAGATCCTTAGATCATCATATGTTGTATTAATGTGAAACCTTTTGGTTTACCAAAAAATTGTTTATTAATTCTGACAAGTCATGTTCCGATTCTAATGTACAATTCTTATTAGTCATTAGGCTCCTCTAAATCGTTCTAATGCATCAAGCACCACCAGATCTAGTCCAAAAGTATGCATTTTTTTTTATATATAGTAGAATAACATAGATCATTTTAATCTTATCACTTCCAATAACAAGTACATTTGTAAGATATACAATTATTCTACTGGAAGCATATTCTTCTTGCCGCAAATTTGACAGGTCCCTATTTGTGAGATATTACTAATGGAACCCATCTATGCACATCAAGGTTGTGGAGTTTGAGGTTGCATACTTTGAATTATAATAATTGAGACTTGTCAATGTTCCATTGAACTTAATATTGTCTTTATTCTATTAACCTAGAAGCACTAGGAGCTGCTTTTACAATCCTATTATGTATTTATACTTTTGGGTGCCCGTCACATTGACCTACTAATGAAGGCCGTAAAATTATTAATGTATGGTGTCTTCATGCATACACTAAGTATTATTGCATGTGTACACACTCTTCATAACTCTGACCCTATTTCAGTCTAGATTGAACATAATTTGTTCCTCTTATCTATCTTAGTTACAATTATTTAGATATTGCTTCTCAAAAGAAACATGTATGTACCAAAGTATGCATGTCTAATTAAATATTCATATTTATACTGAATATCTGAATAATAATGTAGTAAGGTTTAGTTCCCTCCAATAGCGTATATTTGGAGCATTTTCCCCATCAGGGTGAATTAAACTGTTCAACCAGTGGCAAAACCATATCCAAAAATGAACTGCATCATTACATGTAAATGCACCGATTAACACAAAAATATTGAATTGAAAGACAATTTTAAAAATACATAGTCTCATACCACATACCAAGGCCTGTCTTTCATACATATTTCATGGGAAACTTCGTGAATAGATACAATTTAAAGAAAACCTTCAGAATTTGTTCAAGGATGGAAACCAGTAAATTAATAATCAATTTCTACTAATATTAATAGAATGACATGAACTTATTTCATATGAGTTCAACATTTCTTCCGTTTATATTTCTTCCTTGCTTAGAATCTCTATAAACTCTATTTCGTTAAGTTATGTCCTTGATTGGACTATATTTACTAGCATTAGTTTGTACTTTATTAAGCTATGTCCTTGCATATCAATCATACAACTCATAATTTAACTTTAATATGAGTAAAATAATATGATGACCATACCACTAAAATACATTGATTTTTTAATACAATAACCATATTTTAAAAATAATTTATTCACCACCATTATTTATTCATAACCTTCATTACATAATATATCAATGATTCTTCCGAAAGCTAGTTATACACTTTACTCCTCTTATGTCGAGGCATTTAGTATTTGAGCCTTCTCTTACTTCAATTTGAATGATATATATTCATCTTACGTATGTACTACATGTTATATAATTGGATATCGCATTATCATTGTGGGTATACCATCCTACTTAATTGCATGTAATTCCTAACATGTAATAAGTAGCAAAATAAAACAGTATATTTATGGCTGACCATTTCTACTTATTGAAATAATCAATGTGTTAATTCTTATCATTCCTTTGTATTACTCTCTATTCCACAAAAACATTGCAAGGTTCTATGTTATATAACACATTACAGAATTATTTGTTCCCGTATAACCATTCATGGTTCCTCCTCCGCCCAATGCTACCATAGCTATCCACAATACTTAGACTTGAGAAATTCGATATAAGTGCAAGGATTAAATCCAACCTTGTTCATTCATCAAACTCAACTATAACCATATAAAATTTGGTCCATCATGTTTAAAGTATCTTAAATAAATTTTTAAACCATGATAAATAGTGAAAATTTGCATCGTCCATGCATGTAAGCACACACGTGAGCCATTCATACATGTAATCACATGAATAAGGAAAATTTAAGCCATCCATGCATGTAAGCATACAAATGCAGCTTATCATAAGCACGTAAGGAGTTTAAACATCATCCTCATTCATCCACGACACTTATCGTATGAAAAACATAATAAACTTACAACCTTCACTACATAATGTAATCACGCAATTCCAAGGATAAATTATGCAGAACCGCAAGGCTCATGTCTCACACACATACAATTGTGAGATGATCAATTATGGAAAACCACAAAGAACAGACTAATTATTGCATAAACTAATGTGACCCGTCGTGCTCCAGGAGCATTAGTTACAGGTAGTTCTTAATAAGGTCATGTTGGTGTGACCCGCCGTGCTCCAAGAGCGTGAGTACGGGTTATTTTATAAGGTCAAGTTGTAGAATTGTATGTTGAAGACATTCTATACCCAGAATTTTATCCTAGATAACTAGTGAAGGTTGCAGAGGGCTGTGGATTCAACCAATGATGGCACTTCCATATGATGGTTCAGTATCGAGACAGATGCGTTGTGCTCCAGGTGGTTGAGAAGCATCAATTCTGCAAAGTAAGTGAACGATGGTCAGAAATGGTTATGTCTTAAATGGATCAAGTGGGAAGATCAAAAGTGTGGTGAAGAAAAGTGTGGAAATCATGAGATTTCAGAGTGGATATGAGTGCAAGTGATGACGATATTAGATAAACATGACAAAGATTCATTTATTATTGTAATATGTGTTTTCAATGTTGTCCATGTAAGCATTAAGGGAGGGTGTTGGAAGTAATGCTTCCATGTATTGTTGTGAGTTGTCATTGTGAGTCCCCAGGTGTGATCCTAGAAGTAGTTATTTCCCTATGGCTATGAGTTGTCTATGAGTCATACATCGACCTTCTTCAGATCTTATCATCTAGAAGTCGATGATCTAATCCTGATATATGTAACTTCTTTATGTGATCAATAAACAAAGTGTGATATTTGTGTTGCGTGAACAATCTCTTCTCTCGATTTGTATTTCTAACAAATTCCATCAACCAACTTTAATCTTATTAAACATTATTGTATGTGTGAACTAGCTGAATTGGAAACTAGGACAACCCTTAAACTACAAGTAATCAATAAAATACAAACAATTTTAATGTTTCCTCAAGGAATCCAATATTTGTATGGGACCAATCAATTTTAAGAAATAAAATTAATTTTTCCTATTTATAACCTAAATCCTTTCGGAAATATTGTAGTATTTGTTTTATCTTAGTTATAATATCTTCTTACTTTTTTGCATAAGAGGCAGGTACTAAGTAGCAACACTGGTTTATTTCTGGTTTCTTTTTAATGTTTCATTTCAACTTTAAATTTTAATCCTTAACTATTTTATAAAATAATATTTTGACATTTTAATTATTTTATTATATAATTTTCTTAAAATTTAATCATTATAATAAAGAATGAAATAAATATCTATATTAAAATTTATATAATTATTTTTTTTAGTTTATAAGGGTAGATTAATTGACCATTATCATGTTATGAAGTCTTAAGTAAATCATGAAATTCATCTTCAAATCCTACCAATCAAGATGAAAAAAATATTTATTTTTATTAAATATACTATAAATAAATAAAAAATCATACATTAAATTAAATTAAATAAAAAATCATATATTAAATTAAATTAAATTATGTATATAAATATGTGTGTGTTTCTTATGACATTTTTTTATATTAGATGGTATTTGATTAATAGAAATAATATTAAGTTTTAGGTAAAAAAAGGTATTTACATATCAATTATTATGGGTTGAAAGAAGAAATTGTGATCGTAGTAATTTATATATTTATATTATCAATTAAGAGAAGTATTTGTGATGCTAGTAATATTGATATTTATATTATCGTTTAAGGGAAGTATTTGTGATGGATAGTCTTTTTTATTATGTTATATGATGTATCATTTTGACTGTTATTTATATGGAAACTTTTAAATTATTTGAGAGTTGATTAATATAGTATTTTAGTAATAAGATGACAAGAAGAAATCTCCCAAGGTTTAACTAGTTGGTCCAGTTCACGTCATTAAAGTGGTTCTTCTATTGAGAGGTAAGGGTTCAATTTTCCTAATAGTTTCTCGACCACACTCTGTGATACAATATTTCATAGATGTAGTAGTGGGTCTTGGATTTCTATGATCGTGAACCACATAGGAAAGAAGACTATAAGAAGATTATTTTAAGATAGAAAAAATATTGGCATAATTTTATTTATTTATACATATATATAAGCATTTTATAAGGTATAGTTGTTATGATAATCAAATCCATTTTAAGTATAATTTAAGGAAAGATAGTTGTAATGACTTTTCAATATCAAAAGAACATGTATGGTAAGATTTATAATATATTTGGACCAACATATTAAAGGTTAAGAAAAAAGCAAACAAAATTATAAAAAAATATTAATAAAGGTGTTATACCATATGCTACTTGGCTAACTCTAATAAAACTTATTTCAGTCATAGTGATGAAATATTTCTAAATTTGAGAAATGGGACACGAGTAATTTCTCTTCTTAAAGGTGAAAAATCCTACCATGACTTAATGCAGGAGGAGGTAGGTATTTTTATGATCCGAAAGGAAAAAAATATATCATAATTATCATATTAGTTGCTATTTACTAATATGAACATAATTATTCAAAGAAAACCAAACCACTTATAATAAACCATCGATGTTGTATAACAAGGAATGCTTTCACTAAAAGAAATTTTAGATCTTACTATATGACCAAAAATATGATTTCAACTTAAAATGTATTTGTGGGAATGTCAATATTTTATTGTCATCCTCAAACTATGCCACTAGAATCATTTGATTTATAATCATATTTATCCTTAATCCCACCATTAAGTCATATACTACTAATTTTATATTTAATTTCTTGCTCAAAATAAGAATAAATGAATATTTATTTGAAGTTAAAATATTCTTCTTAAAATTAATAATTCATTGTAAAAAGGATGCAAATTAAATTTTTATAATTGTTTATTATAAATAAATAACCACTTACTTTAGAGTGTTATGTTGAATTATGACCTAATTTGATTTGACTTCCCAATTGTACCTAAACTTTTTAGGAAAGGATTCCTTTAATTATTGAGTGGACACTAAAATTCCTTACATTTATAAGAATGGATTATTGAAACTAAATTATACATGGCTTACTTAAATATATTATTTTTCATCCTTTCCCTCGTATTTGGTTTAGCCATCGATATTGACCATGAGTGAATGATGTGATACTAGGAACTTATAATGCTTTAATGTGTGTGCATCTTGATATTTTATAAATTTAAGAAGATTTGGAATTATGTATCTTGTATTGGTTATGAAAAATAAAAGGATTTCTATTTTAGTATAGACTAAGTTAAAACAAAAGGTCTTTTGATGCAGGAGCATCCAGCTCAGGCACCATGACTGGGTGTCGGTCTCTGCCAGGTCGAAAAGTTGAGTTAACTTTTTATTTGTCTTTTATGTTAGTTTGACAGAATAGGAGGTAGGATTTTTATTTTTAACTTAATCTCTAAATTAGACAAAGGTAGTTTGGTCGGTTAGGGTTATTTACTTGACTGTTACTAATAAATCATGAATTAATAATTCTCCTATTATTTTAAAAGGAAAAGACAAATGTTTCTAAAAGGAAAATCTTGTCATAAGGACAAAACCGAATGACTAATAACCATGTAATTGTAAAGCCTACAACTGAAAAGCAACTGTATAGTTTCATTAACTGGAACAAGAAACCTATAAATGTAACAGCAAAAATCATGTAAAAGGTTCAGTACCTCTCGCACTCGAATAATATCAATAACAGAGAAACCAAATTCTGTCCATCTGTATATCCTACTGTACTTTATTGTGTTTTCTAATTTATGAACATCTGAGCAGACAACCTACTGTACACAGATTACTGAATTTAATTCTTTTTGTTTCCTGAGAAAAAGAACCAGTCCTAACAGCAAGACAAAGAAACAGATATCATATGAGGGTTTACATTTCATTTGAAGCAAACAACGAAGATAGACAAAGAGAGACACGAACAGATTCAGTACAGGCCAAGCACCCGCAGGCCGGATGAAAACTTCCATCATTCATTTAAATTGACAGTCATACAACATTACCAGCGCATCTACAGCGTTCATGCATGTTCGTATAAAACATCACAAGCAAATCGAAGAATTATAATTGCAGTTCAGGCCAGGAATTCGGAGTAAACCAAAAGCACGACGGTATGATTACATCCATGTCATTCAGGTAAGCCAAACCAAGTTTTGTTTTTTTTGTTCTGAAGAATTTCTCTTTCGAAATTGCAAAGACAAGTGTATATCAATTACAAAGTAGTACTACAAGATAAAGCCATAGACGCACAAGCCGTGAATGATGAACCCTAGGTGAGGGTTTCAAACAACGACTCATACATAGCTATAGACGCATAAAACCTTGGACGACAAACCCTAGGTGAGGGTTTCGGAAGAAAATTGCATTCACATACAAAAAATCTCAGTCAAAGAAATCCCAAATAGTGGAAGCCCAGACCTCCAAAGTGATAGAACATCACTCATAGCGTGAGTCAATCGACAAGCATCGAGGGTGTTAAACCCACATGAACAAAAGGCCTAAACTAAAACCATAACAAGGATTGAAGGAAATTCAAGAATTAAAGCCTACTGGACAAAACCGAAGTATACATTGCTAAGACCTTCAACCGCAAACCCTCAAGACCTGCACAACAAACAAAACCCAGGTGTTAGAAATATATGATGTTACGGAAGTGAAACCACAGAGCCTGAAAAGAAGCAAATAATGAAAGTTGAGTTCAATTCACCTGAGAATTTGCAGTGAGAGCCAAGAACCCACATTTCATCCATGATTTTCGACTAACTATGGAGACGAAGGAGCGAACAAGGTTAGACGCTGAGGAAAGAGAACCACAAATTGAATCAAGGAAGGAGGACTACCTACATTTGAAGTCGACGACGAAAGGACACCATCGATTCAAGCCTGGAGACAAGCCAATCACTAAGTTGCCAACAAGAACGAGAAATACCAGTGCTTAACTGGGAATACAGCAGCCGGTTGAACCAACATTAGAAGGAAAACAAACAATAACAGAAGAATCACTTACCCAGGCAGCGACAGGGAAAACCACACCTGCCCAACGAACCATGTTTAAGAGAAACCATGCATACATCAAGGAATCAATACAGAAAAACACCAGGAGGTGCGTCCAGACCTGCAGCAAAGCTGCATACTCAATCTTGCAGAGCACAACAGAACAAACCCTCGGCAAGCCAACAACAAATGACCAAGGGAACGACGAGCAAAGAGCTTTGGCATAGCAAGGAGAGGGAAAAACACAACCTGCGGCAAGTACTCAATCACAACTGTGTAATTGAATGCCACCTAACACAGTGCCACAATATCCGATAGTGCACTCCTCACATATGTAATCACAACAGAAGATCTAACCAATCATACAATCACCACATAATCAATTTAAATTTCCTAAAGTCCGTAAAGCATTGGGCTGGTCCCATCATAGTGGTATCAGAGGAGGTGAAATTGATTGAAGAAATGGAAAGATGAAGGCGAGGTCATGGCAGAGGTGCTCAAAGGGTAGCAGAGGAAAGGCTGAGAGAGGAGATCAGAATTCTTACTGCCCATTTGGAGGCAGTAGAGGCAGGGAGAAGAAGAGACCCAGAGGTAGGCGATGATAGCAAAGAGGAAGCTGAAGCAAGAATAGATGGACTGGAAGGTGAGACCCCAGAAGTGAGATTGTTGAGGTCTGTTTTAGTGGCAAGCAGTAAACCCAAACCAGAACTCCCAACCTATGATGGAAGCCTGTCCATAGAGGTTTTATTGGATTGGATCAGCGAGATGGATAAGTATTTCGAGTGTGAGGAAGTCAATGAAAACCATAGAGTTAGGTTCGCTGCAACGAAATTGAAGGGACACGCAGCCCTGTGGTGGGATAGTGTCCAGACGGAGAGAAAGAGATTGAACAAGTTGCCGATTAAAACCTAGTCAAGGATGGTGGCCAAGTTGAAGGGAAAATTTCTGCCGAAAGACTATCATATTGCACTACACAGGCAAATGCAGAATCTGAGACAGAAAGGAATGATGGTAAGGGAGTACATGGAGCAGTTCTATCGAGTGAACTTAAGAGCTGGATACAAAGACGATACCGCGGAAAGGACAGCCAGGTATGTCAATGGGTTAAGATTAGAAATTTTAGATGAAATCAATATTTTATCTCCAAAGAACACTGAAGAAGCGTATCAGAGTGCGATGAAAGCTGAAGAGAAAATTACTATAAGGTAGAATTCCCAGAGAGGACGAGGAGCCGGCAGGGGAAAAGGCCAGTGATATGGCAAAGGGCAAACTGCTAGTAGTAATGAGCAAGGCAGCAGTTCCAGAGCTTCCGGATCAGTGGAAAAAAAGTGATAATGCGAGAGGCGGTAGGTCATCCCAGCGAGGAAGAGGAAATGGCCGAGGAAGAGGGGTCGGTTACCAATGTTACAGGTGTCATAAATGGGGACACAGATCATTTGAATGTTCGAAGGCAGATCAAGCTGGACAGAGGGGCACATATGTTGCACAGCCAGAGGAAGCAGCAGCACCTCCCCAAGAAGTAGAAAATGCTCCAGAGACAGGGGAAGCCCTGGTGCTGCACAAGGTGTTGTTAGAACTAGACAAGGAGGTCACCGAATAGACACATTGGAAGGCTTTGTTTAGAACAGTTTGTAAGTCATGTGGTAAGTGTTGTAAGTTGATTATTGACAGCGGTAGTACTGATAATTTGGTGTCCACAGAGATGGTGGAAAAGTTGGAGTTGAAGCACTTGAAACATCCCACCCCTTACAAAGTCTCGTGGCTGCAAAAAGGCCATTAGTTGTTGGTGGATGAATAGTACGAGGTGGAGTTTCAAATAGGAAGATATAAGGACAAAGTCGTTTGTGACATCATGCCAATGGATGTATATCACATACTACTAGGCAGGCCTTGGCAGTACGACAGAAAAGTGGTACACGATGGATTGACGAAATGTTATAAGTTTGTCAAGGATGGAATCAAGCATACACTTGTGCCCATCAAAGAGGAAGGGACAGCAGGGACAAGTGAACCAAGAGCATTGTTGGTTAGCGGAAAACAGTTTCTGAAACAAGTTGAGGAAAGTGAGATGGGTTATGCAATTGTAAAGAAAGCAAGAACAATGTTGTTGCACACAGAGGTATCAAATTTACCTACAGAAATCTAGCAAATGCTATAGGAATTTATGGACATAGTGGTGGATCACTTGCCAGACAAATTACCCCCAAAAGAAGCATAAGTCATCATATTGACTTCATACCCGGAGCCAGTTTGCCGAACAAAGTGGCATACCGAATGATCCCCAAGGACAGTGAAGAGATTAGGAAGTAGGTGCAAGAATTGCTAGACAAGGGATTGATAAGGGAAAGATTGAGCCTTTGCGCAGTCCCAACAGTTATCACTCCCAAGAAGGGAGGAGAGTGGCGGATGTGCACAGAGTCGAGGGCCATCAACAAAATCACCATCTGGTACAAGTTTCCACTGCCACAGATGGATGACATGATGGATTGCTTAAGCGGGGCAGCATATTTCTCTAAGATAGACTTTAAGAGCGAGTATCATCAGATCTAGATACGAGAGGGGGATGAATGGAAGACAGCCTTTAAGACGAATGAGGGACTGTACGAATGGCTGGTCATGCCATCTGGACTGAGCAATGCACCCAGTACATTTATGAGGTTAATGAATGAGATGTTGAAGGAGTACATCGGGAAATTTGTAATAGCGTACTTGGACGACATACTAATTTTCAGCAGGACAAGGGAAGAACACCTTCAACATGTACGGAAAGTTCTGGAAAAATTACAATAGAATAAACTGCTAATAAACTTGAAGAAATGTACCTTTCTGCAGAAGGAATTGATTTATTTGGGCTTTGTAATAGCAGAAAACGAATTGAAGATGGATCCGGAGAAGGTTGCGGCAATAGTTAATTGGCCATCTCCAAAAAATTTATTCAAGGTATGTAGCTTTCATGGATTAGTGAGTTTTTACCAGAAATTCATAAGGAATTTTAGCAAAATTTGTGCACCTATGTTGGACACCATTAAAAAGGCCAGTCAGCCTTTTCGATGGATAGAGGTAGTGGAGAGAAGTTTCCAATTATTAAAGAGAAAGATCACTGCGAGGCCAATCCTGAGATTACCAGATTTCAAGAAGCTTTTTCAGGTTCATTGTGATGCTAGCGGTATGGCTATTGGAGCTATGCTTAGCCAGGAGGATAAGCCTATGGCGTTCTTCAGCGTGAAACTAAATGAAGCGAGAAACTAAATGAAATCAGACAAAAATATTCGTCTTATGATAAGGAGTTCTATGCTGTTATACAGGCATTAAAACACTGGAGGCATTATCTGCTGGGAAACGAATTTGTTATATTTTCATATAATTCTGCACTAGAGTATGTAATGCAGCAACACAAGTTGAACCAAAAACACGCCAAATGGGTGGAGTATTTGCAGGTTTCAACTTCGTGTTGAAACATATCAGCGGGCAGGCCAACAAGGTGGCAGATGCACTAAGTAGGAGAGCTTTACTTCTGCAAGAAAGCACTGTGCAAGTGCTGGGTTTTGAGCACTTAAGAGACTTATACCAGACTGATACAGATTTTAAGGAGGCTTATGAGGCATGTCAGAATCCCTTGGTGAGAGATAACAGTCCATGGTTGGACTACAACCTACAGGAGAAACTGCTGTTTAAGGGAGGACAGTTATGCATACCTGACTGCTCGATGAGAGAGAATATTATTCGGGAGAAGCACAGTGGAGGTTTGGCCGGAAATTTCGGCATGGACAACATACTCGAGCAGCTTAGTCATTTCTACTTTTGGCCAAAGATGCGAAGGGATGTACAGTGATTTGTGGCTAGATGTAAAGTGTGCCAGTTAGCGAAGGGTCATAGTCAAAACACGGCACTGTACACACCGTTACCTATTCCAGGCAGACCGTGGGACTTAGTCAGCTTGGACTTTGTCTTAGGTCTACCTAAGACACAACGAGGTTACGACTCGGTGATCGTAGTAGTGGACAGATTCTCGAAAATGGCACATTTCATCCCTTGCAGAAAAACCAGTGATGCCACTCACGTGGCCCACTTGTTTTTCACAGATATTGTCAGGTTACATGGGTTGCCTAAGTCTATCTTTTTGGACAGGGATGTGAAGTTCACGGGACACTTTTGGCATACCCTGTGGAAGAAAATTGACACACAGCTGAGTTACAGTTTTGCTTATCACCCGCAAACTGACGGACAAACAGAGGTTGTAAACAGGAGTCTAGGAAACCTGCTACGAAGCCTAGTTGGAGAGAATTCACGGATGTGGGATCGAGTGCTTGCACAGGCAGAGTTCGCTTATAATGACTCACCTAACCGTAGCACAAGCTTCAGCCCATTTCAGATCCTGTATGACATGCATCCTCGCGGAGTGCATGAGTTGTGGGATCTTGGACTGCAGGAAAGGCGAAGCGCAGATGGAGAAGATTTCGCTAACGCAATGAGAGATTTGCATGAACAGGTAAAAATTAAATTGCAGGACAGCAGCTTAAAGTATAAACAACAAGCAGATTTGAAGAGAAGGGAAGTACAGTTTAACGTGGGGGATGAAGTCCTTGTGCATTTGCGCAAAGAACGCTTCCCTAAGGGTACATACAATAAGTTAAAGTACAAGAAGATAGGACCCTGCAAAGTCCTCCGGAAATTTTCGGCGAATGCCTATGAGATACAGTTGCCACCCAGAATAGGCATTTCACCTATCTTTAATGTAGCAGACCTGTTCCCCTACACGGCTGACCCAGAAGAAAAGGAAGAAGATGGAACCACGTGGCCTACACGGAATACCCAGGATGGAGGAGAAGCTTGGATGAGATAGATGCCTTATGTTCAGCCTCCCGATATTGAGCGTATTCTCGACACTCAGGTGGCCAAACGAACTCGGTGGAAGGAGTATCTGCAATACCTGGTCAAGTGGAAGAACCATCCTATTGACAATAGTTTGTGGCTTGATGCTAGGCAGATTGAACAGTCAGGTTCTTCAATCGAGAAGCTCATGGACCGGAGCCATGATTTTCTTTTGCCCAGGAGCCTAATGCAAGAGCATCCAGCTCAGGCACCATGACCGGGTGTCGGTCTCTGCCAGGTCAAAAAGTTGAGTTAGCTTTTTATTTGTCTTTTATGTCAGTTTGACAGAATAGGAGGTAGGATTTTTATTTTTAACTTAATCTCTAAATTAGACAAAGGTAGTTTGGTCGGTTAGGGTTATTTACTTGATTGTTACTAATAAGTCATGAATTAATAATTTTCCTTTTATTTTAAAAGGAAAAGACAAATGTGTCTAAAAGGAAAATCTTGTCATAAGGACAAAACCGGATGACTAATAACCATGTAACTGTAAAGCCTAGAACTGAAAAGCAACTGTACAGTTTCATTAACTGGGACAAGAAACCTATAAATGTAACAGCAAAAATGATGTAAAAGGTTCAGTACCTCTCGCACTCGAATAATATCAATAACAGAGAAACCAAATTCTGTCCATCTGTATATCCTACTGTATTTTATTGTGTTTTCTAATTTATGAACATCTAAGCAGACAACCTACTGTACACAGATTATTGAATTTAATTCTTTTTGTTTCCTGAGAAAAAGAACCAGTCCTAATAGCAAGACAGAGAAATAGATATCATACGAGGGTTTATATTTCATTTGAAGCAAACAACGAAGTTAGACAAAGAGAGACACGAACAGATTTGGTACAGGCCAAGCATCCGCAGGCCGGATGAAATTTTCCATCATTCATTTAAATTGACAATCATACAACATTACCACCGCATCTACAACATTCATGCATGTTCGTATAAAACATCACAAGCAAATCGAAGAATTATAATTGCAGTTCAGGCTAGGAATTCGGAGTAAACCAAAAGCACGACGATATGATTACATCCATGTCATTAAGGTAAACCAAACCAAGTTTTATTTTTTTTTCTGAAGAATTTCTCTTTCGAAATTGCAAAGACAAGTGTATATCAATTACAAAGTAGTACTGCAAGATAAAGCCATAGATGCACAAGCCGTGAACGACGAACCCTAGGTGAGGGTTTCAGAAGAAAATTGCATTCACATACTGAAAATCTCAGTCAAAGAAATCCCAAATAGTGGAAGCCCAGACCTCCAAAGTGATAGAACATCACTCACAGCATGAGTCAATCGACAAGCATCGAGGGTGTTAAACCCACATGACCAGAAGGCCTAAATTAAAACCATAACGAGGATTGAAGGAAATTCAAGAAGCAGAGCCTACCGGACAAAACCGAAGTATACATTGCTAAGACCTCCAACCACAAACCCTCAACACCTGCACAGCAAACAACACCCAAGTGTTAGAAATATATGATGTTACAGAAGTGAAACCACGGAGCTTGAAAAGAAGCAAATAATGAAAGTTGAGTTCAATTCACCTGAGAATTTTCAGTGAGAGCCGAGAACCCACATTTCATCCACGATTTTTGACTAACAGCGGAGACGAAGGAGCGAACAAGGTTAGAAGCTGAGGAAAGAGAACCACAAATTGAATCAAGGAAGGAGGACTACATACATTTGAAGCCGAGGATGAAAGGACGCCATCGATTCGAGCCTAGAGACAAGCTAATCACTAAGTTGCCAACAAGAACAAGAAATACCAGCGCTTAACTCAGAATACGAGAGCCGGTTGAACCAACAGCAGAAGGAAAACAAAAAATAATAGAAGAATCACTTACCCAGGCGGCGACAGGGAAAACCACACCTGCCCAACGAACCAAGTTTAAGAGCAACCATGCATACATCAAGGAATCAGTACAAAAAAACACCAGGAGGTGCGTCTAGACCCGCAACAAAGCTGCATACTCAAACCTGCAGAGCACAGCAGAACAAACCCTCGGCAAGCCAACAACAAATGACCAAGTGAACGATGAGAAAAGAGCTTTGGCATAGCGAGGAGCGGGAAAAACACAACCCGAGGCAAGTACTCAATCACAACTGTGTAATTGAATGCCACCTAACACGGTGCCACAATATCCGATAGTGCACTCCTCACATATGTAATCACAACCGAAGATCTAACCAATCATACAATCACCAAATAATCAATTTAAATTGCCTAAAGTCTGTAAAGCATTGGGCTGGTCCTATCATCTTTTAATACTCTAACTCATTTCATCTATTTTTCTTATTTGTTCTTACATTTTGATCTTTATTATCTTTTCAAGTATGCAACTACCAATTATTTTATTTTTTCTTTATATGAAAAATTTAATCAAAGTCTAATTTTGTAACTACCATCACCATCAGAGATAGTAGTGACATAGATTAAGAAGATATGAAAGGATTAAATTTGACATTCTTACGAACAAGAACCAACTCTAAGATGGCTGAAAAATGTTTCCACACATCACAAATTGTTCATGATACTAACCTACATATGCACCCATCTCAAAAATACATTCTATCACATTTAAAACCTACAATTCAAATGACTAATCCATAAAACACAAGTGCAATATTTTAAAAACTCAAAAAAGATGATCATTGTCTATACAATAATCAGGGAAAATTTCAAGAATGGAACTTTATCTTAAAGTTTAGAAATATTGGTAAATTTCATTAATCCTTAATATGCAAACTTTACATTTTTGTAGATATCCTTGTACAATATTCAAGTTTATAATGATTCTATATATAGCTTTTACGAATTTTTTGCTATTTGGAATGTAAAATAATTTTATATTATAAAATTTGGGAAAATATTTTTTTTTGATTAAATGGAAATCATTGGAAAATGGGTTTTTTGGAAATAGAAAATTAACTCATCTACTAATATTAACCACTAAATTTTTCTTGACAGTAAGACTCTTAGTTTAACCTAAACCTTCTTTAATGCAAAGAAAATTTTCCCCAAAAACTATATAAAAACCCATTGTAAATAAAAACAAATGATCATTTGATTCTAATGTCTATCCAATCACAGAAAAATAAAAACAAAACATCAGATTAAAAAAAATTATTTTCTACCTAGTAAAATGGAGTATTATTCAAAATTACAAGAAAAACAAAAAAAACTAATGAAAAAAAAAACATTTAGAATATACATGAAGAAGATACTCTTTTGTCTCTGTATAATTGAGAACAACATGAAACAACTTGAATTAAGAATAAAAATGGAACATTAACATTTTCAATATTGAACCCGAAACATAAAAGTAATCCACAATTAGATCGTTAATAAAGTAACCCACTATTAGACCGTTGAAAGTAGCATCACCAAGAATTTTGAAATAATAAGATAGGATTTGAAACATATCGATGAGAGATTATTTCATTTTATTCTATTTGCAAATAAAACAAAAAAGGTTGAAAAGGATTATGCTGCTTCTTAATGATATGAGTTTTTTGATTCAAAGAACTCAATGATATATTGCTAAAACTAATTACATGGTGATTATGATGTGCGGCGTTTATGAATTCAGAAAATGACATTGCATCTCTCATGATTATGGAGGTTTGACGTTACACCAAAACCCACAGGTGACCCTCAAATGCAACTTGGGGGAATTGAACCCGGGTCCAGGCTCTGATACCATGTGGAGGCTTGTCGTTACGCCAAAACTGGCAAGTGTTGGTAAACGTTACAAATCAGTAACTAGGATCCTCAGGGTGGAAATTACGGATTCCATAGAGGTGCGGTGATTCTTCCAACAATGATAATGATGGAAAACACTCCCAGAACAATGAATAAGCTCGTCATTTACAGGCCAACGAATAACATAATCTGTCAGAGTGAGCTCGTCTCTTTGTGGGAAAAGAAGGCTAGAAGGACCCTGAATAGAGTTTTTCTGCCCGAGCCGAGATGGTTAGACTTTCAGAGAGCGAGATAACAGTTATCACTTCGTTTTTCTTCCACGCTTAATATTTAATATTTAGACCCTCTGTTAAGTGCATATTTTAAACTTGCTATTAAGTTCATGAGCCCATGTTGACATGTAGCCAAAATTTGAAAGAGATTGGCTTTCCACTCATGTTTGGGTCTCAAGCTAGTGAATTTCCTTGAGTGTCTCAAGGAACAATATTGAAATAGGTGATAGTTGAGTCACAAGCAAAGAGACTTGTGTCTTGCTACCCCTGCTCGGCTCTGCCACATCCCCCCCTCTACACCTCAATCATTGTCTCGACGACATAGCAAACACCTAAGGGGCACACTTCTTGCATATGATATGGATCCCTTTACCTATAAAGAAACAAGAGAATGGACGAGACCCACTTCCAACAATGTTGGGGTGACAACACATGATATCATCATAAAAACTCTATACACATGCCCCTCCCTCTACATACAACCATCAATTCAAAGATAGGATACAATTTCCTCAACCAAGACCTTCACCATTGACCATTGAGCAAGAGAGGAAAAATGTAAAGGCCACAAGACCTTGAAACCTAGAGGTGCATGACCAAACATAATACTTAAGACCTTGAAACCTAGAGGTGCATGACCAAACATAGTACTTGACCAACCAAAGCTTATCCAGCGAGGAAAAGGACCTAACATTACAATACCCCATAATTCATTCCAAATTGGAGTCAACTTTAACCTTAAACATGGGCACTCACACAATACCCAATAACAAATTGACAATCCCTCCTGAGCTGAGACCACAAACTAGAATTGAAAATTCATATGCACATATTGATGCCCTAATAAGTTAAACCCACACATGATTAACCACTAAAAAAGGGAGACCAAGCATAACAAATAAAATACCTACGAATTTACATTGCACATGAAACTTGATGCCCTCATCAATCCTTTTGAAATGCAATCTCCAAATGACCATGGACAATACTAGGAAATCAGGCAACCCAAAACACATAACCACACTTCGTTATCCAACACAACAACCTCTCAACGCTTTGAAACAAAATACTACCCATAACGCACAGAAGCTTACACAATCATATTGAACATGGATGTTGCACCAAGAGGCCTAGGACTTTCCCTCGACTCCTATCAACTCATGATGAATTGACTCAATGCCCATCGAAACCATTTTATAAAACCAATGCCAAATGGAACATGCATGTACATGGATGCGAGTGCAGGTTGTGTCCCCTCTCCTTTAATGTTGAATGTGTACCTGGGATAGAAGACACTCCCTCCAAGACCTAGTTACATCTGCATGTAAACCCTATCAAGGAATTTAATAATTAATTTTAATTTATAGTTTAAAAGGAAATAATTACTTAACTTTATTTTAATATTTTATTTATATAATTAAAAATTTATATAAAAATCAATTTGGAAAAAATATTTATTTAAATTTTGATTTTATGAAATAATTTGAAAAATAATATAATATAATTATATTTATTTACTTAATTTGTCTTTTAACAAGATAAGATAAATGCTAGTGAATTTGGAAAGCATACACTCATAAATATTAAATTATATTTTGAAGGGAAAATGCAGAAATTACATTTTGAATAGGATCACGTAATGATAATTATTGAAAGTAAAATTGCTAATTTAAGTTGGGGATGTAGCTGGTTGTATAGGAAAAATATTATGAATTTTTTTATATAAATGGTTTTTTTATAATGAAGTAAATGTTTTAAATTTATTTTTGAATAATTTTAATTTTATTTTAGATATACGGAAATATGTATAGTAGTTTTGATTTTTAGCTTTCTAAGAAAATAGATTTGTAAAATCAAAGATATGTTAATTTAATATATATATATGAGAAATTAATTTATCAAAAAGATAATTTCAATTTTTATTAAAACAATAGGATGTTGATATTAGATCATTATTTTGAGGGGTGGATTCACAGTGATAACACTTATATAATTTATAGAAAAAAAATTATAGTTTACTAAATAACAATACACAACAATTCATCATTAGATCAGATCATGTGAATATATTAAACAATCATCATAAGCATTATAATCAATATGTATAAGGGACACATATGATTTCTAGTGGAAACCCTGAAGGGAAAAAAATCACTCTGTTTTTCTTGCTTCATTTTTTGTTTTTGTTTATTAATCAAATAATTTCTTTTATTTTGTTTAGCTCGAAACCACCATCACGGAGCCACTACCCCTATAACAATTTAGCTAGCCACCAAAAATAAGGACCCACAACCCCTCAACCTAGAAATCTAACACCTCAACATCAGATAAACAAACACTTTAATTCAAAGAACATTTTCCATGAAATACACACACACTCAAAATTGTCTCAAATGTACATTTTTAACAAAGTGCCATAGTTTTCACAATATTCAAAACGACACCTCATGCTCAAACATGATTGTATGGCATCTGATATTACATATACAAAATGGGTCTCGCTACTGACTCATTGATCACTTCCACCATCACCACCATCATTTAAATCCCAAGATTTCATCTTTCTCCTATTACTAGAAGAACGAGGTAATTTTTTCTTCTTTTGAGGTGTGCTTCATCTCTCTGCAGATTGTAGAAAGAAAATACATTCTCATTCTATTTTTTTCATAGTAAATTACACACTTGCAATTTAATACTTTATAATTGAAGCCCATCAAACTCACCAAATATACTATAATTAGTCACGAGGGTGGCATCAACCTTCACATCGCCAACCTATCAACAGTACTACCCTGCAATAGTCACAATAGTCAGCAAATATAATTTAAACAAAAAATTCCTAGAATCAATTTTATTTATCATAAGGAAAAAAAATAGTCAATTAATGATCTCATCTTCAATCTCTCGTGCAATGATGGAGATTCACTCACAAGTGGAGAACTCAATTGCACAACTTGCTCAAAGGCTACTATATGTTCTATGGATACAACCCTTATGAGTGGATGGGAATGAGAATTTGGTGGAGGTGGGTGATGATCAATATAGATAAGTTTTACTAGTGAAGGGCATTCCTAGGTCGAGGTAATGTCAATTGAAAATATCATGGAAATGCGATAATATTGGTGGACAATTGGTGGGTGAATAATAGATGATGGTGAATGATGTGGAGGGGAAAGAACATAGGACTATGTAAATTAAGGAACTTGCATATACATTTATAATAATTCAATTAGTAAACCAAAATAAGATAATGGAATTAAAAATTAAACAAAATATAATTTGACCCGTGATATATGTGAAGGGGAATATATGCCCCCCCTTGTTTGGCATGGCTCCTTCCTTGGTGTTATCAAAATATATAAAAACATTAAATGAGCACTACAATTATATTAAAGAATAAAATTATCTACATTTTTGACTAAAAACATATGAATTCTTTTGCAAGGAGGGATAATTTTAATTCACCATACCTTTTTTGCAATACATCAATTGAACAAGTGATATTCACTATAGCATAAGTGGCCCAAAACGACATTGATGCATCCATAGGTCTAGCAGGAGTATTACAAGGGTGTAGCAACTACAAACACCATATATTCACATATATAAATAAAATTTTAGATGGTTCCATCTAAATGGACTATTAGGCAATGATTTAATCAAAAATAATGCTTTACTCCTCTTCAATAAGTAAGGAGTCAGACGATTCCAAATGCTCACATCATAATCATAAAGCTACATTTCCTACTACCCTCCATCTAGCCATAACAAGTCTTCCCATAGTTGGTACATCTATGACGTTCAACTAAGCCTCCATGTGGAGTTTCTTGGCGAAGCCCTATTAAAGATTCAAACAGTCTTGCTCCACCTATAAAATTAGCTGCTAATGGATCCTTGTGTGATGATCCCACAAGGAATCATATTTCGTTGGTGTGTGATTCAATGAAGTCACCACTATTTGGGTCTCAATAATGGTATCCATAAGTGGAAGATGACGGGTAGGGGGATCTAAGCCTGCGTCTAAGTGTAAAAGAAGCTATTAGTAGCTTGAACCTATCATTTTGTTTATATTGCACATACCAATGATCCATCCCTCGAAATTTCCCCTTTTCAAACAAGTTGATTGGAGTACTAGCTGAAATTATTCCCATAATTTCCTTAAGAAGTATAGAGGTACCTCCTTATTATTGTAAGGATTTTTATCAACTACCGTAAACCACCTATCCATTCAATTGTTTCAAAATGGTTGGTAGGTGTACCATTCCATACAAATGCATTTTTTGGTTACTGGTGTTAGGTTGTTGTCTCTTGGGTAAAAAAAGGACAAAAAATATTTTTTATTAATGTTGAGGTCTCTAACTTAATCTTTATTTACATTGGTTCTACAGTATTCCTACCTTATAGCCTATAACCAAAAATATTGGTTAACTGAATTTGGGCATTAGAGATGGATGATGCAATTGAGTTTAATGGCCTTGCAAGAGAAATAGTGATGGATCTCTAGAGGTTTGAATATCTTGTATCAATGACCTTAATGTAGCTAAAAATGCATCAATTTCACCATTTGGATTTGTTGGTTTCTATTTTGGGTTTGTTTGTTCTAAATATTGGTTTGATGATGGTGGGTTTGTGTAATAAGTTAGGTTCCATATTCTCCTATTTCCTAACAATTGAATAAAATGATTGTGTGGAGGGTATTAATTTGGTTTTTCTTTACAATTTTAAACCAAAAAAAAAAATAATACCAAAAAAATGTTAAATAAAAACATTAGAATGCTTACCTTGAATTTAAAGATGAGGTATGGTGTTGATTTCGTAGTCGAGATTCTTCAGAAGTAGGAATTTTTCTCAATGACACTCAAAAAATGACTTACAATCCTAATGTGGTAAAACATAGGGCAATAGATGCATTAGAGAAATTTATTATGATGAACATGTGTGCATTCTTAAAGCACACATTTTTTTGGAATTGTGTGTGTGCATTCCTGTAGAATGTGGGGGTTCCTAGAGTGCATGTGTGTTCCTAACCATGGCAAGATCGCAAGCTAGCTAATGTCCTAGTTGATAGCTCAAGGTTTATTGAGCCTATATTCCTAGCAAAATTTGTGCATTTCTAGGAATGCACACCCATTCATGTGGACACACATTCATGATGCCAATATTACCACTTTGGGGCGATCATTTTTGTTTGTTTTCTCAACAATGTTGATAAAATTGTATCAAAATGTAGGTGTATGGATTATCTTCAATGGGTTATTAAGTTTTAGTAAAAAAATATAAAAATTTCTTTTTATATTAGTATTCGTAATGTTTTTACTTTTTATGAACAATTTATTGTCGTATTTTACCCTTTTATGATAGATCATACTATTCAATTGTAAGTACTTATATTGTTAATAAAAATAATAAATTTTGAAGCATTCATTTATTGCACAAGTATTTTTAAATTGTGAAATAATAAATACTTATATGATCATGTGAGTAAATTGAAGGATACCTGTAATGAATTAGCAAGTTTTAGCGAGAAAAAATCAAAAATTGTTTTTGATATTATTTTTCATAGTCTTCCTATTTCTTATGAACAATTAATTGCCATCTTTATCATTTAGTGAAAAATCATGCTATTAATTTGTAATAACAATATTCGTAATGAATACAACAAAGAGGAAGCATTCAATTGTGGCATATTGTAATTTTTGATGAATGCCACAATGTAGCATAGTCATTGAGAAGCATTACAATTGAACATAAGTCATCTAAGATGAATGCCAATATGTGATATCTAATCATTAACAAACATCATAATACAATATAACCCTCAAGTGAATTTGTAATGTGATGTAATCACTTTGATGAGCGTTACAATGTAATATAACTATTCAGGAGAATAACAATTCGCCAACCAAGAGGAATTCAAAAAGGGTGACATAAGCATGGATGATTATTGTAATCCAATATAACCCTTCAGGAACTATGAAATCCAACATAATCCTTGATGAACAGTGCAATGTGACGTAACCATTGAGGCTCATAACAAGTTAACGTAGGTAAACCAAGATGAATATCACAATAAATTTAACCATATTTCAAACTTTGACTATCACAATGTAGCAAAATATTAAGGCAAAATTATTGATGTCACGTTGCAACATAACCCTTAATGAATGTTACAATGTAACAAACACATGGAGTAATGTAGCATTCCAACAGAAGCCAAGAAAGATTAATGTTGCAATGCGACATTATCATTTAGGTATGTTGAAATCATGTATAACCCTTTAGGAATGTTGTAATGCAATATAACCCTTGATGATTTTCGATAAGTATATGTTAATACACTAATAATATGGTTGGCATGTTAATGTCACAATGTGATATAATATTTGATGAATGTAACAATGTAATCTAATTATTGAGAAATATATAATAAAACATAAGTCATCAAGGATGAAGCCTCAATGTGATATCATCATTCAAGAATGTGACAATCCAACATAACTTTAGCCAAGCATTGAAATGCCACATAACCATTGACAAATATTGTAATGTGACATAATAATTGAGAAGCAAAGCAAGCTAACATAAATCAACCAAAATAAAAATTAATCATATGATAAGGTTTCTCTTTATGTCACAATGAGACATAATGTTAAGTGAAGCATTGCCTGAGTAGGGAAATTATAGTAAAGGCATGACTAATATGAATATTCCAATATGGGAACATCATCCATGCTGCATTCTATAGCAACATTAGAGTGTTCGGTGAAATCATTGTACACACAAATTTATGAAATCTTGATAGAAAGAAGTCATTATAACCATCTAATATAGCACACAACCATTAAAAATTGATGTTCATATTGAGAAATAGACTAGCACATGGTTATTATATCAAGCACATAAAGTACATTGTGAGAATCAATTTTCTACATCACTTACATATTTCTACGCAATATATATATAAATATGTGAATAAACAACTAGGCCAATCCCGTACTCATATGATATAGCATTGATTTTGACAACTACCACTATCCTTGACACACAACCATGTGTAAGTATCTATGACATTTGAAAATAAAACTTTATACTCACATTTACTTTATATTTCATAAACTTCCCAAATAAACTCCATAATAAATCTTGAGAAACTATTTAAATTATTTTCTAAATCTCATAAAAATATAAAATTAAATCTCATAAAAATATAAAATAAAAATAAAAAAACTATCCTTCATACTTTGTTCGTGACACCCACCGTTCCACCGATCCAAAATCTTAAAAAAACTTCATAATTAATAATAATATATATTAACATTTTAACACGGTTACAAAAGTTCTATAGCCATGAATCTATCCCACAATAATATTTATTGATTATTATGGCTTATTAAAAAGTTCCAGATTCTTAATTATAATATTATTTAATTTTTCATTATCATATAGGAAAGCATATATATTTTTTAATAAATAAAATTTAATTGATTATTTTAGAATATTAAAAATTTTAAAAACTATGTGAAAACGAAGAAGAGCTACAATCGTAGATATCACATTTCTTTAATTTCCATTTACATCTGGAGTAACATCTAAGGCTAAATTTGTGAACTCATCCGAGTACCGACCATCCGTTTGTTGGCACTCAACTTTATTAAATTCAAAATTGATTTTCAATACATTAGAAAAGTGAAAGAGTGGTTAAAAATTAACTACCTATCCTTGGTGTAACATGTATTTTTCACTGGGTCTCTAACTTTGTTTTCACTATGCAAGAAAATTGATGATGTATAGATGTTAAAGAAAAACATAAATATTAATAACTTCTTTTTTTTTTCAAAAGAAAAAAGCAGGATGTAATTATATTAAGATTATATAATTGTTCAGATACAGTTGTCTCCGTGGAGACATAATACTGAAGGCTGATCCCTTATAATAACTTCATGAATTCAATGAAATTAATATATGGTTTTAAATAAAATTAATAATTTTTTTAACACGTTACTCGATTAAAAAAAAAATTGAAAACTTGTTTCAAAGAAGAATCATTGAAAATGCAATGTACAAGCAAAACAAGAAACTAAGATTATCATGGCCATTAGCAAGTAAAAGGAAATAAGCAACCAGGGATAAAGCGTATGGTAGGTAATTTTTTTATGAATTAATAAACTATAATATTAATGTCTATGAGATAACAATATCTATCGTATAACAAATTAGATAACATTTTCTTTTAACTTCTCTATTTGTATCAATTTAATTCTAAGCAACGACTGTTTATCACATAAAAAATAAGATAACAATTTTTTTTAAGTTTTATATTTGTATCAATTTAATTCTGAGCAGCCATTTTTATTTAAATTATGTAGTAGTTATTTATTATTTATCAATGACGAAATTATAAATTTATATAATAATATTATTTATATTTTAAAATAAATGAGATTAAAAATGCTTTAATCAACTCTTTTAAAAATTTCATAACACTGATTATTTTATTTTTGTGAGAGGCGAAGGATTAGTTAGCAACCAGTTATACTTATCAGATATTATTTTAGCACACACCTTTCACCTCCAAGCACCGGTACTATCCTAATCACAAGCAAAAGAAGGAGAATATTTTTTGAGAGAAAAATTAGAGGCATACCTTTACCTTTAATTGAAGCTAAAATTGGAGAAGCGAAGCCCTGGTAACATAAGCCATTCCATCCATTGGGAAGACCTTAATATTTTTCCTAAATTACAAACACCACAATATTCCCTTATCACTAATTAGAAAAAAGGCTAATCAACTAGCTTTCATAGTATGTCAAAGTTACCAATAGCTAATTGCAGTCCCTCGAAATCATTTGCAAAAATTTAGAATTGAAAAAGTTTAATCATTTCTACCTTCCACGACCACTATGATTAGACACCCTAGCCACTTGCTCAACATTCTCTCATCTCTAAAAACTCTTAAGATCAATACCCTAACAAGAAACAAAACAAAGTGAAATTGACCTATGAAAGAGAGCATGAAGGCTTACTTTTCATTGAATATTAAACTAGAGAAGTGAATCCCAAGAAACTCAAGCCATTTGGTCCATTGTAATTATTGTAATCTCGTTGAGAAGAGTCCCTACCCATTTCCATTCATAGCTTCGAAGCCCTAAAGATATTAAAGCTTGATTTACCTCAAAATCACATCTACTTATCCTCCAATAAATAATGAATTTACAAAACCCCCAAAATTCCCCTTACCATTATTGAAAAAAAATAGAAGTTTTAACCAAAGTAAAATCACAAATATCTTCCATCTTTTAGCTCAATCCACACCCATAATTGTATAAGTAATGCCTTAGTGAAACTCCAAAACTATTCCACCATATTTCCTCATTCTGAACAATAGAAAATCAAATGTTCAAATCACTATGATAAGTGAGGATGTTCTTGAATAAGAGGGTGCACAAGGTTGTCTAGGGAAATCCTAGAGGCTTTATGTTAACTAGGATCTAAAGCTATGACTTCTTACTAGAGACTCTATGAATTATGCAATATTTTGCATTGGTGTTCAAAGGCTGATTAGAAGCATTACATTGAGATTCACACAAGTCCTAATGAATCAATATGGGTCGTGCCCTTGGGTCATGCTCGCCTCTTAATTCACCTCCATGAATGAAATAATGGTTATGCATGTAATCTAAGAATGAAGGAATAAGTAAAATTAGCACTACCAATTACAGTGTAATCTAGTCATCGTCAAAAGTAGATAAGGGCTACAGGGAAGTTTAGTCTCTCCCACTTAAGTTTGTAATTATAATATTACATAAAAAATTATAGTTTACATTGTTCAATGCTAAATTAATAGTTGGCCATAAGAAAATCAAATCCTATAGTCTTTATTCGATAAGAACTAACAAATTGAAATGTGAAGTGGATAAATTACTTGCTTGCTTAGGCACAAGGACTTACATAAATTTTGGTGGGTAGTAACCACTAGTAAGTCTACATATTTTAGAATTTTACTCTTACACAAGTGCTCTCGAAAATGCGAATAACTATGGGAAGAAACTCCTCATAAGTATATGATGCAGGAGCATTCAGCCCAATAAAATCATTGTACTTTAGTAGACATAGGGGGTCTTGTATTTTAAGGAAGTTGGGTTCCTATGTTTTGAATTAATGTAATTATTAAGGGTTTTGAGTGATTTTAATGAGAATAGGATTTAATTGAATATTGTGAGGCATAATTGTAAATGTTCTCGAATGTAGGAGAACATGAGAGATTTAGGATAGTTGAGTGATGAGAGGTTTGAGAATTAATTGTAAAACTCAGATTAGGAGTCAGTTCATGAATTTATGGATTAGAGAGGAGTTTTAGGAATGAGGAAGAGATTTAGGAATTTTGTTGAGGAGTTTATGGATCTAAACCAGAAATTGGTTTTAGAATCCCTTTGTATAAATGAAAGCCTAAAAGGCATGATTAGAAGTTAGTCAGTGGTTAGAAAGTTAGAGGCTAGATAGATAGGTGAGATAGGTTTGATTGTAAGCCTACGGGGAGAGTGTAAACCGAGGCCACTGATATTAGAACATCAGGCCAGAGAGACAAAGATTTCATTCTGTAATCGTTGTTTATGTTTATAGATACAAAGATTGATTCGAATCTATATAAATGTGTATTTCATGTTTTAGATGATGAATTATGTGTTATCAAAGATTTGCATAATACGAATATATATTGGCAGAGTCAAAGCGAACACACAGAAGAGGAGAAGAGACAGAGGATTGTAAAGGGCATAGAGCCCAATTGGAGAACCCAAGTTATGCTATGGAATGATCGAGAGTAAGAATTCATAGAGATAAGTCAAGCGGAAGTCAATTGAGCAGTGGAAGAGCGAAAGGTCAAAACCTTTGAAGAAACGTGAAAACCACAGAAAACTGAAGAAATGGCAGAACATCTAAGTGAAGCAGAAAAGCGAAGAAATGAAGTATCAGTGCATAGTAATCGTTGGATCTAGATGATCAACGTTAAGGATTAAATCGCATGGTGGAAGAGCGCGGTAGATAATCAACAAAGAAGTGGTTTCGCAACAGGAAATGGTTTTTCGAGTTGCGAATAAGTGGTAAGTGGTATTGAAGGGTGAGCACTTGATTCCACTTATCGAGCGACACGTAGCAGCGGGGAGGAGGGAGGAAACCACTTTATCGGGTGACTAATCCTCGTGCTTGTTGTTGACCCGAAATTAATGTCAACTGTTGGATCTAATGAAGGAAGATCAACGGTGGAGGATTGTCGTGCAAGTTGTTTGATCGGCGATGGTGGGTTTCGGAGATCAGAGTGTAGCGCTGTGGAAAGGTGATAAGAGTGGACCCGATAAGTTATATGGCACAATTAATAGATTTTGAAATCCGATATTGCATTATCGCATATCAGATGCGATAGAGGCCTTTGTTAATGAAACCCGCAGAGGAGTGATTAGCGATAGCGATAAAGGAAGTCTCGGTATCTATGGAGAGGCCATATTAAAGTGGAAAGGTATGTTTTGTGGGTATTTCCTTTGTAAATGGTTTATAAAGGATTAAGCACGGATATATGAGCTTTTATATATAAGTCCAACATTATCAAAGGATGGAAGGTTTTATGTGTTAAAATATATGTAACCAATGTTAAAGAGGGGAAGGTTATATATATGCGGTTAAAGGGTTAGCGAAGGTTTAATAAGGGTTAATGAAGGGTGAATGAGTCCTGATAAGATGGATTATAATGAAAGGTTAAATAAAGTCATATGTGAAGGCTTGAAAGGTGATTAAGACCCGATAAGTGTATATGGATTAGGGGTTAGCCTATGTTGGGCATTAGTAAATCATTCCGCATAGAAATTGATTAATGGGGCCTTAACCTTAATATTGAAGATTTAACTCGATAGAGAGTTAAAATTCCTGGGATAGACAAGCCATGCGCATAATCCATGCAAACTATGGGTGTAAAGCAGGGGTAACCCTACATCATTTGGTATCAGAGCATAATTGTGATTGAAACAATTGATAACATGACAGAATAAGGGAATTCTGTAGAAAAGGACTTAGAAAAAAGTTGTGTTTTAAGCTGTGTATGCAGCCAAGGGGTATCAGATTTTAATCTGATAAATAGTAGGCACACAGAGATAAAGTGCAGCAGAACTTGCAGGTGCAAGAAATAGAGGACAATCCATTCAAACTAAAGGAAATGGCAGAACAAGATCATGCATAGATCTTGAAGGTGAGAGGACATGTTTTGTTTAGTTTTATTTGAAGATTGGAGAATATGTGGTTTTTATATTGTTGCACAAGTAGCAGCATAAGGAAAATGCCGTGATGTTGTTCCTTCAAGAAAGTGGAGATTCACTCAAATGTGAACATGAAGAATCCAATTGAAGGTTGGACAAAGAGGATAAAAGTGTTCTCAAAAGGAAACTGAGAAGCAAGCTTTTGAAAGCTTGAGAATAATCTTTGGCTTGAGTAACATTGATATGTAGGTGACAACATAAGGAGGTGAGAAGATTGCAGCAACCTAGAGCAAGGAGTGCTCAATTGGTTCCAAAGGAAAGAACCAGAGTAATGCTGAAAGACTGTGATCAGAGGAGAGAAGCTTAGTGAGGCATATGTAGCAAGAAGGAGACTTTTTACTGTAGAGGTATTGTTGCAGCTCACAAAGGCAATTCCACAAAGGATGTGGGTAGAATTGCCAAGGTAATGAAGGAAGTTGGTAAGACTTTCTAAGTGAAAAAAGAAGTGGTCAGAACCAAGTATTTCATGGTGATTGAAATACAAGAGGACATTTGTGTTCTTAGAAGGTGCAGATGAGTTGAAGCCCAGAGGGGGCAGAGAAAAGTGCTCAAAAGAGGTTCCAAAGACAGAGAACCAAGGGCTTGCCAAAAGACCGAGTACAGAGGAAAGCTTGGTGAGGTAAGTGGTAGCAGGGAGGACTTGCTGTTGTAGAGGCTTTAATGCAGCTCATAGTAAGTGAGTGAGGAGCTCACAAAGATAGAGAAGAAGATGGCTACTGATAGTCATAGCAGAGGTTTTGAAGAAGACCACAGCAGAAGAAAGGTGAAGAAAGAGAATGCCAAGGCAAATGGCAAGAGGATGAGTCAAGAGGAGCTTGACAAAGATATTGTAGAGATGAAAGAACAACTCAATGTATTGATGATGATACTTGAGGAAAACTAGAGATTAGGTTGGGTCTTGAGGAAAAAGCCAGTGAGGTGGCATAAATTACAAAGGAGGCTACAAAAGAAGAGAAGTCAGCAGGTGAATATGCAATTAGCAGAAGAGCTGATGAAGCTTGAACAGGTATTGGGTGTTCAATTGAGATCTGAAGAACTCAGAGAAGCTGAGTTGGAAATGGAAGTATCCATTTGTGAACCAGAGCAGGGTGAAGTTCTGGGTGAAGAAGAAGGAATCATTGATGATTTTCTGAACTGTTGGACAAATGCAGACCAACTGAAGGAAAATGTAAAACCTTGTATTGTTGAATCTAATAATTTTGATGTGATTATAGGTTTTGCAGAGGATGAGCAATCATTTGAAGCTGTCAAAAGTATGGAAGAGTATCTTTCAGAAGATAAGAACTTTGAAGTAAAGGAGGATGGAGAATGTCTCTTAAATGAGAGATGCAGTGATTTATTGCAGCAGAAAGAATTTGATAATGCATTGATATTTGAAACTGTGACAACACAGGAACAATTTCTTGTGAAAGAAGGAGATGATAGTGTGATTGCAGAGGAAGGATTTCATTACAGTGGACAAGAAAAAAAAGACATCATCAGAGAAGATGGTATGGAGGAGAGACTAGCTAACAGTCTCGTGAATTCTGTTGGGAATTCAAATCAGCATACTGATGTGCTAATAGAGAAGGAGAAAATAGAGCAGCATACTCATGTGTTGCCAAAGGAAGAAGAGGAAGTGAAGCTTATGATTTTTATTTTAACAATTGTTTTATGAGTGCAGGTTTAGTTGTAGATGCTGGAGAGAATTTGGCACAGAAAAGAAGCCAAATGGAAGAAGAAGACTCTATGGAAGAACTTAATCCATGGAACAAAGATGTTCAATTGCTGGAGGGAATGATGGATAGTCATGATTCAATGCAGATAGAGATAATCATGAAAGAAGGTAAGGATGAAAGGGAGTCCATTGTAATCAGAATAAGCAAAGAACAAGTAGGAGAAGGTGATAGCATTCGACAACTTCAAGGAGAAGAGAAACAGTTTGAAGAGTTAGTGGACATCAGCAACAACCTGAAACAAAGAGAAAGAGGCAGAAGTAAGTGGCAAAGTATGGACCAGTCCAAGGATGTGCTTGAGTCAGAGATTGAAGAATTATGGAAATTAATGATGAAACAGGCCATAGGGAGGAAAGTGATAGCAATAGGAAGCATGATCAATCAGAATTTGAACCTGATGACAAGGAGAGTGATCCAAATGGATCCAAGAACACTCTCTAAGTCTTGAAATCTATTAAAATAAATTATATACTACCAAGTGTCATCATAGTAACATATCAATGTTAGTATTTATGGCCAAATTTCAATTAATTCTTTGTGAATATTTGATTTGTTTTGTTTTTTTTTTTTGTAAGTTGAGGTGGGACTCTTTCTATTACTATATAGAAAATAAAACAGAACATAGTATCAAAACATAATAACTCGCCCTCATGGGGAAACCGAGTATTTTAGCCATCGAAAGTTTTTAATGGCCGACCAAAAATAGAAAGCCCAAAGTCTGATTATCCTTGCGAGATGAACTAAACAGTCTTGAGTACACCTAATCCTACTGGTCTGCATAAAGTATATACCCTTATCTAGAACATGCAAAAAACTATATTTAACTAGACTATGAACTTTCATATACATATCTTTTCTCAGACATCTTCAGTTGCAGGTTGCTGGTTTGCTCCTCCGTCTGCTCCCTGATGTTCTCCCTTCAGTAGCTGCTGTAATTCATCCAGTTTCTTCTCTTGCCTCTCTAAAGCAATGTGGATGAACCTTAGTTCCCTACACAAATCCGGGTCTCTCTGCGCTATTTCCACCATCTCAGTAGCAACTTGCTCTAATGCTTTTGCCAATAACCTTTTCATTACCCAGTAAATGTGGAGAGATTGTTTGAACAGAGGCATTCTACCCCTGGTGTTGCCTGGGTCATGCAGTAAGAATTCCCAGTCCTCCATTTCTGCGTTAGATTGGCCTTGTAAAGACTCCTCCTCCAAATGCTGCATAATTCTTCTGACCTCTGGATTTGTATTCTGCTGATAGGCCCTCTCAGCCTGGTGAATTCTCTGCTCCATCGATCTCCTTATTTTTTTTGCTGGTCCCGCTTCCTGCCTCAGATTCTCGCTTCTGTCGCCTTCATTCCTGCTCTACCCCCGACCTCTCTTGTTGCCCGTATCCGTCCTATTCCCCGCTTCCCTGTCGCTTCTTCTCCTGCCATATCTTCTTACGCGTTCCACCAGCGGTGCTGGCTGATCCTCTTTCGACTGCTGGTTGACCCAACCGCCTGTTGCGCTGCCTCGAGCTTTATACTTCCTATTAGTATCGCGACAGGGTTCTTCATCTTCAGAATCGTCCTCAACCTCAAAAATTTCTGCCGGGAGCTCCTCTTCCGCAGCAGCCTTGCCTTTCCTGTCCCTGTTCTTGTCAGCTGCAATAGTTAGCTCCTCCGCCACCCTTGACCTCATCCTGGTTTCCATGCTATCTTCAATTATGTCGTGGGTATGTTCTGGTGCCAGGTAAAAATTTTCCTGTCTCGCTGTCTCGCTTCTGTCCTGACCTCTGCACGCTGAATTAGAACGAAACTAACCTGCTGCCTTCCCTTACCCGTCTGGGTACTTATAACCTTTCTGCCATCAAAGTATGCTGCTATATCGGTGATGCATTGCCGCCATTTGTTATCCGGGATGTTGCCTCTCTTGGCCATCATTCTTTTTTATCATTTACCGGTTGAAGTTCTGACATGTCGTTCCACCATCCTCTCCGATCGCGTGCATTAATTATATCGCGGTGGGAGTGATCCTGAGGTGCCTGCCACACACGCCGCTGGTGTACTGCACTGTGCATTTTCATCATATCATTCCTCTGTCCATACTGACCTGCATTAATTAGCCGAGATCTCCAATCCCACTCACCTATCCAACTTGTTAATCCTGGCATTCTCGCTCGTTGCCTGATCATGATCCAAATTAATAATCGTTGCCAAGTCTACCCAATCTCTGCTGGCGCGCACCGATTTCCATTGGCTGTCTACAATGCTGCCTCGTCCTTTACAACCCCAGTTCGCCAGGAAGTCAGCCGCGCGGTTCCCATTCCGCCTTACATGGTTAAATAATTTGTATTCTATCCTTTTTAGCAGACCCGCTATCTCTTGGACACTGCCGGCAGTTCTCCAACTATTGGTAATTCGTTCCCAATCTCTTCCATTGCTAAGTTTCTTCAATATTTCAATCGCGATCTAAGAGTCGCCAACTATTTCCAAGTTTGTGTAACCATTTCTAATTGCGACTCTCAGCCCCTGGTGGATCGCCCAAAGTTCAGCCTCGTTATTCGTCATTTCCCCGCCCCATTCAGCATATATCCACCTTACCTGCTTCTGACTATCGCGAAATATGCCTCCGAAACTAGCATTGCCAGGATTCCCTTTCGATGCTCCATCAAAGTTTAATTTGATGAAGTTATCTCTGGGGTAAATGAATTTATCTGAATTTTGGGCTCTCGCGCTGTGCCTGATATCCTGCTTATGATACACCATCTCATACTTTAAGTTTAAGCTGTTCAGGATCATCTCCTCTGTTTGATTAGCCTTCCAGTCCTCTGCGTCCCATTTCTCCACCAAGATTGTTTCCCTCATTAGACTAACCGCTCGTCTCCATATAGTTTCCGAATCTTTTATTTTGTCCTGGAATATCTGACGGTTCCTTTCTTTCCATATCATCCATAGCACGAAGCCTGCAATAAGATCCCAAGCTCTGCTGACAACTTTACATTGGAATTTCTCCTTGTTCCATTGGAAAATTATTACGTTAATATCTCTGGGAACTATCTCAGATTTGCCGAATATCTTTCTTGTATCCATCCATAATTTCTTAGTGAACGAACAATTAATTAGGAGGTGATCTTGGGTCTCCTTTTCATTTTGACAAAGACAACATCTTGAGGGTCCACTGAAGCCTTTTTTTTGAATTCTGTCCCAAGTTAGGATCTTGTTCTTAGCTGCAAGCCATATGAATAGGGAAACTTTCGGCCACCAGTTGCTTCCCCAAATAATTTTCCATTCGAGATTCTCTTCATTTATAGCCTGTGTATCCGCTAAGTAGTATGCCTCTTTGACGGTGAAAGATCCTTTCATGGAGTTCCCCCATCTAAGAATGTCCCTTCCTGTTTGAGCTCTAATTTTCCTGGAGTCCACCTCTTTCATATAAGGTTCTTGTTGTTCTTGATTTAGCCAGCGGTCCCATTCAATTGGCTCTATCCATTTTCTCCAGATTCCATCCAATTCATTGTCTTTCCAATAGTCATTGACACATTTTCGATTTCCCTCTATTCTTTCCTGTAGCTGTTGGACCGTCTGAATTCTATTCATTTTTTCCTTCTGCTGCCATTTATCATCCCAGAAGTTGGCTTCCTCGCCGCCTCGAATTTCCCAGAATGTATGGTTTTCTACTATATCTCTGTTCTGTCGAGCTAGATCCCAGATTGTTGAACCCTTGGGGGTTTCTCTCTGTCTCAGAATGTCAACTATTGTGTCTGGCATATTGTATTTGAGTCTCCAAATTGCTTTCCAGAGGTCATTACCCTCTCTTAGCCATCGCCACCAGAGCTTCGCTCCTAACACTTTATTGAGTTTTTCCGGGTCGCGTAAACCCAATCCTCCTTTTTCCTTCCTCTCTATTAGGTGTTTCCAAGAAACTAAAGCCCATTTTTTCTGTTGATTCGCCCCTCCCCAGATAAACTTTTTGATGATCTCTCTAATCTTTGAACAGACTCCTAAAGGAGCCGCCATTATCGACAGAGGATATATGGGAATGGCTTGGAGGACTGATTTTGCCAGCACTATCCTTCCTGCCATGTTTAAAGTTCTAAAAGCCCACTTCGCTACTCTGTTTCTCAATTTGTCCAAAACTCCTTGCCAATTTTTCAATTTTTTGGATGTGAAGTCCAGTAAATTCCCCAGGTATTTCGTAGGCAACTCTCCTCATTTAAAGCCCATCAGTCTTGTAAGATTATTTTTAATCTGTTCCATAGTGTTAAATATAAATACACAGGATTTGTCTCTATTAATTTCCAGTCCGGAGGCTTTAGCAAATAAGTCCAAAATCCTCTTCAGTTGTCTCACTTCTTTTACAGTTGGTTCCCCAAATAACATAATATCGTCAACGAATTGCTGATGGGTTAAGGGCAGATCATTACCCCATAGCTTCAAGCCCTTGATTTTGTTCGCTGCCCGTTCTTTTTTAATATATCTACCAAGGCCCTCTGCTGCCAATATGAAAAGAAACAGAGATAATGGGTCTCCCTGTCTAATTCCTCTAGATGCATTAAAAGTTTTTGAGGGGATTCCATTAACAAGTATGGAAAAATTCGGAGTTGTAATTAGACTATGAATCCATTTTACCCATCTCTTACTGAATCCAAAACTTTCCAGGACTTCTTCCAAGTATTTCCAATTCAGTCTATCATATGCTTTCGACAGATCTAATTTAATCATCATGCCCTTTTGTTTTTTCATCTTCAATGAGTGGAGAACCTCTTGGGTTACTACTAGACCATCTAGGATTTATCTACCTTCTACAAAACCCATTTGTTCAGTAGATATTAACTTGTCCAACAGTGGTTTTAATCTTTTGGCGATCAAGGTTGTTATAATCTTGTAAATAACATTACACAATGCTATGGGTCTAAAACCTTTGGCATCTTCTAAATTATCATTCTTAGGAATCAAAGCATAGAAGGTAGAGTTAATGGCAGGCCATACCTTCTGATTCATCCGAGATTCTTCTATCAACTCTAGGATTTCTCTTCCTAGAAAATGCCATCCCGCTTGGTAGAATTCGATCGTGAAGCCATCGGGGCCTGGAGCTGTACCTTTTTTCATGGATTTTACTACTTCTTCTATCTCCTCTAAGTTGGCAGCTCTCATTAGAGCATTATTTTGGTCTTCAGTAACTAATCGTGGAATGGCCGAGCATATTTCCTTTATTGCTTCCGATCTGTCTACTAGAGGCTCAGCAAGGATATCTTTGTGATGATCCACCAACACTTGCTCAATTTCTTCTTGCTCAACTACTCTTTCGCCATTCTGGTCTTTGATGGATAATATCCTGTTTCTTTGTCTGTGTTGAATCATTGCCTGATGGAAGAATTTTGTGTTCCTTTCCCCTTCCCTTAACCATTTTATTCTTGACTTCTGCCTCCATAGAATTTCTTCTTGCTTTCGCCTTTCCTCTATTTTTCCAAGAATTATCCCTTCTTCTCTAATGCTCTCCTCTGTCCTGCCTTCTATTATTATCTTTTGTTGCAGTGATTCCATTTCTCCCTCTAGTTTTTGTTTGTCCTCCATAATGTTACCAAATTCCTCCTTATTCCATTTCTTAATTCTCCCTTTCAACTCTTTAAGTTTCAGTTGAATGTATGCATCTTTCCTTTACCCTGAACTCTACTTTGCGTCCACCATTCTTCCATTTTCTTAATGAATCCTGGGTCCCTTAACCAAAAGGCTTCAAATCTGAAGGGTCTCCTTCCAAGATTCCTTTTAATATCCACCTCCAGTCTGATAGGCCAATGGTCAGATCCAATCGATGGCATGATCTTAGCTTCAATGAAAACGTCCTTGTTCATAATAGTTTCTGATACTAGGAAGCGATCAAGTCTCGATGCTATCTGATTCTTGCCCCCCCTCCTATTGTTCCAGGTGCAGATTCCATTGATAGTTTGAATGTCTACAAGTCTTAATTCATCTATCATATCATTGAACATTTCCATGTACTGATCTGACTTTCTTATCCCTCCCTTTTTCTCCTCTAGGGATCAGATTAAGTTAAAATCGCCTCCTATAATCCATGCAGACTCTAGATAGATTCTACGAATTACTTTCATGTTTTTTATAAAGCTTTTTTTTTCTCCTGGGGTATGTGGGCCGTAAACCCCTGAAATGACAACCTTTTCTTTCATTCCTACTATTCTACCAATGCCTGTAAGGATTCTGGTCATACTGGTCCATCCTTCTATGATTATGTTGTTTGGGTTCCACAAAATTGCAATTCCTCCCGCAGATCCAATAGCATCTTGCCCCATAACTTCGTATTGAAGCTTATTTTTGTTGATTATTTCTTCCAACTGCTGCACTGTAATTTTCGTTTCCTGAAGAATCATAATACTCAGTTTGTCCTTTTTCAATTTCTCTTTCATGTACCTCTGTTTTCCTTTACTATTCAGACCCCTAATATTCCAGCTGATGACAAGCATTTAAAACTTTTGAAAGGAGGGGAAAAATACCTCTGACAGAGGTATCACTTTACCTGAATTTATCAGCATTTCTCCCACAGTCTGAATGGCTTCACTCAACGTTTTCCGTCCTCTTTTCCTGTTGTTTTTGCCAGAGCCGTCCATTCCCATCTGACCATTCTCCTGATCGCTTGCTATGGTTATCTGTTTATCCATGTTCTCCCCTTTTTTTTCCTTGTACTTTTGAAATGCTTCTTTGTACAGTTGTTTTTGTTTCTCTGGTATGAATCTGTTATCCAGGTTTTTCCATTCCTGAATTAACTGTTTCATGATTTTTTCCTCCTCCACCTCATTTTCCTTCTGGCTTTCCACTTCCATCTGGGTTTGGTTTGTTACTATTTCTGACTTTCCCACAGCCCTTTCTTCAACTGCTTTCCCCGTATCTGTTTCTTTTCCTTTTATTTCTTTAACTATTTCCATTGGCGTATTACCAAGATCTTCATCATCCTCCAGGTTCACTTCGTAATCCTCGTTTTCGTCTTGGAGGATTTGAAACTTGTTTTGACTCCCTGTATTTAGGGGCTTTTCTTGTGTCTGAGTTTTGGAGCCATCTTTGCCTTGTTTCTTCCTTCTTGTAACCTGTTGAAAATCCCTATCTGCCTCTTCCGTTTTTTCTGGTTCTCTTTGTTGTTCATCTTGATTTCTATCAAACCCTTCCTCCTTATTCAGCGGACATTGTCTATATAGATGGCCGTATTCATGGCACTTTCGGCACCTGAACGGGATATGTTCATAGTCTATTGGCTGTTGCCAGACTTCATCATGATATTCTAGCTCAATATATTCTGGAAGGGGCTCTGCTATATTCATATAGACACAGAGTCTTGCATATGATGTATACTTGCCTCGCTTTTTTGCCTCTGCTATTTTTACAAAGCCCCCGATTGTTTTCCCAATCCCCTCTAGTATTTCAGGATCCCAAAATTCCACTGGTAAACCAAACAATCTTACCCAGATTGGGGCAGCCAACATTCTTTCTTTTTCAGGGTCATATCTTTCTTCCCAGTATTTCATAAACAGACCCGCATTATTCATAAAATACGGTCCTTCCTCAAAAACCCTTTCTTTGTCCTCCAGATTCACGAAGATAGCTGTAAAAAACCCTTTTTCTCCCAGTTTCAGATCTATATGTCCTTTTGGTCTCCACCTTTGATAAATCCACCTGTACAGTTCTTTCTCAGTTGGCCAATACCCTACAAACTTGCATATCAGTGCATGGTCCTTCATGTAGCAGTTATATTCCTCACGTTTGTTGCAGGGTATGACATATCTAGGTTGTTTTTGTGCCCTTGGAAGACATTTCCCACCCATCCTCTTTTGCCATAGGTTACCCATCACTGGTGCATTATTCTCCTTCAGATAACGCTGCGTTCCGCTTGCACTAGTTTCACCTGCTACAACATTTTTATATGAGGGGATCTCTCCCCTCCCCTGTCGCTTTTCCATTTCTTCCTCAACTCTATTACTTTTAATGTTTATCCTCCTTCCTCTACTGAATACTGATCACTTAATTCGTTTATGCTCTGAGATTACCTTGCTCAATCTGCCTGTCGTGCCTCCCTTCGACTGCTTCCCCACGATTTCTGCCTGCAGCTCTGGATTGCTGCCCTGTCCGCTTACCCTAGCCTGCAAACGCGCCCGTGAACCCCTCGTAATATTATTACATTAACTTATGTTTGTCTCTCCTATTCTTTGACAAGCCTTTCATATATTTGATTTGATATGTTATCGTTAAAATATTTTATAATTAAAATGTCATTAACAACTTTTATGTTATCATTAAACTATTTCATAGTTAAAATGAATTCATACTTATGTGGTTATCTTTTGTTGAATGAGAGTTCATATTATCCACAATAGTATTCATAATTTATCGAAGTTCTGAATCCAAAGAGGATCCATTAAACTATTTCACAATTAAAATGAAATGATTTTTTTTGTCAAAATGTATTTTTTACAAGTCAATACGAAAGAGATTAACATAGGATTTACGTATAATATTAAAAGAAATTAATAATAAAGTAATATTTCAATATTTATTAAAAGTAAGTTATTTTAATATCTATCTTAAATAAAACATCCTAAAATGAGCTTTATCTAAATAGTATAAAGAAAGTGACTGATTTTATTTATTTATTTAAATTTTATTTAAAGTTGTTTTCATATCTTAATACTATGGAGATATGTCACTTTTTTAATGTTTAATATAGAATTCGATCATAACATTTTTTTTTTCAATGTCAATCATTATATATATATAATTGGTGTGTTCTTTAATATGAGTGCAGTGTAATTTTTATAATGTTCAACAAGGAGTTTGCATGTGTGCACATGCACTTGCGCATGTATAGAGTCACATATTAAGAATTAATTTAAATCCATTTTAACTTTGATCCATCATGCATTGATTTGTAAACAAGAGACTAGTTTATTAGTTTCACTAACACATTTGTGGAATTAACTTTCGAGCTTTGTGGAATTAACATTTGATCATTGTGAAGGAGAAATCTGAAAGAATATTAAACTTAAGCAAAATTATTTACTTAGACATCCATTGAAATGGTTGAATTCCCAAATAATATTTTAATTTTACACATGTTTCATGCCAAACATCATGTGGAAGCAGGATAAACACCTTACCACTCAACTTCCACAAGAAGAACGCTTTATCACTCAACTCAAAAGACCATATAATGTCTCCATATATTTATTCAGTACATATATTTTATTAATGTTATGCATTGTGGTGTAATTTATTCTATTTTATTTATATAATACACCAACACATATTTTTGAAAGAAATATATTTATAAGGTTGTCAAAGGATTTTGATTTCTAGGTACTATGTATATAATTTATTTATATTATATACGTACACAAATCTTTTGAAAAGGAGACAAGGCTAAATACCTTTACAAGGTACACTTCTCATTTTTTAGTATATAAAAAAGCTACCATTTCAATTATCATATTTATTTTATTTTCATTTCCAAGCTGCTCAATATTAACTTGTTCATTTTACCTTTTTTTTTTAACTTATGCATTGGGTTAAACATATATGTATTTATTTAGAAAATGATATAAGTATGTAAATATGTTTTTCTTTTTTCTAATTAATTAAGTAATTAATGGTTAATATTTTTCATTTAAAATTTTATTTACAATTACGTTTTAATTTTATAATTAATTATTTTTTATATTAATATCAAAAAATAGTTTCATAAAAATTAATGTCACATACCTCCTTAACCCAACATCAACAAACACCTACAATGCTTCATTCACTACACTTAACTTTGATTTACGATATATATATACAATAGTTGTCACATGCATAAGTATTCAAAACTTTTTCACACAAGGATGTAACATGCAATTATACTCAGACGCTTAAAGATTGGATAATATAAAGAGTAATGAGCCAACATATAGAACATCCTAGTCAATTTAAGCAAACCAGATTAGCGGAAGAAATGTCACATGGAAAATCGAGCATCACCACACAACCTAGAACTACCTTCCTCCAGTTCACCCCCAAGCCGAGAGTTCTTGCTATGGATAAACTCCCTCTTGTTGATCTCTTCAATCCTCTTTTTTATCTCTTCAATGGGTATTTAATACCCTCTTTCATAATATGGTTTCCTTTAGCGACATCATGCATTTATGGATATTTTTATCCATTTCCCTATGCTTTTTCCCAAAAAAGCTTGCCTTTCTCTCTCGCGAGGCTTTTCCTTATAAAATCTTTCCTTTCTCTCCCACAAGGATTTTATGCTTTTCTTAAACTTAGCATATTTCTCCAGCTAAGTAATTTAATGGATATTTATCTCCCAATCCATTAATATTATATAGAATTGGAACTAGAAATCTTATCATGAAAGAATTATCCATTCAATTCACCAATGGGATTTCATTTGGCAATAATCTCATCTCTTGGTGTTTCATTTTCCAAGTGATTAAATTATATTTATTTATTTAATAACAAAGTATTTACTTTTATCGTTACACATCAGACCTAGCTTTTCTGTTACAACTGAGTCTTAGCTCAGGTCCAGCATGATAGCAACAGAGTGTTACCTACAACAGAGGGCTATTGCATACTCCCCCTCTTAAATTTACACCATCCTCAATGTATTACTGCATCTTACAATTTCTTTCCTCATGCACAGGTAGTATTTTATGAAATTATAGGTTCCCATGGCCTTGCCATCTGAATAAGATATTCTGATATATAGGTTACAAAGGAGTTCTACCAACAAATATCCCCCCACTCCTACCTCTAACATTTGTTCCAATCAATTTTGTAAGAGATTTGAGATGCAGAAACTCAATTTTATTTACCACAGTTGCCCACCATTTAACTATGATTCCCTAGTTTCATTGTATTTAAATAATAGGAAGAAATGCACTTTCTTCCAATGCATTTGTGTTCTTACCGAACACTCGCTTCGTGTTGTCTCCTTGCATTAGTCACGACAAGTCAAGCTAGCACATTTTCCCAATCAACATGTATAAAAATATCAGACTAGGTTAGCTCAAAACATAACCATCAAATCATATATAAAATGACCCAAATAATAAATCACATGTACACAAAAATCACATAAAACACTGATACTTATCCTTGAATCACTCCTTAATTTCTACTTATGTCTTTATTTTGCATGCACTCAGGATTAATTTCCACACTAGACAACCACCCAGTGCCTTCGCCTCAACCATGTGCACATACATATACTGTGTATCACACACATACATCTATACACATCATCCAACCACGTGAAATACATGCATCCACACCAGTACGATATGTATCAGTACAATGTTTACACAATACCAAATGTCCATAGCATCAAATGCATGTCATGTACCATATCCACATGTTTTCAAAAAATGTTAGTATAATTAACAGAACATCAAGTCAATACCAAAAATTCATTTATTTATTCACACTACCTTTAGGAAAATCCAATCAAACCATGCTCAGTTTGTTGATTGGGGAATAAGGAATCCATGGACTTGTTCCACTTCTACAACTAGAGCATAACTGCAATTTTTTATGTCAAAGTATTAAACTGCTTTTATTTAGCTAATCCTTTTCATGTATCTTGTGTTTGAAGGAAATTTAAGAAAAATGATAACATAGAAGTAATTATGCATAATACAACTTTGCAATACCAATAACTTTGAGTTTTTGGGATTGAATTTGTCCCTTTCACAAGGTTTTAATAACAACAAAATATGACCTTTGTTTAATCATAAATCAGACTATTTTCTATGATAGTTAGTCTAGTAATGACTTCAATGTTATATTTGAAGTCCAATAAAAACCTGAAATTTGTCTTTAGCAAAGAAAATATTTGTTTGGTACTCAAGAGAACTCCACACATAAATTGGTTATATCATATGATTTCATGTTTTCTCTTTTTAACGCTAGTTCCAACACCTTGTTGGCAATAAATAATTCAGTGTATATTCCACACCAATGGACCAATCAGTATGCAAGTACATACACCTCTCATCCATGAGTCATAACAAAGGTAACCATGTTCTCACATTCACAAATCCCATTATTTCCAGGGTACTCTGTGTACTAGGGTGTGAAATTAGGTCATTAACATACCTTAGCACTTGACCATGACCTAGTAGAATATATCTCATTTCCCAGAAGCCAAATCAATTATCAAATTCTTTTAAATAAATAGTTTATGAAATAATTGTTATGTTGTCATATTCAAACCCAGACAACACTATCCATGCAATCTGACAAGTGGACTTCTCCCATATAGCTTGATATGAAATAATGGTACATAATATGCATCTTAGATTGTGCGACTGTCAATTAATTTGAATAAATTGCTAGATATCATTTTATCGAAACCAATTATCTTTGTACACAACAATCTTGATTACCAACAACACTTAGGCATCAATATGGTTGAAGCATCCTATTTATTTAACAATGATCTATTGCATGGTTTGTTATCCTCTCTATTCATCACCTAGAACATTTTGTATGTCACACCTTACTTGGTGCATGTATTATTTTACTACTAGCATAAGATCCTTAGATCATCGTACATTGTATTAATGTGAAACCTTTTCGTTTTCCAAAAATTTGTTTATTAATTTGGACAAGTCATGTTCCAATTCTAGTGTACAATTATTGTTAGTCATTAGGATGCTCCAAATCACTCTAATGCATCAAGTACCACCATATCTAGTCCGCAAGTATACTTTGTTTATATATAGTAGAAGCACATACATCATTTTAATCTCATCACTTCCCACAACAAGTACATTTGTAAGATCTACAATTATTCTACTAGAAGCATCTTTTTCTTGTTGTAGGTTTGAAAGGTCCCTCTTTGTGAGATATTACTAATGGAACCCATCTATGCACATCAAGGTTGTGGAGTTTGAGGCTGCATACTTTGAATTATAATAATTTACACTTGTGAATGTGTCGTTGAACTTAATAGTTTCATTCTTCTATTAACCGAGAAGCACTAGGAGCTACTTGTACACTCCCTTTATCTATATATATTTTTGGTTTCCATCCCATTGACCTACTTATGAAGGTCATAAAAGTATTAATGTATGATGTCTTCATGCATACACTAATTTTTATTTCATGTGTGCACACTCTTCACAACTCTAACTCTAGTTCAATCTAGATTGAACATAATTTGTGCCTCTTATCTATATTAGTTACAACTATTTAGATTTTTCTTTACTTAAAAGAGACATGTAGGTTCCAAACTATGCATGTCTAATTAAATATGAATATTGCTACTGAATATATAAATAATAACCTGGTAAGGTTTAGTTCCCTCCAATAGTGTATATTTGGAGCATTTTCACCATGAAGGTGAATTAAATGATTCAACAAGTGGCCAAATCACATCCAAGAATGAACTGCATCATTACATGTAGATGCACCAATTAACGCAAAAATATTAAATTGAAATATAATTTTAAAAATATAATCTCATACCACATACATAGACCTATCTTTCATGAGCTTAATGGTATTTCATGAGGAAATTCATGAATAGATACAATTTAGAGAAAATCTTCGAAAAAATTTCTAGGATGGAAACCAACTAATTAACCATCAACTTATACTAATATTGATAGAATGTCATGAACTTATTTCGTATGATCTCTATAGATTCCATCTATATTCTTTTATTTTTTTATGATCTCTCCTCGTGTTGGCCATGATCTATGGAAAGGAACTTGTGTATTTTATCTATTTTTGTTTTCGAGTTACCTCATAAGAGTTCAACATTTCTTCCCTTCATACATCATCCTTTCTTAGGATCTTTATAAGTATAAAATTTATTTCATTAAGTTATGTCCTTGATTGGACTATCTTTACCGGCATTAGTTTGTATTTTGTTAAGCTATGTGCTTGCATAGCAATCATACAAGTCATAATTTAAATTTAATATGAGTAAAATAATATGATGACCATATCACTAATTTCCATCAAATTTTTAATAAAATAACCATACTTTAAAAATCACTTATTCACCACCATTATTTATTCATAACCTTCATTAAATAATATATCAAATATTCTTCCTAAAGTTCGTTATAAGTTTTAGTCCTCTTATGTCATGGCATTTAGTAATTGAGCATTCTCTTACCTCAATTTCAATGATATATATTCTTCTTACATATGTACTACATGTTATTTAATTATATATCTCATTATCACTACGTGTATAACATCCTTCTTAATTGCATGTAATTCCTAACACACAATAAAATAGTACATTTATGGTTGACCATTTCCACTTATTGAAATAATAAATGTGTTAATTATTGTCATTTCTTTGAATTACTCTCTATTCCACTACAACACTACAAGGTTCTATGTTATATAATGCATTGCAGAATTATTTGTTCCCATATAACCTTTCAGGGTTCCTCCTCCCCCCAATGCTACTATAGCTATCCACAATACATAGACATGAGAAATTTGATATAAGTGCAAGGATTAAATCCAACCTTGTTCATTCATTAAACTTGACTATAAACATCTAAAATTTGGTCTATCTTGTGTAAAATATCTTAAACCAATTTTTAAACCATGATAAATAGTGAAAATTTGCACCGTCGATGCATGTAAGCACACAATTGCAACTCATTGTAAGCACACAAATGAGCAATTCATACATGAAGTCACATGAATAAGGAAAATTTAATCCATCCATGCATGTAAGCATATAAATGTAGCTTACCATAAGCACATAATGAGTTTAGACGTCATCCTTGTTCATCCACGACACTTATCCAATGGAAAACATAATAAAATTACAACCTTCACCGCATAATGTAATCAAGCAAATCCAAGGAGAGAATAACAGAAAATATGCATATTCTTATGGGGTGCATTATGCATTAAAACAATAGCTCATAATTTAATTACAACAGCCTTAACCTTACTATTTTCGTGCGACTTAGGGTTTCCATGGACCTAGACCATGTTCCAGTCTCGTTCTGGAGTGGGCGAACCAAAATAGGAACCTCTGCTCCACTATACAACGGAGATGTCGAGATTTGAAATAGGGACTTGGTAGAATTAGTCCTTAACGCAAAAATCGCCACCATTTCCTTGAATAATTTGAAGGAAATACATAACAGCTTTCCCTCACAAAAGAGGGTAAAACTCAATGTGAGTAACTCAGGTTGAATGGATATGGGCATAATTTCACAGCATTTTGCAATGATTTTACTCTGTTTGTAACTAAATAACCATGTATCCATATAATTCGTTCTCAATTGGAATCAACACATAGAATCTCAAGACCTGGGAATGATGATCTCCTTCCGACAAACATAAAATTTGAAATTTATTCTAGAACAACCTGAGCAACCGAATAATGGTTTCGTTCCTCCCTACCCTATCAATTTGATTGTCTCTTACCCACGAGTCCAGTGCATTACATAGGAATCTGATCAACTTAGTTAGGGTTCGATAGATGCATTTGATCTCTGACTATTCATTAATTAGGGAATAAAGAAATATCTAGAGGTTTCATCTACCCCAGTGAACCATACCACATGATGTCAAGGTTTCCTCCCGATTGCATCGTCTTGTGATCAGGTTTCCCTACTACTGTAATTCCAATATAGAATAAAAGTAGTACCTTTTCTTCCTTCCCTTTTTCTCTATTAACCTGATATTTTCTTACTCTAGTCTCCCTATTAACATGGTTCTTTCTTTATTCCATTTCATGGGAGACATGGATAAATGCCAAAATCGTTCCGTTCTACGCATATCTGAAGTCCTGTAATTCTTCCTTCTTTTTGTCGTTTCTAAAAGGAGAATATAACACCTTACTTCAATATCCACGAAGGATGACAAATCCATTCTAGAATTAGCAAAAGATAGAGGCGAGGGGATGCTAAGTTTAGAATCAACACATATACCAAAGAAGGATGAAATACTACTCCCTTGCGTCATGTGAATCAAACAAGTTTTACTTGCAATCAGGGAAATCCTAACTCATTTATGTTGTCATATGGGAAAAATATAGATAAAAATTATCCATTTGAATGATTTTGTGGCATGACAACCATGATTACTATTATCCAGTGAGTGATTTTAAGGCATCACAACCAAGATGAGCATTATCCACTGAATGCTTTTGTGGGAAACTCAATCTGCGATTGAACACCTCTAGATCAACGGATTAGGAAAGTAGAAAGGCGACATTTGTAAGGGAAATAATAGTTGTCAACCAAATTGGAAAGGTGATGTTTTTGTTTTAAATCAAACGCTTCCTAAAGCTTCCATAACCACAGAGCTCAATGGCACAGTTTTTTTAAAGCTCTGGAAGCAACAACTCAATTCAAGCAGAGGTGGAAATATCTATCGACTGCCAACAGTAGGTTGATAACTCCAACACTATGACTTCTCAGACATTCAAATTGGTGTAGAACGACCCCTCTCTGAACCATTATACCATTCGTAGAATAACAAGTATCGTAGCAAAAAGTGACTACTAATTTGACTTTCATCACTTCATTTTTGAATTTCAATCATATCACCCAGGTCCTGCAAGCTTATCGCACTCAATTTTAACAAAAATTATACAAATTGCGTCGTATAAACGGTCAAGAGAACCATAGTGATTATATATTGTATATTCTACAGGCTGATATTTGGCTGCAACCCTCCATTCACTCGTCCTTTGTGTCTTATCAACATAATATATATATTAACAATTTTTTTTCAAAATTATCGAATCTTGGATTATTTAAAACAATGTAAACTTTGAAATGGGAATTATAAACTCAAAACAGGAACTCTCGCCAAAAAACCTCCAAAAAAGAAAAAAACAGTGCTAAAAACGAAAAGTCTATATACTGGAATGATGTTTTTTTTTTAGGGTCAATTTTGAACATGTTTTAAAAATGGGAGTGAAAACGAAATTTTCGTGCAAAAAAAACCTTGAAAACGAAAAAGTGTTGATACTAGAACGACGATTTTTTTTTAGGGTCAATTTTCAACATTTTTAAAAAATGCTAGTAAAACTGAATTTTTATGTAGAATAACATTTTAAAAAAAACACACTAACGTTTTTGGTAGAATAACATTTTTCTTTCCTAAATGTCCAATTAAAAGAGTTAACTAAAAACATATAACCTGTATAGGAGAATGGCACATGCGTAGAAAGCTTCATTTTTTTTCGCTTTATGAATAATAAAAGTAGATTCATAATGAAATATTTGTATTTTCATACATTACATATTCACATGCAACAACCTCTCGGTTCGGCAGACTAAAGACATTTTAAACATCTTTCAAAGAAATATATTACATGTAAATTAATATTTCATTTCTTTGCAATATTAATTTACATGTAATATATTACTAAAATGTTCCATGTAAATTAATATTAATCAAATAAAAAACATAATACAGGAGACGAAATTCTTAGTTGGGTAATTCCATCTGACGAATTTGAAGTAAGAGGGCGATTGTGACAATCGCGCTTGCCTCTTTTTTCTTGTTGATATGATGACAGAATCCAAGAGGTGGCGGGGCGAGGGCGATTCACACAATTGCCCTATTACTTCTTCCTCAGTGATGGATACCATTATTGGTTGACCATGGTCTGCTTCCTCTCTCTCTGTGCCAACTTCCATGAAAAACAGAGGATGCTAGAGCAATGCTGAAGTGCCACTATTAGAATTTTGAATGAGAGCGTGAGAATGCATTACACAATGCAAGGGTGTTGTTTATTCGGGAAATTTTAAGGTAAATTTTTTTTTAAGAAATTTAATTCAAAGAGCTTTTGAATAATTCTTTTTGTGGAAATGGATTTCTCAAAATTGATTATTGTAATTTAAATTTCCAAAAATTTCCAACATTTTTCAATATCTTAAAAAAAATATTCTACTATTTTCCAAACAAAATTGTAACCCCATACTATGGTAGTACAATTTTCATTCTAATTCCCTATGGACGTCGGTTGTGGAAGTGAGGTCACCTTCAAAACCATAACAACGTCTGAGTTGCTTGCCATAGGATGTAGCTATCGGAATAAGCAATCAACGGTGATCGGCAAGGATCCAATCCACAGAAAGCGATAGTCAGCAAAGGTGAAAAAAAAGTTCCTTCCCTTCACTATCATTAACAAGAGAGGCTGCGATGCAGCGAGTCCCTGCACTAAGTCGAACTGTCAAGCAACTCTAGCTCTCAAACTCAAAGTCGAACTGTCAAGCAACTCTAGCTCTCAAACTCAAAAAGAGAGGCTGCAATTTTAAAAAAAGCAGTGACTAATATTGCAAGACTACAAGGAAGATCCAGTTTTGTCTTAGAACAAAGAGAAACTTATCAAAGCTTCGAAGGATTAAAAAGAAGATTTGCTTGTTTGCAGATGTACTGGAATGGTGGATAAAACTTTACAGCACTGAGGACTTTACAATTTTTCTTCATGCTTGGGGATATTTCATTATCTACTTCAGAAATCTTGACGATAAGAGTATTTTTCATGAGTTGTTTATATTGATTTTCTCTGTGATGACAGGGTTTAATATTATTGCTATTTAGCCAAGGAAAAAACTCGCATGCTTTGAGACCTGTAGCGCACTAGTGAAGTCTACAGTGAAATTAGTAGCTAAATTTCATTGTACTAGAACATTGATGGACAAGATAGCGAAGGAAATTTGAGAAGCGCAAAGCGTCCTTGAAGAAACCACATCATATGCTTAATATATGCATATGAAGCTACAAAGTACTGTAATTAAGTGACAAAAAAAACTAGAACAATCTTCCATAAACATAGAGACATTCTCGTTATTGTTGAAACAATGAAATAAGCATTTTATAGACGTAAAGAGTCTGAAGAAAACGTAGGGAAGACTCCCAATAAGTTATAGGCGAACATACTCTGGTAGTGAAATAAAAAGAAAACAGATCTGTTTTTTCTTAATTTGCACGTTAAACTCCCCAAACCACATAGATCACCAGTAAACCATATCTAGTCAGTGCGTTAGGTCAACTGGGTTGAACGGACAGTTTCAATCTGGGGTTCGCTGTGAGGTCTCTGGATCTAGTTTGGATAAGGCACTTCTTGAACCCAGCCACATCACGCAAGGCAAGAGACGCCACGTCACAAAAGAAGGTCCCACCGTACAAATAGATTCAACAAATCAAGCTAACAAATGCAATTAAATCCACATGCAGGTAACTATTTTATAAGACTGTATATACATTGAATTACCCGGATTTAGTCCCATCTGATATATTAGCAATTCATTCAAGAATCCTATGATATAGAGGCGATTATAAATGACATAATTAAACTACGTTGTAGCTATCACATGTATTGATTTAAACTACATTGTAACTATCACATGTATTGATTTATAGTAAGAGATAGAGTACACAAAGAAATTTTGTAAAAACCAGCAATGCATGAGTCGAACATAACTTGGAAATATCCATTAGATGACTATCATAGCTCTGGAAATAGATTAACCAGATCAAGTAGTACTCCATTAAATTCTCAGATGTGAGAATCCAAACTAATGTACGAAATAAAAAAAGCAAATGAAAACCGTAATCCAAACTAATGTACGAAATCAAAAAAGCAAATGAAAACCGTAGAGAGTGCATGTCATTAAAAGATGGCCAACACCTCCGTGGGTTCAGCAAAGCGTCCTTGAAGAAACCACATCATATGCTTAATATATGCATATGAAGCTACAAAGTACTGTAATTAAGTGACAAAAAAAACTAGAACAATCTTCCATAAACATAGAGACATTCTCGTTATTGTTGAAACAATGAAATAAGCATTTTATAGATGTAAAGAGTCTGAAGAAAACGTAGGGAAGACTCCCAATAAGTTATAGGCGAACATACTCTGGTAGTGAAATAAAAAGAAAACAGATCTGTTTTTTCTTAATTTGCACGTTAAACTCCCCAAACCACATAGAGCACCAGTAAACCATATCTAGTCAGTGCGTTAGGTCAACTGGGTTGAACGGACAGTTTCAATCTGGGGTTCGCTGTGAGGTCTCTGGATCTAGTTTGGATAAGGCACTTCTTGAACCCAGCCACATCACGCAAGGCAAGAGACGCCACGTCACAAAAGAAGGTCCCACCGTCCTGTGCTAGTGTCAAAGCAATAAGGCACCCACATGATTGTTTTTTCATGATAAACACAGCCACGTATCGCTCATGCTGAACCACAACCTGCATGTCTACCAAATGGTGTATGCTTCTGAGCTGAGATTTGTCAACTTGTGAAGGATTTCGTGGCACTGAACTCTGTAGTTACCCCTTTGAAGAAGAGAGGCTTGATACCCGCATACGACGCTTTGAGTCTTGTCTGAAAGTCCGAAGGCACGTCAACATAAAGCTGCAAATTTACAACATTGTGATACAAAATCTCATTGAAGGTGAGAAAATAATCTTGTATGGAATCCTGTATTTCCCTTGAAGGAGACGGAAGAAGATTCGTGAGCCTAGCCATTTCATGGTTAAGCAAGAGGTAACCATATCACATTTCAGCACCGGTTTCTGCCGCTAAAACGTATGAATTGTTGCATTGATGAATAGCACTGTAGTTGTATCAGTTCACACCAGAGGAGGAGAAGAACCTCATGCATGGTTTGATAGCTTATTTTCTGGAGTGACGACTCAGAAATCCTTAGTAGGCTTTGGCAGGGCTACTTCTGACTCCAGGTTAACTGCATCAATTTATGACATTGCGGTGAGTATTGTAATTGTGAATCAAGCAGTTATACACAGTAGGAAATATTAACATCAATAATCGGTCTGTTCTATAGGTCGCTCCCTCATTTCAAAGATTGCGTATTGGCAGAAAGATTTTACGAAGAATAATTAGGTAAATTCAATTGAATTTCGAAAAAATAATTTCAGATTATTTCAGATTTGCTAGGAAACATTATTAAATTGGCACATACAGAACTGTTGAATTTATTATTTTACAGTCAGAATCGTAAGGATAATAGGGATTTTAAGAAAGAACCTGCGCAAGTCATGTAAGTAATGGCTGCCATTCGTGTATCCTTAGCAAATTCCGCGCCTGCCACTTACCATGGCGTCTTTGCAGAATAATTAAAATGACAAACGATTGAAATTAGAGGTATTATCAGATATTGCTTGCAACAGTTGAAATTGAAATTAGAGGAGAGCTTTAATGGTGTTTTCAGAAACACCATTTACACGGAATAAATAAAATGACACACCATGCAAGCATGTAATTATTAGATATTACTAGTCTTTCACTATGAAATTGAAATTAGAATTAGAGGAGAGCTTTTCAAAAACCTGGTAACCCCGCGATACTTGGACGTGCCTCCACAGAATTGCAGGCTTGTTCTGTGTAACGAAAACACCACTGCAATCTTAGTATATATACATTTTAGTTAGTTTAGTGCAAATAAATTTTTAAAGTTGTTAATATATACAGTTTAGTGAGACGCCGTCGCTACCTCCTTATTTTCCCCACCAGTTCTTCATTAGTCATGTGTTCCATCTCTTTGATCTCTTGTTCATAGTCTCTCCCCTGTAAACAAAATCCATATTAAATACTAATATGATATAAAAACCATCCATCCGGGCTTTACAGCTTTAGATCAGAGGTTTGGAGTTTACAATGTAGAGGGATAAAGAAGATTAATGCAAAAAATACCAAAATTTTGATATAATAAAACCAAAACAACAACATTGAATACAATGAAACCAAGAAAGAAGTCATACTGGAAAGTTGGTTTTGGCAGTTAAACCCCAGAATTTAATCGCTGCAACATCGTAAGCTATACCGAGGTCGGCAGCCACCACCAGCAAGTGGAGAGCTTCAAGGTAAACGGGAATGATTCAGAATTTGAGGATTATGTGGAACGAGTTGTAAATGAAGATGGAGCGCCGTTGTATTCGGCGCATCAGATGGGGAGCTGTAGAATGGGTGCGACGGAAGGAGATGGTGTAGTTGATGAAATGTGCGAGAGCTGGGAGATGGAGGGACTTTATTTGGGAGATTGCAACAGCCATTCAGTGGAGACATCGACACGTACACCACTTCATGCAGAACAGCTGCCAACCTGCAAACAAACCTGCTATACCAACCTGCAAACAACCCTACAAACAAATGTTAGCGAACTAATGCTAACATACCTGTAACATTAATATAAATATACGTAGACCGCCAGAGATAATAAACACGGTAAAGGCAAATAAACCTATGGTCCAGCCTCTTCCGCCTCGGGAAGAGGCCAAATAAGAAGGCAAAAATGGTCACTTTCGGAAACTTTGGTTATGCTGATCATGGTAAACACAGCAGCGTTCAAAAACTTTGGTTACCTTGCCATAAGCCGCTTAAAGTCGCCCCGAATTAATGCTACAGCATCGCGGATCGATTACTATAGTCCCTGCCGGATGCCAGATGGCAGGGACTAATAATGAAAAACTGATATCATTCCTTATTTGCACCATAGAAAAAGATACATAAAAATGGGTTGAGGTTGAAGCAACTGCTCTTCTATCTATTTTTAAAATCAGACAATGGGCTTTGACAAGCAGGGTCTGGATCTCAACATGGTGTATGTAGACCTTATTTTGTTGAGCAGCTATACGATACATGGCTTCTGTACAAGATATATATTCTCCTAAAGCAAAACAATAAATGCAAACATTATTATAATTATGAGATGTGAAAGTAATATTCTCTGGGAACAAAACAATAAATATTTCCTTTTTTTAAATAAATAAATTTTCTTTCTTATTATTTATTTTAGTGATATTATTGATTATTTTGAAATGTCAAAATGTAATATTTCCTGTTAGATATCCCCCATCTCCGAAAAGCAATTGAGGAGGGAGTAATAAGTGGCATAAAATGTTAAAGCCAACTAGTGTTTACATATAAAAATAAACAATAGTACAGATACAAGCATCTCATTGTACTTCACTAAACCCAAAATCACATGTCAATATGTCTTAGAAAATAAATTATGTGTATAGTGAAATTAACCTCTAGTCTAGATAGAAAAGACAAGTGCTTTGAAACGAAACCGTTGACATTATTAGAATAATTGATTAGATGTGAAAGTATATTTATATATTCCCAAACAATAAATGCACTCATTTTCGTGTCACGATTTTTTAAATAAATGAATATTTGTCATCCTAACGATATTACTTGAACGAGGTTTTGTCTACAGCGTCCGTAGAAGTGATAGGAGTTAGAGACGTAATTTTGGAGTCGCGCTAAAAACGAAATTTTTAAGAGGGCGATTCTCGCCTCGTTTAATGACAGAATCCAAGAGGTGGCCGGACGAGCGCGATTCTCAGATCTGTCATGCGGTAACTCAAATGTTATGTAATCATTAATTTTTCTCCATAAATTTGAGTGGAAGTGATTACATGATTATTCATAATATTTAGAATTTTATTAGTTATCATCGAAACTCATTGATTAAGCTTATTTCTCATAGAGTCAAATGAATGATAAAAATATTCAAGTTCTGTTGTTTGGTATCTGGCTTGTTCGACTTTAAGAAAAACCATCATGTTCCTTAGCTCTGTTGGATAATCCTCCTCACTAATGTCAGCGGAGATGGCGTGGTGGCAAACTTGAAGGTGAAGGGGTCGAATATGAGACGAAATTCTTAGGAGCGCCCACGCCTCGTTTTATGACAATATCCAAGAGGTGGCGGGGCGAGGACGATTCTCAGAATCACCCTCCTAAAAATTTCGTATTATATGAAAAAATAAATATGAATAATAATAATAAACAGGCAGAATTAGAGATGTACAAAAGTTGATATTCGCATGGATATTTGTTGGTTATTGCCGTTAGCAGCTTCCACCAATGCAATCCATCTGAATCTCTTTGTTTGGCGAGTGATTCAACCGCTCTTTATTTCACCCTTCAAATCTAGTGCCTACATTCTCTTCAACGTGATGGACGCCTCTGCAATGGTCTCTCCCGTACAGAAATGAGAAAACACCGTCTGCTTGATGGCCCAAAGAAGTGGCACCCTGTAAGCTGCATAATCCATCAGAGGAAATCTGAGCACCTTCATGCCCATTTCCATAATCGGTTCGCAGGAAATGAGTTGGAGATTGAAGAACGAAGTGATTAGCTCCTTTGAGGTTAAGCTTGGGTACAATCCTTCTGCACCTTCGGATTCGGGAACGGCAGCCATGGAAACCTGTAAAATTGGAGTGTAATTTTTACAGTTAATATAAGAGAAGCAAAATCAGCATCACATTGACATAACAGTCAAAGAAATTTTTATTCTTTTTTAACGAGCAATCAAATCCAAAACAATAAACAATATATAATTATAAAAGGATATTTATGATAATAATAAAGGCTTAGCATTCTGGTGTATTGCATTTTCCTGATTAGGGTTATGTCAGCGTTGGGTTAACGCAGGTGATCAAGGGATGGATCCTAGCAATATTTAAGTGAATTTTTTAATAATAAGTTATTCCTGTCAAAGTGGACGAAATTCTTAGGAGGGCGATTCTCGCCCCGCCACCTCTTGGATATTGTCATAAAACGAGGCAAGGGCAATTCTCAGAATCGCCCACCTAAGAATTTCGTCTCATATTCGACCCCTTCACCTTCACGTTTGCCACCGCGCGATATTTAAGTGAATTTTTTAATAATAAATTATTCCTGTCAAAGTGGACGAAATTCTTAGGAGGGCGATTCTGATAATCGCCCTCGCCCCGCCACCTCTTGGATATTGTCATAAAACGAGGCGAGGGTGATTCTCATAATCGCCCTCCTAAGAATTTTGTCTCATATTTAAGATAATAATAAAGGCTCTGACTTTTAATTGGTATCATGGTATTACAGAAATTTGTTGTTGATTTCAAAATTTTTATAGATATAAGAATTATATATTATGTTGTTTAATTTATAAAATTATACTATTTCCCGAACTTTTTAAAATGTTGAATGTATTTATATATTAAACAATAAAAAATAATAATTTTACTTAATGTTATATTACCAAATTCCCATGAAAATAACTAACCATTTTATAAATTTATAAATTAACACTGCAACACTGTGCCATTAAATATATATATTATAAAACATGCACCCGCCAAAACATACAAACAAGTTATTGTTATAACTTCAAACTTATTATAAAACATGCACCCACCAAAACATACAAACAAGTTATAGTTATAGCACTGGACATTATAATCACGGAATTATTGATAAAGAAGTGCGCAAGTTGAAGCAAGAAAACAAAAGGTATAATAATACTAAAGTGTGGAAAGAGTGGTTTTGAACTTGAGAACAGAATTCTTGCCAGAGAGGAACTCAGTGGTAACAACTGCATAACCGCGAGCAAATCTGAATTTGCCCATTCCTCCAATTATAGCATACTCGCGCTGCGGTTGATCGAACCTATCAGTTCCGTGGAAATCTAGCATGCTTTTGTTATACTCCATATTATTGAAGATTACTGTGAAAACCATTAAAAAATCAAGCCCAGTAATAGGGTTTGTATTGATTTACATTCCTTACGCTCGACCTACAATATTCTGAGACTCTGACTCGGCTACATTTGGGAATTTGGTGATAACATCGCTGATAACAACGACCGTGCCAAAATGGCCTGGAGGTGAAGAAGAACCGTTTTTTTCGGTGACCTGGATGGCTGTCACGTTGTTTCCTTTCACATTGTCATGCATATAAAACACCATATTCATTTCACCTGAAACTGCAGCAACCGCCGCCTTCTTCAGGAAGACAACGAGGATGGCGACGGCCATGGCCGAAAACAGAAACTTGAAACCCATTAAACAAGAGTGGCAGAAGTAGCAGTGTGTGTATTTCTGTGAGAGAGTATTGCGTCGCTCATGAATAAATAGCCTTTTATAATTGTATATTGTTTATTGTTTTGGATTTGATTTCTTGTTAAAAAAAAAATTAATTTTCTTTGACTGTTCTGTCAATGTGACGCTGATTTTGCTTCTCTTATATTAACTGTAAAAATTACACTCCACTTTTACAGGGTTCCATGGCTGCCGTTCCTAAATTTGAAGCTGCAGAAGGATTGTACCCGAGCTTAACCTCAAAGGAGCTAATCACTTTGTTCTTCAATCTCCAACTCATTTCCTGCGAACCGATGGTGGAAATGGGCACGAAGGCGCTCAGATTGCCTCTGATGGATTATGCAGCTTACAGAGCGCCACTTCTCTAGGCCATCACGAGGACGATGTTTTCTCATTTCTGCGCGGGAGAGACCGTTGCAAAGGCATCCATCACGTTGAAAAGAATGCAGGCACTCAGTCTGAGGGGTGAAATAAAAAGCGGTTGAATCACTCACCAAACAAAGAGATTCAGATGGATTGCGTTGGTGGAAGCTGCTAGCGGCAATAACCAACAAATATCCATGAGAATATTAACTTTTGTACATCTCTAATTCTGCCTATTTATCATTATTATTCATATTTACTTTCTCATATAATACGAAATTCGTAGGAGGAATCGCCCTCACCCCGCCACGTCTGGGATATTGTCATAAGAATTTCGTCTCATATTCGACCACTTCACCTTCACTTTTGCCACCGTACCGTCTCCGCTGACGTTAGTGAGGAGGATTATCCAACAGAGCTAAGGAACATGAAGGTTTTCCTTAAAGTCGAACAAGCCAGATACCAAACAATAGAACTTGAATATTTTTATCATTCATTTGACTCTACGAGAAATAAGCTTAACCAACGAGTTTCGATGATAACTAATAAAATTCTGAATATTATGAATAATCACGTAATCACTTCCACTAAAATTTATGGAGAAACATTAATGATTACATAACATTCTAGTTACCACATGACATATCTCAGAATCCCCCTTGCCCCGCCACCTCTTGGATTCTGTCATAAAACGAGGCGAGGGCGATTCTTACAGTCGCCCTGCTAAAATATTATGAATAATCACGTAATCACTTCCACTAAAATTTATGGAGAAACATTAATGATTACATAACATTCTAGTTACCACATGACAGATCTCAGAATCGCCCTTGCCCCGCCACCTCTTGGATTCTGTCATAAAACGAGGCGAGGGCGATTCTTACAGTCGCCCTGCTAAAAATTTCGTTTTTAGCGCGACTCCAAAATTAGGTCTCTAACTCCTATCACTTCTACGGACGCGGTAGTCAAAACCTCGTTCAAGTAATATCGTTAGGATGACAAATATTCATTTATTTAAAAAAATGTGACACGAAAATGAGTGCGAATATATAAATATACTTTCACATCTAATCAATTATTCTAATAATGTCGAAGGTTTTGTTTCAAAGCACTTGTCTTTTCTATCCAGACCAGAAGTTAATTTCACTATACACATAATTTATTTTCTAAGACATATTGACATGTGATTTTGGGTACAATGAGATGCTTGTATCTGTACTATTGTTTATCTTTATATGTAAACACTAGTTGGCTTTAACATTTTATTCCACTTATTACTCCCTTATCAATTTCTTTTCGGAGATGGGAGATATGTAATAGGAAATATTACATTTTGGCATTTCAAAATAATCAATTATATCACTAAAATAAGTAATAAGAAAGAAAACTTATTTATTTAAAAAAAAGAAATATTTATTGTTTTGTTCCGAGAGAATATTACTTTCACATCTCATAATTATAATAATGTTGGCATTTATTGTTTTGTTTTAGGAGAATATATATCTTGTACAGAAGCCATGTATCGTATAGCCGCTCAACAAAATAAGGTCTACATAGACCATGCTGAGATCCAAACCCTACTTGTCAAAGCCCATTGTCTGATTTTAAAAATAGATAGAAGAGCAGTTGCTTCAACCTCAACCCATTTTTATGAATCTTTTTCTGTGGTGCAAATAAGAAATGTTATCAGTTTTTCATTATTAATGATAGTGAAGGGAAGGAACGTTATTTGCACCTTTGTCAGCTATCGCTTTATGTGGATTGGATCCTTGTCAATCACCGTTGATTGCTTATTCTGATAGCTACATCCTACGGCAAGAAACTCAGACGTCGTTATGGTTTTGAAGGTGACCTCCCTTCCACAGCCGACGTCCATAGGGAATTAGAATGCAAATTGTACTACCATAGTATGGGGTTACAATTTTGTTTGGAAAATAGTAGAATATCTTTTTTAAGATATTGAAAAATGTTGGAAATTTTTGGAAATTTAAATTACAATAATCAATTTTGAGAAATCCATTTCCACAAAAAAAATATTCAAAAGCTCTCGAAATTAAATTTCTTGAAAAAAATTTACCTTAAAATTTCCCAAACAAACAACACCCTTGCATTGTGTAATGCATTCTCACGCTCTCATTCAAAATTCTAATAGTGGCACTTCAGCATTGCTCTCGCATCCTCTGTTTTTCATGGAAGTTGGCACAGAGAGAAAGGAAGCAGACCATGGTCAACCAATAATGGTATCCATCACTGAGGAAGCGCTTCTAATGGTATCCATCACTGAGGAAGAAGTAATAGGGCGATTCTGAGAATCGCCCTTGCCCCGCCACCTCTTGGATTCTATCATCATATCAGCAAGAAAAACGAGGCGAGGGCGATTCTCACAATCGCCCTCTTACTTCAAATTCGTCAGATGGAATTACCCAACTAAGAATTTCGTCTCACTTTTACGTTGCTGGTTTTTCTTTCTGTATTATGTTTTTTATTTGAATAATATTAATTTACATGGAACATTAAGGTTGTTATGTGTTCAACATTTGTATTATGTAATTTTCGCATTCATTTTTATGTTAATCATTATTTTTTGAAAAAAACAGTGATTATTATTATGTTTTGACATGAAATTCATTAAAAAAAACTATTATTTAACCATTTTTAGTTAAAATTTTCCTATAATATTGTGATTTTGACATGTCATCTCTAGCAAAATATTACAAAAAATTATCAAAACTTGTAGTTTTTTAATTATATTTGTGTTAAAAATGGTTATTTTTTTGTCAATTGTTAAAAATTATCGTTTTTTAGAGATAATTATTTCATTTGGATTGAAATATTAATTAACTACATATAAATATGTAGAATATCGAAAATTCAAAATATCGACCTTCTTCTCTAAATATACAAAACAATAAAAACCGCACTACAAAAAAAAAAAAAAATTAAAATAAAAACAAGAAAATATGAAGAAGAAGACCACTTCAAAAATTATTAAATTTAGAAAGTAATTATTTACATTTCATACATTAGAAAATTTAAAGTCAAAAAATAGGTCTTTTAAAAAAATGGGTTGATGCATAATTACCACTTTTTTAAATTCGCATGAAAATCACTACCATTCTAAAACGTAATGTACATAAAAAAATTCAAAGTGCCAAAAACTATGCTCTAAAGAAGACATGTGTGTTCTGCATCACCCCTTTTGAAAATCGGGTCACTTTTTTGTTATCTCTACAAAACGGGTAACACTATCAGTTCATGTTTCAAAGTTTACATTGTTTTAAGAGGATGATCAATCATAGTGACACTATCATAATATTTACACCTTCAAGGATATGAATGATAGTATGCATGCCTTTGTTGCTTCCCATAGAAGGCTTAATGTATTCCCTCCATTTGTTATCAAATGTATTACATCTATTTATAACGACCCAAGAAAGTTCACAGGAGATTCCCTCTTTTTCTTTATGGTTGTGTGAGGTCTCTAACATCTATCTCTTCCCACTTCTGTTGACAGCACTCACATTGGCCTTCCAGCTCTATGAGCTCCAGGCTTGTTTGTGTTGGGTGTGTGTTATATTCTTTCTACAACTACCCCACATGTGGGGGGGAAATAGTCTCATATGTATGTTGTGTGAGATGCAGCAGGGGGCAGTAGCCCCTATGTACAGGGTCCAGGACAACACCCTGGGAAATAATTTTTTTGGACCCGTTGAAGCCTCAAAAATCATTGCTACAACATGGGGGAAAACCACCCGGTCCAAACCTTTGTTGGCAAATCCTTTTCTGTTTGGTGTAGTGGCTCCGACTTGGGATAATGGGACCAGTTTCCCAAAAAGAGATTTTGGTAGTGTTGATGGAGTGATATATGATGTAACGGGGGAATGATTTAACTAAGTGTAATCTAATCTAGACGATTAATCACATACATATATCCTAGTTTTAAACACTATCTAACTATAACTATACCCGAGAATAAAAAACAAGGTATGTGATCTACAATAATGTCCTATAGCAATTGGTAATAAAGATCATTCAACCCAATAAGAAATGAAATCGTTTAACAATAATCGTTTTGGATAAACAGTTAGCCAAAACGATTGTGAGAGATATATCACATATAGAATCATTCACGTATTCACCAGGAAATTAAATCCAACACCATACAAAAGTGCAATAATGCTAACCGAAATTCAAACTTTCATACATAAAGAATTTGAAGAAAAGTTATTGCCTCATACATAAATAAAATTAAATCACAAGATAAAAGTACCATTTGTAATAAGTTTTGCTCATGTGTTTAAGCAATATCGATCTAATTCCAACCAATCCAATATCATGTAAGAGTGCAAAAGTGAAATTTTGGTAGAACATGCCAGATATAAAAGAAAATAGATCATGTTCCATTCATTCTACAAAAACCTCCTCAAAGGTAAAAAAGTGCATGTTTTGAAAAATGTTTCTAATAAAATTTATGGATCCCTTTCTAAATGCATGAGAGGGGTTTAAATACTAAAATTGTAGGTCCTAAAATAGATTATTACAAAAATAGTTGAGGAGGTTTAAACGACCTTCCTCAGATTATGCACAATGAAACTAAAATAGAAATAAAATAATGTGACTAACTCCTTTGCATGTGATGCTTAAGATCGTAGATATCCTTCATTGGTTTGAGCTGTGTCAGTTGGCTGATCGCAAATTTAATTACCCAGTAAATACGACATCTATTAGTGCTGGCACCATTTTCTATGTGGAAGTGGTTAGGCAACACAGGGTAATCCATTGGCTATAGGGATTGACTAAGAATTTCCAGTATGCTTCCGAGTTGAGCTTGTTCGTTTTTCTGATCACCTCATCCCTTTCCTTCATTTATTTTCTCCATTGTTGCTCCAGGGGATTAGTGTTTGGAAGAAATCCTAGAATAGATTCAACAACGAGGTTGGCGCCTTCTAGATTTTCGTTAATGGCTTTAATAATGTTGTTTGTTTCTGCCTCCGCGACTGTTGTTTCCCTTTCTACTTGCTTGAGCTAAGAATCCCAGTCTGCATATGTGAGTCCTCCAGTTTTGGCAAATCATCCTTTCTCCCATCTTCTGATTCTTTCTAGGTGATAAAGTCAGAAATTCGTTTATGGATTTCATCATACTCAAGCCTCATGTCAACGACTTGGCTTGTTAGCTTATCACTCATCTCACAGTAAGGATTTACTTGCAAGATTTCTTGGCACAGAAGTTCCTTTCATTGCATTAGTTGGGCGTTAAGGCTAACTGCTTATTTTACGAACTGATCGATTTGTAGACTGTCTTTATAATTCTCTATCATAACTTTAATTTGCACATCCTTTTCTGCTAGGCTGGCTTGATTTTTTATTTTCATGTATTCAAACTCCTGCTGTAGTTTGGCAATTTGTAACTCTACTTGTTGGTTATATTTTTATTTCTCTAATTGTTGTTCCGACAATAGGATCTTTTCTTCTTTTTCTTTTAGCAGCATTTGAACCTCGGTTGCTTTATCAATAGTTGTCCTACCATACGCTCCCACAAATTGCGACAATCTTGTAAGGTTCTTAGATGGGTCCATGGGCAAATATCTCTAGGCAATATCCATTGCTTCATTGTCTGGAGTGGTGACAACTGCAACATCCAACTTTCTTTTCTTCTCTTCCTTTTGATGTTAGCTTTATGGGTAGGGCTATAAAACACATCTACGGGATGAATTTCCTTAACTCTCAAAATAAATTCAGAAGTGGGGGTGGCAAGAATGAGCTCTATATCTTGAGTACTTAAAATTTTCTCCACTATAACCTCTTGAGTTGATATGTGTTGTGGAGTTTGTACTTTAGATGTTTGTTCTTCTATATGGAGATTTTTATTAAAATTCTCCCATTCCTTTTCTAAATCAACATCTGGAGGTTTTTCCCACAGGGTGGAGGTAGAGTGAATTTCAGCCCGTTTCTTCACTAAGGTTTGCTCGGCTTCTTTTTCTGTAGTTCCGGTCGTGTCTCTCTTAGACTCTTTGTTTTTACTACCCCCATTTTGGGACTGTTGCTCTGAGTGTTGTGACTCATGGGTAGACTTCTTATAGGACTTTTCTCTGTAATTATCTTTCGAATTTTCTCTGGGAGCTTTCCTCTAAGCTTACACTAGGATTTGGCTCCCTTATTGGTTCAATTGTAACAGGTCTAATGGGACCTATAATAATCTCCTCTATCTGTGTTAGTGGAAGCCCTTAAGATGATCTGGGGAAAAAAGTAGTGAAGCCATATGCTTTACTTCTGAAAATGCCTCTTTTTGTAGGAAGAGGTCATCGAATACATCGTCCTCATGGGTGAATATTTTCACTTTCACCATAGTAGTGAAGTCTTTGGAAGTTCCATTTGGGTCATACTGTCTTTCTAGAAATGTAGCCGATTTCAGAGATTTCATAATTTCTGCTTCCTTGCATGCATGTCCAAAATCGCTTAGTGCAAACGTACCACATTGCAACGGAAATGTAGGCCAAATGGCCTTTTTCTGTTCCTTCAATCCTTTTCTCAGCCCACCTTCTCATGTTGTTTCGTAGGCTGTCTCCCTAGCCATTAACTTATCAGGGACATAGTATGGGAGGACATGTGGTGAAGCAATGCTCCTGAATAATCTGATATATGTAAATGTCTCCTCCCCAAACCATCTGGCTACAGGTAGGATATCTACTTCTGCTTCTCTAGAAAATCTAGGGACATTCCTATTGTAGACCTATTTACAAATAGGTAGCATAACCCGTTGACAAATTCTGTAAAAGTGGGGGTGAAACTGAGACTCCTACATATTCTTATGATATATATGAATGGGATGTGGGTCTTTCACAGTCCACTTCGATCCCATGATAGGAAATTTGGAACCAAAATAGATAGCGTCCATTATATAGGCACTCATGAAAAATGGAGGCTAAACCCTAGAAGAGATAAACCTCTTTCTCCTATACTCTATTATGGCTTTCACCAAATTATCTGACAAAATTTGTGCCCAATTCTTTATTGTTGCATTTACGGCTGAATCTATTAATGTCAACCATTATGGGGAAAATTTGGTACTATCAAGCTTGCCGAACATTCTATATAGCATGGCTACTACAAAACTATGAGGGGGAGTTATAGATGTTGTAGAATACATACTTGATTTATCATTTTTGATCTTGCCTTACTTGCCATCCAAGTTCCCATAATGTCTGATGGGTCTTCATTCTCCTTAACAAATTTCTCGAGGAACTGTTTCTTGTAGAATGCCTGTGGCTCTAGCAGATTGTACATAAGTCACAGGTTGTTTGGTGAAAACGATCCCATAACCTCCTGCTTTCTATTCCTAAATTTTCTGTTAGAGACATCCACCTGATCAATTATCCACTTGACCATATTTGTATATGGAATTATCTTTGGTCTCGCGGCTATGCGGTGTAGAAATGAGCACCCCGTCTCGAAGATGGAGGCGTCTGAGGAAGCATGACCATTGGTTGTGGCCTTTGTTACTAGAGATCTTGGTTTCTCTTCTTCTAATAAATCATACGTGGATTCCCACGTAGAGGTTCCTCCGTCTCCGATGCATTTAGTATCAGAGAATAAAGAAGTCATTTATTTCTTATTTGCACCACAGAAAAAGATTCATAAAAATGGGTTGAGGTTGAAGCAACTGCTCTTCTATCTGTTTTTAAAATCAGACAATGGGCTTTGACAAGCAGGGTTTGGATCTCAGCATGGTGTATGTAGACCTTATTTTTGAAAGAATAACTTCGGTGTAAATCACATGTAGACAGACATTTGTCGACGCGTTTCGAACCAACTAGTGTGGTCCATCGTCAAGACAAGTTGAAGAAACAGATCCAGCTTAGCATGATAAATAGTTTGAGCAGAGTCTCCAACGGCTAAATTGACTAATGGCTAATTTTGACCTTAGGACCCAGGTCTAATTATTATTTATTAATTTAATATTATTATTATTTTTATTATTATTATTTATCTTATTATTATTTATGGAAATAAGTTAAATTTGGTAAAAATACATAAATAAAATAATATTAATGGTTGGTTTAAAAAGGAATTTAATTATTTATTTAAATTAATTATTAAGATATCTATATATATATTTATTTATTTTAATTAAAGTTATAATATTAGGTTATTAAGATAAAAGTTAGGATTAATAAGTAAAATAATTTCAATGGTAAAAAAAAAAAATAATAATAATAATAATTTAATTATTTATTTAAATTAATTCATAATTATTATATATATATATATATATATATATATATATATATATATATATATATATATATATATATATATATATATATATATATATATATATATATATATATATATATATCATAATATTAGGTTGTTAAGTGATGGTTAGTTTATTTTTATTATTATTATTTATGGAAATCAGTTAAAAATATGACTACAAAGATGGTAGATTAGAGTTCACGAAATGATCCCTATGGATAAAATGAGTAGCGTGGTGGTGGGAATTCTTCTGACTTAGCAGAAACAATGAGAGAGCATCAGTTGTATGCTAAGCTTAGTAAATGCATTTTATTTTAGACAAAGATACATTACTTGGGGCATGTGGTATCCAAGGAAGGCATAGCAGTGGACCCATAAAAGATAAGGGCTATCATAGAATGGGAAGCTCCTAAAAACGTGGATGAGGTAAGATAATTTATGGGGGTAGTAGGTTAATATAGGAGGTTCATCAAGAAATTCTCACAAATTTCCTATCCTATTACATCATTGCAAAGGAAAGGTAAGAAATTTGAATGGACAAAAGAATGTGCATAATTTTTTGAGGAGTTGAAACAATTGTTGACAAATTCTTAAGTCTTAAAGATTGCAGATCCCGACAAAGAGTTTGTGGTATGTAGAAATGATTGCATGAGAAGACTTGGTGGAGTCCTTATGCAGGAAGGATAGGTACTATGCTATGAGTCATGGAAACTGAATGAGCAAGAGAAGAATTATCAGACACATCATCTTGAGTTGGCAGAAATAATCCATGCATTGAAGATGTGGAGACACTATCTTCTTAACAAGAGGTTTGTGTTGATGAGTGATCTTAGTGGATTGAGATACTTTTTTGATCAGCCGAATTTGAATGTTAGGAAATCTAGATGGTTTGCCATGATCAAGGAGTTTGATTTTGAGATCAGGTGCATCAAGGAAAAATAGAACAAGGTTGCATATTCCCTTAGTTGGAGGATACATATGAACTATATTACAACTATGAGCTCTTATGGGATAGATATACAGGATCATATCTTACAAGAAAGACAATAGGATGAAAGGCACATGGAGCTTATGCACATGTTACAACAGGGTATAGGTGATCAAGATGTCGACTATGGTCTGACAATAGATGGTTTGATCATATTTAGAGGCATGATCTATGTGGAAGATAACAGTAAGCTCAAGAAGCTTATCTTGAGGGAATTTCATGTTAAGACATATCCACGTCACCAAGGATATCAAAAGAAATTGAAAACAATGAAGAAGTTTTATTATTGACTGAATCTAAATAAGGACATGGTAGAGTTTGTGGCTAGATTCTTGGATTTTCAGCAGGTGAAGGGGGAATGAAAACATCTTGGTGGACTAATTCATATGATTCTGATTCTAGAGTGGAAGTTGGAGGTCATTTATATTGATTTCATCATAGTATTTTCCAAATACGTCTAAATAGCATGATTCCATCATGGTTGTGGTTGACAAATTGACTAAGGTAGTGAACTTCATTCCAATGAAGTCCACTTATTCAACTAACGATGTGTCACAGGTATTCATTGGAGATGTATGGAGGTTTCATGGTGTTGTAAGGAATATTGTATCAAATAGGGATGCTAAGTTCACTTCCATGTTTTGGAAGGTGTTTTTTGCAGGTTTGGGGACATAGTTAGCCTTCAACACAACGTATATTTTACAAACAGATGGAAATACATAGAGGGCCAATAGGATATTAAAGGAAATGTTGAGGATGCCTATGATGCATCAACAAAGGTGATGGGAGGAGTACCTTCCGTTGGTTGATTTTTCTTACAATGATGGGTATCAGGAGTCTCCGATGATGAGTCCATTTAAGGAAATCTATGGGAAGAGTTGTAATGCTCCCATCAGTTGGAGTGAGCCAATGAGCATAGTGTTGTTAGGACCATATATGTTGGCATAAATGGAACAAGAAATGCACATAATCAAGAAGAATATAAAGGAAACACGGGATAGACAAAAACCTTATGAAAATAAGATTAGGTTGTTTAGGGAGTTTCAGGTTGGGGAAAAGGTGTACCTGTGCATCAAGCCCAAGAAGAGCTCCTTGAGAATTGGATCATGTGCCAAGATAGAACCTTGGTTTTATGGACCTTTCAATATTATTGAAAGGATTCGACCAATAGCTTATCAAGTTGTGATACCCCCGACTGTGAAATTACATGATATTTTCAATGTGTCATTGCTTAAGAAGTATGTTAAAGATACTGATCATGTGATTGATTGCTCTGTCTTGTAGGTGGAGACATAAGGGGAAGTCCAATTGGAACCACAATGTAGTTTGCAGAGAAAGACACTCATGGAGCAGGTTAAAGTGCAGTGGAAGTACTTTGGGCCTAATGAAGCTACATGGGAGATGGCGGATCAGATGCAAGCTATGTATCCTTCTCTATTCACTGGTTGAGTGAATGGTTTTGGTATATGTACATATGTACATGGATGTAAATATTGCCATGAGATATGTTATAAAGCTCCAATAAGTAGTATGGTTGTCATGTCATTATGGTTTTCACATTATTATGTTGTCATGTTGGTTTATTCTCATTAGGTTGATCATTGTAAATAATGCAATAAGCTAAGCTATAAAGCTCCATGGGAAGTATGATTTTCTTTCAGTAGCGTTATTGGTTGTAGGTGTCATTCAACACCGAGGATGGTGTTCTCCCAAGGGGGAGTGGATTGTACCAACCCCGGGTTGAAACTTATTATAATAAACTTAATAATGGAAAAAATAATAACCAAAGTCACAAAAAGCTTATTCCAAGCACAATGTTGCGAAAAACATACTTGTGAGGATTTTCATTTGATTTATTATGGCTAAGAAAAATGGCAAAGGATTTGGAAAGGAAAAATGGAATTTTTAGCAATTTATTATGAAAATAATGGAAACTAGGAGAAAAGGAAAGTGAAAGGTCATGGGTTGCACATGAGGAGGAAAAATAATGGAAAATTGAAGAAAATAGAGAACTCATTAATAAAAAGGCTTCTAAGGATCAGTTGGTATCTTTTGTTAGTTCAGTTATGGAGATCTCTCTCTCTCTCTCTCTCTCTCTATTGTCTCTCTATCACACTCTTGTACACTTAGAGAATTCTTGGAGCAGTCTAGAATTGGATCAAGGAAAGGAAAGGAAGTGCAATGAAGGAAAGAGGAAGTGAAATTCAAGCAAGCAAGAGTAGGATCAAGCATCTATAATGGGTTTACCTGTAGGTATCATTTTGAATGTGTGATTTCCTCGCTAGTTTTGGCATGCATGGTACATTCATATATGTTCTTGGTTCTCTTGTTGTTATTTGCATGGGTTTTTTTAAGTGTGATAATGTTCTTTAGCCTTTCGTTGCCATTTCTAGATAGTCATGGTGTGTTGGTGGATTGTTAGATGGATTCAAAATTTAGTGAGATGGTCTCTAAATAAAAATGAATGTCATAGTAATCCCTGAACCAAACAATGAATCATGGTAAATACACATATTGTGTGCCTCAGTGGGCCTAGGAATCCTCGACCGGTGAATGCAATGATACATGGTAAATCCTATAGGTGTGTGCCCTTGATGAGGCCTAGGAATCCTCGACTGGTGTATGGCGGGATATACAGTAAAACCTAGAGGGTGGAGTCTCGATTATGCCTATGAATCCTTGACCAGTGCATGACCGAATATACGGTAAATCCTAGAGACTAGGAAGCAGGAAAATTCATCATTATGTAGGTGGAGAAATCTGGTGGCCTCCATGCTTGCTTAGGGCCTAGTGATCTGGTTGTGATTGCAGTAAAGCCTGATTATATTGATGAGAGTTGAGCTGGTTTGGCCTTTGGAAGCCTTAGTTTGGTTTGGTTGTGAGTCCCACATTCATGCTTGGAATATGGAACGGGCGTGATTGGCTAAAGAAAGATTTGGTTTAGCCAATCTATGGTCCGTTAGTTTGTGGAATTCTAGAACTTGGTTGACCTATTCATTCATCAATAAGAGATCTTTCTCCTTGGTATTTATGTATAAATGTATTGGTTCACATGTGATATTTATGGCTTCTATATCTTTGTTATTTATATTGATAATATGTTGGTTATGAGTATCTCCCATGACAAACTTGATGTATGGATATCATCACGATTTGATTAGTATTTCAAATTACAATGAACATATGACCTAATAGATGATTATACAACTATTGTGATATGGCATCAGTGCTTCTTGACAAATCTCAGATAAGTATGAGAACCCTATGATTAAATATAATTTTATGACATATAGATTACACAATTGTGACATGTTTGACGATTACTTGTACTTGTATCAATGTTTGCATTAGTACCTTTTTTCCATGTCATTTTGTCATTCTTGAAGTTTTTATGAATTTCTAGGGAGTGGCCTAAGTCCTGGCTCTAAAAAAGTGGCACAAAATTTGACGTCGCTGGCATAGAACTACCTGGAAAAGTCCATAGTTGTTGGCATACCATGTTGTGGGAGTGACTAGAAGGCATTAGTTGCATGCAGGGCTTGTCATGGGAGCTATTGAGGGTCAAGGTCAATCAAATGATTTTTTGTCTTGGTGGTTGATCATCTTCAGGGGTTGGTTAGATCTTAAGGGTTCTATTGCATGTGTGGAAGTTCATATTGGTTTTGTTTGTCGGTTCCACTTCCTTAAGGAGACCTAGGAGGTTGAATCACATCATAGTAGGATCTCGTCACATGTTTACCACAGTGGACCAGTTAGCTTGGGTAAATGTGGGAGGAGGGTGTTACAAATTTATATTTTCAAATACAAAATATGTAATTAAATATAAAATATGTAATTAACGAATAAAATTGCATTAAATAGTTAATCAAAGGTGTTGAATAGAAATTGGAAATGAAAATATTTTAAAATATTTAAGAATGATTTATAGTAAATATAACAAATTATATTTAAGAATGTAATATTTATTAATATATATAATTAATTTTTATAAATTCGTAAAATTGTTGTTTTTTAAATAGCTTAGATTAGTGTGAGATATTAAGTTCATTCTAATTATTACTATCATAATTGTCTTTTTACTATGGTGAATTGGTAACTTGCTTAAATTACAAAGAATTTATGATTTGTTTTATAAGTGGGTTGGCTTAATATCTGCATGATAGGGTGTCCATTGAAATCACAACTCTATAACTATTTTTGTTTTTTTATTTGTGACATCCCATTTTACTAATCACTCCTTCTCCCAAAATAGGGGACATTAGGTGTCCATGGCTGCCCCTAATAAGGACATGGGTAAACCTAGGTTCGAACTATCAACTTTTATAATAAATTTCTTGACAATTAACCTGATCACTAATGGTTCCATAACCACTTTTACACAAACACTAATTTTTATTCCATTTGCTATAAAATTACTTTGAGTTGGAGAAGTGAGACTATCTTAATTCATAAAATATTTTTTAAATCCCTTTTAAAATTATATTTGAAACCTTGTGAGGAAATCATATCCTAATATTATATTTATGATTATTTATCCCAAATACATTTTACAATAAACTCATCATACCCTCACATAGAATACATTACATGAGAATTTCATGGAAAAATGATGCATTACAAAAACATGAATATGACCTAAGTTGACAATATTAATATGGTCATAATATTTTTATTACATATGTCTCAATACAATACAAAAAGATAAGGAAAACTAAGAACACATATTAATATGTCCTACGTAATAAGTACATTCATCTCTATTTTTGTATTTTTATTACTAATTAGCTAGATTCATCTTAAATCTGATATCTTAAATCCCAGTCCACCAAATGCTCATAAAGATCAAATCCGGAGTTTAAATATCTCAGCTAAAATAATGACATAATGACGAAGTTTAAATATATCTAACCTAAAGTAAGGACATAATGACATTGTATAATGGATTTCCTCAGACATAAACACTTTAAATTTATACATCCATTTTTTCTTAAATCTTAAAGTTTAATGTTAATCAACATAACACTACATTATATAATGCGTCCACCGATCCGCACAATAATAAAAACGTTGCTCCTAAATGACAAAAGGAATCCATTCATTTCGATTAAGATTAGTCAAAAATTAGTTTTGACATCATTATTGAATAATGCATAACATAAACTTCGTGTAAACCGTAAAAATAGCTGGCAGAAGGATGTAAGTTCTGTAACCCAAAGCATCATTCAAATGCATTGTAGTGAGCATTTTATGTGGGAATTTATTTCATGTTTAGATGTAATAGTGAAACTCGGTGACTATAGTTGAGAATATATTTAAACACCTCTTAATTAAATTTTTCTATTTCAACTTAATGTGCATTATATTTTGTTAATTTTTTTAATTGATTGTTTAGATTGATTCTTAAGACAATATGTTCACATACTCAGTATATGTTTCATCGGAATGCTATGGTTTTTAATAAATTTAAAAATAATAATGTCTGAATGGCCATCAATTTGGATTTTCGAAGCATATTTAATTTTAGAATAACTTCCTTAAATCTTGGTTGTAAAGGATGAAAATCTTTAATACTTTTGTTTCTTTATCAAGACCTAGAATTCTTAAGGGTTAAGTAAAATCAAAGTTAATTAATAATAATATTTTTGTTGCAATAGTTAATAATAATTTTTTGTTGCAATAGTATTTTTTGGTTATATATTTATGAATGATATATACAAATGAAACTTTCAGCTATATAAACCATAAATCAACCACATTAATATTTTTAATATGATTATACTAATTCTACTCTATATAATATTAATAATAATATATATTAATAGTAATGTGCGTAATGAGTCTGGAGGTGTGTTGGCATAATAACTAATTGGTAGAAAATTCGAAGTGTCCATTAAATATCGGTTGGAGATGCGATTGCCATTACACCAAAACCCGCAGGTGTTAGTAAACAGAGACATCGCTAGATTTAAGCACATGCCACGAAACACACTGAGAGCATTAGATCATTCTTCTACACCGCCATTAATGGAAAGCACAACAATATCCAACATCAAATGCTCTTTGTTGGAGTCATGTAACTTTTCTAACTAATGTGTTGCTAAAAATTCAAAATATCCATTAAATGCATTGCTAAAAATTCAAAATATCCATTAAATGTCCACCGTCGAATGCTCTTTGTTGGAGTCATGTAACTTCTCTAAGAAATGCATTAGTGGAAAATAAACCCCGAATCTAAGTTGTAATCGTCATCATTTAACAAATCCATTTTCATAACAGTAACCGCTGGCTCAGTGTAATAAAACCTGCACTTTATACACACCTATGATCGTTTCGTTAATAACAGAGATTTTTGTGGTGAGTAGATTTTTAGGTGGATGTGAATCGATAAATGTTGGTAAAGATTGTCTTATTATAAATGCATAATAATAAGAATTAACAGATACACACCTGTGATCGTTTTGTTACTAATAAATAGTTATTTGTGGTGGATAATTATCTGTAAAGATTGTCTTGTTGAATTGTCGAATTCTTTAAAAAAAAAATGAAGGACAATAGTTTGACTTTGATCTTATACATTAAATTTCCGAAATTTGCGGTGACCTGAATTGTAATGCATACCCACCAAAATGTCTCGGCCATAGATTGGGATGGTCTGGATCAATTGCGACTTGGCTATCATTCATCGATTGTTTGTAAACTTATAGGAAGATCCTGTGTTCTGTACAGAATAAAAAAATGGTTTGAGTTTGAATAAAATGCAACATTTTTAAAGATAAACATTATTGAACTTAGAGGCTTATTATAAAGTCGAGTATGAGATCATTTGTAATTTCATCGGTGATCAGTAGGTGTAATTTTATCAGTGATTAATAAAGAGTGTAATTTTATTTGTGTTTAATATAGGGTAGTGTTTAATATTAAAAAGCCAAATTATATAATTAAAATATATATATATATATATATATATATATATATATATATTTGGTTAGTTATATTTAAAATTGTATCTTTTTCAAAGAAAAAGAAAGTTATATTCAGTCTCAAAAAAGATACATTTTCTTCATGATGAATCTTTCAAAACAGCTACATATCGGAGATAGTAACATGTGCATTCTAGTTGAGCATGCAATCTTATGAATATTCATCCCTATAACCAGTCCATATAGCTATTATGACCTATAATATATAGAAGATATCATAAAGATCTAATGTACTAGATAAAGTCATGCATGGTTGATAATAGACAATGTACTGAAATCTGAATTGTTTCAACTAGTTACTAATAGACACAAAGAAGGTCCATCACATAATAAAAAAGAAGAAATATATCTGGGTGAGTAGTATTATCTCGGTAGTGGCAGCACCCCGGCCTCCATGCAAGTATCTCCCATCTTGATCTCAATGTCTAAGCCATGCAGTTTGTCCATAATGCCCTTTTTGGTGAGACTGTTCACATCTAGATTGAACTCCCTGCTATTATGTTCAATCGAGGAGTGATGGGGTGAACTCCAGAGTGATGTGATTTGTTGTAAACAACCTTGAAGTGTGGGCTTGTATATGGTAGCCTGACCGCAGACGTAATCAATGATGATCTTGGAGTCCCAAAATATGTGAATAGTAGGAATATCCAAGAAATTAGCAAACCAGAGTAGGCCCCATAATGCCATTGCCTCTGCCTTTGTATCAATGCCTTTACCCACACCCCAGTGAACATGATATGCCTGCTCAGGTGAAAATAGGATCAAGAAACCGCATACGCATGTGCTACTTTGTGATGCACCGTCAAAAAACCCCTCAAGGTATATGATCTTTGGGCATGTTTTTGTTTATTTAGACTTTTTAGTATTCATGCCCATTTGTAGTTCATATGAGATCGTGCATCTGATTCTTTCCATCACCAAGGCACTATTATATCTGTAGTTGTTGAAGATAATGTTTTTCCTCCATCTCTAGATATCCCAAAGGAAAATAGGGGGAATATAACGTTAGGTAATGTGTTGCTGACTCCACCATTCAAGACAGTCAGGCATGCAAGTGAACTGTGGGAGTTGGAGACCATATATGGCAGCTAGATTTCACTAAATTTTAGAAACAACAGGACACATCATGAACAGATGTCAATTATCTTCTTCAGCATTCCTGCAAAGAATGCAAATCCTAGGACTAGACCAATTTCCTTTTTGAAGGTTTTCCCATGTCAAATCTTTATTTCTCAAGACTAACAAGAGAAAAGAGTGTTTTTTGTAGGGATGTGAGAATTCCAAAATTTAGAAAACCAGCATACCTCAGGATGTATGGTGTCCCAACAACAAAGTTGGCGATATGCATCTTCCACCATGATGTTGTCGCCCTTCGTTTTTCCCCTCCATACAATCGAATCTCTTTCCACATCTCTGCAAATTCTGGTCAGCTATAGTTGTGTGCGGATCTCTTCCCAATCGTCTGTGTTCTATCTAAACAACCCAAGTTCTGCAGAGCATTTCCAATTTGGGAAACTGTTTTTCGAAGTCGAAATGACTTGTTCCCAGAAGTATATTCCACTGTTGCTAAGACCATGTCGAAGGGAGGGGATCCGAGATTTTGTCAATATCATCAAGGCCCCGGATGTAATCCTGTCCAATAGCAATGTGGTGTCCAGTACCTAGTTTCCATGAGAGAAGTGATAGAAAATAATGATGGATCTTTGTAAAGCTGTGCCAGATAGCTGAGGCAGTGTTGCAGCCAATACATCCCCAATGCATCCAAACCATAAAGTCGATGTCCTTAAGGTATTTATGTTTTATGATTGAACTCCAGGTGTCGTATCCAAAGATCCCTCGCCATAAATATTTGAGCAGAAGATCATAGCCAAATCTCTTCAAATGCAATATGCCCCAGCCTCCCAGCCACTTCGACATGGAGATATGATCAATTTTGGTAAGATGATATTTATGCTTTTGCCACATTCCTCGACAAGATGAAATTAGCAATGATCCCATTTAATTTTTTGATGATGGTGATGGGTAGATGGAATAAGTGTGCTCAGTACACACCCATTTGAGTTATCACAACCTAAGTTAGAGTGAAGCGACCTCCCATAGAAAGGCATCTAAATTCCCAGCCTAAAATTTTCTGATAGAATCAGTCAACAAGCCACTGCCAATCTAGGATCATGTAATTTCATGGCGTAATATGGAAGCCAAGATATTTCATACCTCTAGACATATGCTCAGAAGCAACCCCAAACAAACTCTAAATGTGATTTTTTTGTTTATTGATATTACAACTCAATATAGAGGATCATCCTTAAGTCAATTCATGTCCATCCATTCCTCGAATATTCCTTGATACAAAAGAGATATGGAAAAAAAATTATACTCTCACTCTTTGTTAGAACTAAAATATTTCCATGTCAATATGAAATAAGATAATTTTATATCAACTTTTAAAATTCTTTCCAATATTTAAAACAAAAAATAAATAAAGTTGATATTATTTATATTTTAATTAAGTAAATCATTTTAATATCCACATTCACTAACTTAGTTTAATATCGACTTTAGAATATATATATATATATATATATATATATATAGATATATATATCAACAGCAATAAAATATTTCAATCTGAAATAATATTGAAATGTATTTAAAACTAGCATCTGCACCCAATGTTGCAAAGGAAATGCCATAAGGAATAAATTGAGGAACCATCGTGACATGTAAATGGTCATCGAAAATAAGAATTAATAAAAACGATTGCAAGAAAAGTGGAAGATATAGGTAAATGATTTACATTATCTGAATTTTATAGACATTATAATGTGTGTAACAAAGATTGGCTCTTGATCTTCTAATATATTTTTGTAAGTTTCAATAAAAAAATTATAAGAAGTAACTTATAATGGATTACACTTTCAATTTTCCACATAGTATCTCTCCAAGAAACATCCATATGAAAAGGAGATGTCGTACAATACCTCTTATCCATCTTTATTAAGTCATTACATTCATGTAGTGGGCATTTACAGTTTCTAGACGTAGATTTTGACTTAAGGAAAATGAAAAACTTTGATATCGTCAATTGACATAGAACATGGAACCTACACTAAAACTATATTATTCATTCCAATCAATATTTAATAATTAATGATTGCCACAATTTTTATTTTTTTCTTTTATCTTGGCACAAATCAATCTCTACTTTGGTACCGTGTTCGGTTTTTAGTCTGTCGGTGTTAAAATGTCGCCCCCTCATGTCACGTTCTCTATCGTGCAGAGGTAAATTTTGTCCATATTTTTATCCATCTTAACATATTATAAGATTTCTAACAAAGGTTAATGATGCTAGCCTAAGCTGCATATACCCCAATGATGCAGCCTAAGCCGCATATACCAACAGTATGCAAATAAAATTGCATGTCACACTATGTCTCCCAGGAATTCTAAGATTCCATACTTAGGAAACCTTCCATAAGTCAAGGTTTAACTCTCTTTAATTAAATGCTTAAGTGGAAACATTTCAGTTAACTATCCAAAGTCTTAACTTTAATAAACCTTTGAGCGGAACCTTATAACCTTTCATAATCTTTGGTTAATTCTTATTACCTGCACATATTTACCATACCATGGATTTAGACTTTGGTTAAACTCAACCTTAACCCATAAAATGTTAATCTGCTTAGTTCTATTATAATTTTTGTATAATAGAAATATCTCATAAACCACACTTAAACCTTACCTTTTTGCCATTCCACAAACCTTTTCACATACATCGATGCTCTACTTAGCACGTTAAATATCCATTGTTAATCTCATTCCTTGATCCGATGATTATCGTGGCACTCGATCATCAACTAACCCAGATCATGTCCACCATTGATCTGTTCTGCCCAATCCAATAGTTGTCGAGTCAATCGATCACCAACCAGCTTGACTGATCTCCACCATTGATCAATCTCGCTTGATCCAATGGCTATCGCACAATCTCGCGTGGAATCGTGCACGACCCATATCAAGTAGAGAGCACACGATAAAAGTGGTTTTCTCTCTCCATCGTTTTCTACGTGTTAGCTGCTAGAGGTAATCACATTTTGAAAGACTACTTGCCACATTTAGGGCGCACGAGAAACTGCTTACCCCTTGCAAAGACCACTCCGTCCCTCTATTAACACATGGTGTTAATCTCCGCCACTCATCTTCTTGACTTTATTTTGCGCGACTTAATCTTATCCGTCTATCACACACAATCTCATCCATCTATCTGATGGATCCAATGGTTCCTGAACGCTGTTACGTTCTTTTGGTTCTTAATGTGTAATCGCCCATTTGACTTTTTGCCTATGTATTTGTCTTTTCCTAATGATCTTCACTTGTTCTGATCTCAATCTCCACTCATGGCTTTATGTTTCCTTCACCTTCGTTGTAACATTAAAGGTTTTCCTCCAATATTGTCTATGTGTAAAACCATAACACTCCTCTTTGCACTTCTTCTCTGATTCTGCACACCTACAACCTACGTTACGCAGAATTACTCAATTTCACACACAACTTATAATTCAAATACACATCACACAAACTCAGAATCGAGTTATCTGTATTAATAAACAATCATTTGCACAGGAATTTCTTCCTCAACCTGATTTTCAATATCAGTGACCTTTCCTTTCCTGCCCATAGGCCTAAATGACTGACTCTCTGACTCCTGACTGACTAACTGACTCTCTACCTCACTACCATGCCTTTTAGGCTTACATTTATACAAAAGGTTCTATTTAACCAATTTTGGTTCAGATCCTTAATCTGTTGAACTAAATCCTAAATATCCTCTAAGTCCACTTTTAACTCTAGTAATCCCTAAGAATCCTCTCTATTTCCACAATTCATGACACCACTTTCTAGACTAAGACTTATAATTGATTTCCAACTCTCTCATCATCACTCATCATCACTCATGTTCTCCTACATTCGAGAGAATTTACAAATATCCTCACAATATCTAATTAATTCCTATTCTAATCACTCAAAACATTAATAATTACATACATAGGAATCTAACTTCCTTGAAAACACAAGACCCCCTAAGTTAACTAGAACATAATGAAATTGATAAGTTGTATGCTCTTGCATCAGACTCCCAAGGTTAAAATAATCACGATCTCCTGATCATCTGCTTCCGACCTTTGTCTTCTTGGATCCTAAACTTTGTTCTTAATTTGTCTTTGGTTGTTGCTATTGTTTGTTGTTGTTCTCTAGGTTTCCATACTTTATGTTTCTTTTCCCTTTCACAGTCTACTGTTTTATTTCTCTTGCTGCTACCTGGTCTTCTTACTGCTTCTTTCTCCTGAGGCACCTCCATCATCAATCTTATTATTCTTTCAATATCTATGTCAAATTTATCTTTTGATTGATAATTACTTTTCCATTTGTACTCTGTCCACTCATCTTCAAACTATTGTTTATTGTCTTCTCCTTGAAGTTGTTGGTTTCTTACTACATCCTTTTCATCCTTACCCTCTTGCTGTTGTCCAAACAACCTCTGTTCAATATCTGTAAATTTACTTTCAAAAAGTAAATTGCTCTCCAATTCCCCTTGTACTTGATTCCTCTCAAATACATTACTATGATGTTCATCAATTCCAGCATACTTTCCTTCCCCTTCCATCTTTACTTGGCTTCTCATATGTGCCAAATTTTCTCTAAAATCTACAAAAAAACCTGCACTCACAAAACAATTATTAAAATGAAAAACATAAGGCCTCAGTGCCTCTTCTTCCTTAAGAAACGTTTCAGTATGTTGATCTGACTTTTCCTCCTCTATTAGCACATCAGTATGCTAATTCAACCTCTTTAAGGAATCCTCCAAAGGACTCTCAAAACTGTTAGAAAATCTCTCTTCCACACCATCTGCTTCAATGATGTCTTTCTGCTCATGTTCACTGTAATGAACTCCTTCCTCTACAATCACACTATCATACTCTGAGTTTTCTAGCAAATACTCCAGTAATTCAAGTTCTGTGTGACACTTCATAAGTATTTCATCATCACTTATAATTCCTGCATTTATACACAATATATCGGTTTGAGAATTACAAGGTTCAACAGTCTCAAGTGTTTCTTCACATATCAGCTCTTTGGACTAATTCTCATCTCCTTCTTTCACAAGAAATTGTTCCTGTGTTATAACATTTTCAAACATCAATGTATTACTGAATTCTTTTTGCTGTAATAATTCACTGTTTTTCCCATTTAAGAGACATTCTCCATCCTTATTTACTTCAGAGTATTCATCTTGCAAAAGATACTCTTCCACACATTTGACAGCTTCAAAGGACTGCTCATCCTCTGCAAAACATTCCATTGTTAGTGACCAATCATTAGATGTCCTTTCTCCCTTTGCTAAATATTTAGCCTAGACTTCTTCTTTCTTAACATATTTCAGTACATGTCCTTCTTATTCAATGTAATTTTCCTTGTTGTCCCTCTGTAACCCTTCTTCAAGAGCTATCCTTGTCCCATCATCTGCATTAATATTCTCCTGCATTTTTTCTGCATAAATAACATTAATCAAATTCATTATGTTACCTCTCTAAGACAATATTCCTTCGTTCTTCATCAGAATAAGATCTTGATCTTTCATCTCTATGATGGTTTTAAATGACTGTCTTCTCTCATTAAGTAACTCATCCATAGACTCTTTCTAATGTAACCAGTCAAATTCTTCCTCTTCTGAGAAATTTCCTTTGTCACCTTTTACTTCAAGTTCTTCAACTATTCTTAAGACATCTTCAAAAGGTTGTGTTTTCCTTGTAATAACTATAGTCACAAACAAGCTATCAGTTTTAAAGGCATAAAACCTTGTGGTCTCACTTGATGCTTCAGTCATCATATCTCGTTGCTGTCTTGAATTCTCATAATAATTCATAAGATATTCCACAGATCTCCAGTATCCATCTTTAACCAGAACTTCACCTTGATCTACTTCACAAATGGAAACTTCAATTTCCAACTCAACCTCTCTGAGTTTTTCTAGCAGCCACTTCACTTGCCTCTGTTGTAGCCTTCTCTGTAACTTAGACCATTTTACCGCCTTTTTCCTCAATACCCAACCCCGTCTTTGGTTTTCTTCTAGTATCATCCTTAATACACTAAGTTGTTCTCTTAACTCTGTAATCTCCTTGTCACGCTCCTCTTGACTCATCCTCTTGCCATTTGCCTTGGAAACCTCCTTCTTCACTTTTCTCTGTTTTGGTCTTTCGAAGAACCTCTGTTATCTCTATTATTACTATCAGTAGTCATCTTCTTCTTTATCTTCATGAGTTCCTCACTCACTTACTATGAGCCGCATTAAAGCCTTTGCAACAGTAAGTCCTCCCTACTGCCACTTACCTCACCAAGCTCTCCTCTGTACTTGGTCTTTTGGCAAGAACTTGGTTCTCTATTCTCTCGAACCTCTTCTGCTCCTTCCAGGCTTCAACTCATCTACACCTTTCTATCCTCTTTATCCAATCTTTGTTGGAATTCTTCAAGATTCTGCCAAATTCTTCTTTCATTCAGAAATTCTTACCAGCTTTCTTCATCCCTGAGCAATTCTACCCACATCTTTTGTGGAATTGCCTTTATGATCTTTCTGTGAGCTGCAACAATACCTTTTCAGTAACAAGTCTCCTTCTTGCTACACATGCCTCACTAAGATTCTCTCCTCTAAGCTCAGTATTTTGACATCTCTCTGGTTCTCTCCTCTGGAACCAATTGAGCCCTCCTTGCTCTAGGTTGTTGCAATCTTCTCACCTTCTATCTTCAAGACCTCTGCATGATCTTCTTCTACTATTCACCAGCACTTTGAATGGATTTTTCTCTATTGCCTTTGCATCTGCAATTCTACTACACTTTATCTATGTGTGCCTACTATTTTTCAGATTTAAAATCTGATCTCCTCTTGTCTCCATACACACCTTCAAAACATAACTTTGTTCTAATTTTTCTCAAAGAATTCTTACACACATAATTTCCTTGTTCTGCTCTGATACAAAAATGACACCAGCCTAAGCTGCATATACCCCAATGATGCAGCCTAAGTCACATATACCCACAGTATGAAAATAAAATTGCATGTCACACTATGTGTCCCAGGAATTCTAATATTCCATACTTAGGAAACCTTCCATAAGTCAAGGTTTAACTCTCTTTAATTAAATTCTTAAGTGGAAACATTTCATTTAACTATCCAAAGTCTAAAATTTAATAAACCTTTGAGTGGAACCTTATAACCCTTCATAATCTTTGGTTAATTATTATTACACACGCATATTTACCATACCATGGATTTAGACTTTGGTTAAACTAAAACTTAACCCATAAAAAATTAATCCACTTATTCTATTATAAGTTCCATATAATAGAAATATCTCATAAACCACACTTAAACCTTACCTTTCTGCTAGTCCACAAACCTTTGCACATACTTCAATGCTCTCCTTAGCACTTTAAATCTCTGTCATCGATCTCATTCCTCGATCTGACCATTATCGCATCACCTGATCATCAACTAACCCAGACGATCTCTACCATTGATCTACTCCAACCAATCGAATTGCTATCGCGTCACCTGATCGCCAACCAGCTTGGCTAATCTCCATCGTTGATCAATCCCGCTTTATGCAATGGCTATCATGCAATATCATGTGGAATCGTGCATGATCGATATCAAGTCGAGAGCACGCGAGAAATTGGTTTTCTCTCTCCATCATTTGCTACATGTAAGTCGCTAAAGGTAATCGCATGAAATTTTGAAAGACCGCTTACCACCTTTAGGGCATGTGAGAAACTGCACCGCTGATTTCATGGACCTAGATTTCGTGTAGCTATTAGATAGACTTAAAAATACAGAATTCACTCATGGCAAAAGCAAAGAGTAAAACAAAGTAAGGTTGGAGCAACACAATAAAAACCTTATATTGAATTATAAATCATGAAAATACATTCACATGAGACTGTAGTTCATTCACCAAGTAAAACAAAGGTTTACAGCGATTTATACTTCACACAGAATAACACACAGTAAAACACAGTAACTATTGTTTTCACAAGGCCACCAAAATTTTCTCCACCATTTTCTCCTCAGAGACTCTCGCTCTCTTTCTCTCCAACTCTCTCACCCTCTTACATGCAAAATAGCTTTTACATACATATTTATCTCAACATACAATTTTTCTTCATTAATGCATGACAGCGCAAATAATTAATATAATGTTGTTATTGAGTGTGGGCAATAGTCGCAGAATGAATTCTTTCCATATCTATTTACCAAAATACATTAAATGCCTTAAATTCCTTGTTGCGTTTCGGAAAGGTTCGCATGGTACTTCTGTTTTGGCTTCATTCCTTCCATCTTCAAACATAGATGAAACCTGCAAAAATACTTCTGACAAGTATGCATGTTGTCAGGGTGTTTAACATGGTGGTTGGGATTAATATTTCCAACACTTCCCCTTCATAACAATTGTTGCCATTGACAATTCCCAAATAGTTTCTGAGATAAAAAATAGCATTCATGTCCCAATGGATCTGCGAAGATATTAGCAAATTGTTCCTATGACCTATAGTGCTGCAACACAATTTCACCATTGTTAATCAATTCTCTAATAAAATGATATTTAGCATCAATATGCTTGGTCCTCTTGTGAAAGACAGAATTCTTTGACAATGCAATTGCTAAGGTGTTATCACAAAAAATAGTTTTCGCTCCCTCTTGGTCATGATGAAGATCCCTCAACATCCTTCTCATCCAAACTGCCTGACACATTGCTATTGTTGCTGCGACATATTCAACTTTTGCTGTTGATAGTGACACTATTGGATGCTTCTTTGAGGCCCATGAAATGGCTCCAAAACCCAAATGAAAAACATATCCTGACGTGCTCTTTCTATCATTGACACTTCCTGCCTAATCACTGCTAGTGTAACAAACTAGCCTAAAATCACTTGTTGCTATGTACAAAATGCCATATTGTTTTGTGCCATTGACATACCTTAAAATCCTTTTCTCTAATTGCTAATGCATCTCCTTGGGCGTCTCCATAAACCTTGACACCAAACTTATTGCATACATTATATCTGGCCTAGTGGTGGTCAAATACATCAAGCTTCCTATCATGCTTTTGTATAATGTCGGATTGACATTGCTACTGCAATCTTCTTTGCTCAAATTCAACCCCATGATAGTTGGAGTTGGTGCAAACTTGTTGTTCTGCATTTTAAACCTCTCCAAAATGTCTGCCACATACTTTGCTTGAGAGATAAAATTGCCATTTTCTGTTTGCTTCACTTCTAGGCCCAAAAAATATCTTAGCAATCCCAAGTTAGTCATTTCAAATTCACTCTTCATGACTTCTTTGAAATCAGCGATGAGGAAATCATTACTTCCTGTAAAAATCAAATCATCTACGTATAAGACGACAATGAGAATCTTACCTTCACTCTCTTTGATGTAGAGAGTGGGTTCACCGTCACATTTGTCGAAACCATTGTCCAACAAATAAGCATCTATCCTGTTGTACCATGCACACGTTGCTTGCTTCAACCCATAAAGGGATTTCCTCAACTGATACACTTTGTCTTCCTCGCCTTCTACCTCATAACCAAGTGGTTACGCAACATAAACTTCCTCTTTCAACGCCCCATTTAAGAACATTGATTTTACGTTCATTTGATACACTGTCCATTTATGCTGTGCAGCAATCACCACAACTGCACGCAATGTCTCCAACCTCATGACTAGCGTGAACATCTCCGCGTAATCTCTTCCATGTTACTGCTTGTACCCTTTAACAACTAGCCTTTCTATGTGCCTTTCAATCTTTCCCTCAATGTTTCTTTTGGTCTTATAGACCCACTTCACTCCAATGACATATTTTCCTTTAGAAAGGTTCCCTAACTCCCATGTGTCATTCGTATCTATTACTTCTATTTCTTCCTCCATTGCCACAACCCATTTTTCTTCTTTTACTACATCTTTAAAATGGATTGGGTCATCTACATGACAAATTAATGCAAATAAGGAATTCAGACCAGCGCTACTATCAACTTCTTCTTGCTCATAAATTTCATTTAAATTTTTGAATTTTGGTCTTCTTGTGCTTGCTAAAGATGGGCTTGACATGTCACTAGGTGTTGCGCTTTGCGGCATTCTTGGAGAAGCACTTTCTTGGCTGCGTGAAACTGTCCTATTATTTGTTGATGGCGTTGCTTGTTGCCTGCTTTGTTACACTTGAATAGGAGTAGAGGGAGTCACTGTTTAGGAATTATTTGTTGTTGTTAATTCCTCTTTGTCCTCATGTGGTATACATGCTTTGACATTAATTGTCTTCTCTAAACTTCCATCCCATGCTTCCTCTTCTATGAACTGCACATATCTGTTGATTATGACTTTCTTGGTTGATGGATTTTAGAGCTTGTATGCCTTGGATTCATCACTATATCCAAAAAATATTCATTTCTCCCCCTTGATGTCCAACTTCTTCCTCAACTCATCGGGGACATGTGCATACGCCACACATCCAAAAACTCTCACTCCATGCCTCTTCAGGAACTATGTTCTAGATTCTTTTGGTTGGACATCTATTCATTATATATGCTTCACAAGCGACAACTTCAGCCCAATAATCATTTGTAAAATGATTTTCCTTCATCATACTTCTTGCCATTTCCGTAATGGTCCTATTCTTCCTTTCTACCTCACCATTTTGCTGAGGTGTATACCTTGTTGTAAATTACTTGTGAATTCCATGCTCCCTGCAAAATTGAAGGAAGTCATTTGATATGTGATGGCCACCTCTTTTAGTCTTGAGGACTTTGATGTACTATCCACTTTGCTTCTCAACAAGAGCTTTGTATTGGCGAAAGCACTCAAACACTTCAATTTTCTATTTTAGGAAATAAACCCATGTCTTCCTTGTGTAGTCATCTATGAAGGATAGTTCATAGTGGTTGCCACTAATTGATGGTGTCTGCATTGGTCCACATAAATCGAAGTGGACAATCTCCAATGGTACATTTGCCCGTACTAACTTTCCTGCTAGAAATGTCTCTCTATGTTGCTTTCCTAAGATAAATCCTTCACATAGGTTTTCTACTTTTTCTATGGGTGGTAGTCCCTTCACCATTCATTTCCTATGTAGAAAATGCAAAACTCCAAAGCTGAGATGACCAAATCTCAAATTCCATAACCAATTTTCATCTTTGACCTCTACTTGAATGTTTACTTGTGTGACAGCTACACCTTTTCTTCCATCTTCTTTTGAGTTCATTGATAGTTGTGCTTGTACACCCTCTTCTTTCAAATCTTATTTTAATTTTAGGGGAACCATTATATTGTTTGTCATATGAACCTTTGCAATCAGCTGTCTACTTGAGGCCTATCCAAAATTGTGCATACATCATTCCTGAAAAAGACATTGTAGCCCTTTTGCAAGAGTTGTCCATGCTTATGAGGTTATGATTCAGATCGGCGAAAAAGTAAAAATATGATATGTACTTCTTCTTCCCCTTATTTGTTAGGATATTAGCTCTTCCTTTTCCGATGAAAGAGACCTTTCTATCAGTGCTTAATGTCACTTCAAATTTAACACTTTCATCTAGATTGGAAAAATTTTCTATGTTTCATGACATGTGGTAGCTACACCTTGAATCTAGATATACCATATATCACTTTGTTTTTTGTGTGCTACATTACAATTTAAAAACATGCTATCATGGTTCTGATTTTATTTTGTGAAATTTACACTTGGTTTGTTACTAATGTCATATTGCTTCTTTCTACATTCAGTTGCATAATGACCATACTTCTTACAATAATGACATTGAACTTGAGATTTATCATACCTCTGACCTTGTGCTTGATCTAGGCTTGGGCCTTGACTTGGATTTTGATTGTTGTCTCTTCCACCTCTGTGTGGGCTTCTTCCTCTTCCTCTATCATATGATCTTCCTGTCCCTCGACTTTGACCAAATGATACTTGTGTCTTGAAGGCATGCTCCAATGAGGAGCTTGTTGCTCTATTCATTCTATGTTCATGAGAAATCAGTGATGCATTAAGTTCATCCACTAATAACTGTGAGAGATCCTTTGTCTCTTTTATGGCCACAACAATGGCATCAAACCTTGCTGGCAAACTTCTCAAAACTTTCTCAACTATTCTTCTTTCCTAAAGTGTCTCACAATGAGACCTGATTTGAGTAACCATCTCACTTACATGTGTAAAAAATGAGTCTACATTCTCAGACACTTTCATACAAAGTGTTTCAAAGTCTCGTCTCAACATTTTCATCTTTTCTGTCCTGACTTTTGCCATTCCTTGGCAAGCTGTCTGGAGCATGTCCCATGCTTTCTTGGACATTGTTGCTGCTACAACCCTTTGGAAAATACTTTCATGGACTACTTGGAAAATATAGAACAGGTCTTTTGAATCCTTCTTCATGTTGTCCCTTAACAAATCTCTTTCTGCTTGAGATAAGGCATTGTACGCTGCTGCATTTGCTGGTTCTTGAAAACCATACTCCACCAAATCCCATTATTGTAATAGCCAAATAATCATAATGTTTTCCATTAAACTGAGGTATTTGAGGATTAGTCAAGCTTGTGCTTAATGTTTCCATTTCTGAGTGAAAAAAAATATTTCTACCTACTGGTAAATATGCTGACAACAATCTCACCTCAAAACAATTTTAACTACTAGTAAAAACACTTGCTTTTACACTAACATGTTTTAACCCGCACTGATACCAAGTTAGAAAAGAATTTATGTGTAGAGGCAAAGGGGTGTGACTTTTGTGGAGTTGATTTCACGCAACTATTACATAGACTTAAAAATACAGAATTCACTCATGGCAGAACCAGATAGTAAAACAAAGTAAGGTTGGAGTAACACAATAAAAACCTTGGATTGAATTCTAAATCATGAAAATACATTCAGATGAGACTGTAGCTCATTCACCAAGTAAAACAAAGTTTTACAATGATTTATACTTCATGCGGAATAACACACAGTAAAACACAGTAACTGTTGTTTTCATGCGCCCACCAAAATTTGCTCCACCATTTTCTCCTCAGAGACTCTGGCTCTCTTTCTCTCCAACTCTCTTACCCTCTTACATGCAAAATAGCTTTTACATACATATTTATCTCAACATACATTTTTTTTCTTTAATGCATGATAAATAAAATAGTTAATATGATGTTGTTGTTGAGTGTGAGCATAATTGCACAGGTGTTTGCGGAGCGTGGGAAATAGTCATGGAATGAATGCTTGCCCATATCTATTTACCAAAATACATTAAATGCCTTAAATTCTTTGTTGCGTTTTCGTAAGGTTTCACGTGGTACTCTTGTTATGGCTTTAGTCTTTCCATCTTCAAACAAAAATGCAACCTACAAAAATATTTTTGACAAGTATGGCTTCTGTCAGGGTGTTTAACGTGGTGGTTAGGATTAATATTTCCAACATCAAACTCATTCTCATAAGGATAGGTAAGTCTTACAAACGTATAACATTCCTTCAGCATGCCATGGGGATCATGTATCCTGAAGGTACCTGTGAGAAGATTTAATTATTTAACATTATCCATTTCTTTAACGATGCACAGAAACTTTTCCTAAGCATAATCGTATATCCTTATCATAAAACTTCACCACGACCTCTTATTATTATTCACCAAAGCAAATGCCACTTTGACTCCCACTGTCTCTTATACAATTTCATGAATTTCTAGTTGATCAGGCACAATTTAAGGAATGAAGTGTGGTAGTGATGAACAACAAAATACTCTAATGTATGTGTAGTTTTCTTTATAGTACAAATTCTCCATTCCCCGAATAGTAAACTTTGCCTTTTCTAATAATTGGGCTACTTGGAACCCGAAGTGTATCTGGTAAATCATGGCCAAAAATTGATAGCAAAGTTCATAAAATATCTTAGGAAACTTATCTATCCATAATTATTGGGATTAGGTATGAATATGAAGGAGTGTCAGAGTCCACTTCCAATTAATTCTTGGAAACTTGTTTGCAATGCAAAGGTAATCCACCAAATATGTCGGCATGTAGAAGGATGTGATTTGATTCACTAGGACATCTTTCACCTTCGACAGAGGCTTCAATAAATTAGTGGAGATAATGTTAGACCAATTAAATATATGCCCCTTAAATCCTACCTCTCTTGCTAGAGGTAGTCATTCAATCTTGAAATGTGAAGCATTAAATTCTCCAAAGAGCTGGCTAATCATTGGCGTGAGGTGGTGGAAGGGATCTTGTAGATATTAGCTGGGATATTACTTATTAGTACATTATTTGAATGCTTATGTGTCCCACCACCAACTCTTTATAATTTTTATTTTTATGGATTTGGGATGAGCCATGAAGAAATATTCTAAGAATTGTTTAGCCAGTTTCACTTTGTCTGGTTGAAAATGGTACATTTCCTAGAATGTTGTTATGAAACCAGCTCACAAATAGATAGAAAAGATAGATCAATGCCTTAGAATTCAGCCTCTTTGAGGGGGCAACCTCCTTTAAATTACACAAATGAACAATTCTTCGATGATTCAAATGACAAAACCTCCTTTCTATATATAGGAGTCTGACAGTTCACAATATAACCAAGCCGACCTAACAATAATAATATAAAGGCACAAAAATAACAATAGAGGGATTGTATGGGGCATAGTAAAAACAATATGCCGACAATGGGGGCACAAAAATATTAATAAGGGATACAACTACAATAGTAATGGGGGAATCACTAGTATTATAGGGACCCAACATGCCCCTCTCCTTCAAAAAAGTGTTGTCCTCAATGCTTGAGTAGTTCTGGATGCTTTTGTATAAAATTCTCATCCTCCCATGTGGAATCTTCAACGGATAAGTTCTTCCACTTGATGAGACACTCCAAAATTGATCGATTTCGTAGCTGTCGAGTTCTTGTTTCTATAACTGCTTCTGGTTCCAATATAATTTTTCCTTCCTCATTAAGGTTTGGCAATATTGTTTGAACTGGGAGCTTGTCGCCTATAACCTTCTTTAAACATGGAACATGGAAAATTGGGTGTACTCGAGAAGCTGCAGGAAGATCCAATTTGTATGCCATAGTACCAATCTTTTGCAACACCTTGTACAGACCATAATACTTTGGTGATAATTTATTATCATTCCTAGCTTGCTTGAGGGACATTTGTTTATATGGTTGTAGCTGTAGGAATACCCAGTCACCTACATCAAAAATTCTTTCGCTGCAATGTTGATCTTCCTGTTTTTTCATTCTATTCTGTGCCAACACGAGGTTATCCTTTAAGAGTTGGAGAACTTATTGTTGATACTCGATGTGATGTTCCACTGCTTGAACCTTAGAATTTTCTCTTAAATATGATGTGATGGATGGTGGATGATATCCATAAAGTTCCATAAATGGGGTCATATGGAAGGAAGTGTTATACCACCATTCAGCCAGAGGCAACCATTTGACCCATTGTGTATGTTTATCAGATACAAATAAATGAAGATATCCTTCCAAACATTTGTTTACCATCTCAGTTTTCCCATCAGATTGAGGATGATAAGATGAGCTATGAGATAATTGAGTACCAAGACAAGAAAATAATTCTGTGAAAAAATTTCCAGTGAAAATGGGATCTCTGTCACTTATAATAATCTTTGGGTTTCCATGTAGCTTTTGAATTATTTTCATAAATGCAGTAGCAACTGTACTGGCTTTAAATGGATGTGATAATGCAAAAAAATGTGCATACTTGGTAAGTCCATGGAAAATTTTAGGGGCGAATGTTCGCCCTTTGGCGAAATTAAAGGGTTTTAAATTTTTAGTGGGCGAATATTTTGTATCATAGTACATTTTTACAAATCGTCTCAAATAGCCCACCTTATTTTAAGGGAGAGAGTAAAAAAGGTAAATTTAGCCCTTGAAATTAAGAGTTACAACCTTCCATTCGCCCTAATTTTCAAGAATAGGTTTTATTTAAGTGAATCCTATGGGCCAAATACCATATTTATAAAAGAGGTATGGTAAATTAATAAAAATATAAATAAATGAGAGGTATGGTAAATAAATAAAACATTTTTTATATTTACTCCATAAGTCACCTTATAAACATGAAAGGGTGTAAACAAATAAAAATATAAATAAAGTGGTGGTATGGTAAATAAATAAAACATCTTTTTATACTTACTCAAAAGGTACGGTAAATAAACAAAAATATAAATAAACTAGACGTATGTTAAATAAATAAAACAACTTTTTATATTTAGTCGATAACCCTCTTTCTATTTATGAAGGCTCAAAAAAGAGGTTTTATTTAAGTGAATCCTATGGGCCAAATACCATATTTGTAAAAGTGGTATGGTAAATTAATAAAAATATAAATAAACGAGAGGTATGGTAAACAAATAAGACATTTTTTTATATTTACTCCATAAGTCACCTTATATTTACGAACACTCAAAAAAAAATGCGTTATATCTAGGTGAAACCTATGGGCAAAATACTATGGGCCAAATACCATGGGCTAGATTATTATTAATACCATGCAAAAAAACATTATTAACCCTAATATTAGTATTAATAAAAATAAAAATGGCACATGGTAATGACCCATGGTATCCACGTGGAATGTAGCCTATTTAAATGGGGGAATTAAACCAGCATAGATCCATATTTACTCTGGATCTACTAAGCCCCGAGAGGTATCAAATATCATGATATGAGAACTAGCATAGAGTGAAAAAATATTTGATCCCTCTCGGGGCTTGGTGGATCAAGAGTAACAATGGATGTTGTAATTTAATGTATGTTAAACATTTTAACTTGGTTAAAATAAAAAATAAAATAAAAATCAATTATTAATTTTATTAATTTTTATAAATTACTAATAGTAATTTTTATGCTGCAGGTTTATGATAACCCACGGTATTGACCCATGGTAATACCATGGTATTCATGTGAGCATAGACTATTTAAAGGGGAAATTCTATCATCTTAGATCCATCTTAATTTTGGGTCTACCAAGTACTCAGAGGGATAAATAGATTTCATCCCCCTACGAGTGGTAGATGTGGAGTTAAGATGGATATAGGTTGGCTTTTATGATAATGAAGATACTAAATAGACCTAGGAAATTATATTGTAGAAACATCTTAATGTCAATGGTTAAAGCTACATTTAGTCACTTCACAAAATTTAGTAAACAAATACCAATATCTCCATTAATATTGGTTTTTAACTTTTTCTTATTTAGCAAAAAAAATTCAAAACAATGAAACCTTATCACTCTTTTGCATCACCCTGGCAGAACATTTCTCAGCATTTTTCAAACGTTCTCAATATGATATCTTCATGAAAAAGTTTAGGTACTGATGTTGGATTAGTTGTTTGAAAAATAAGTTGGTTTGTACAACCTTTCATCTTTTGTGCTATTCTTAGTTTGTCCTAATGATTTGTAGGGGTTGGAGCCATTGCACCATATTTTCCTAAAAGGTGGAGATTTTTCACCAAAAAGGAAATTAATCTACATGCTACAACACTATTAAAAAATGCGAGACCTATGAGGGTAGTGAATTATGCTAATAAGCAATTTAGATTGGGAGAGACAAAATTAAATTTTATTATTTAATTGAATATTTCCAAATAAAATAATAATAAATCTACATTTATATATTCATATATTGATTGGAAGGATTCTCACAATGGTCACTTCTTTCAATTATATCCCCTTCAAGCCCTTGGGATACCTAATACTTTCTTATATAATATATTTGGGGCTTGCTACTTGTTGGTGTGTTGGGGTAAACAAACTTGATGTGTTTTTCTTTATCTCATAGTTGGAGTCTATGGAATAAGAAATAAAATTGATAACTTAAAAAAAGTGGTAGCTTGACAAAAGTTGTAGAGAAAAGATTAATCTCTCCTACCTTGACAGAACTCGTTGTCAATATCAACACCTACAATAACTTTGTTGTGGAATATTATCAAAACTAATAGAAGGATATGAAAGAGTGTATTGTAAGAACCTTGACAAATACGACCACTGAAACTTGGAACATTGTTTGTAGGAAGAGAAAATTATGTTTCATTTTCCAAACATGTATGTTAGTATATTACAGTTTAATGAATATGTTTTCTTATTATCATATATGGTTTCATACTTTAACAAAACATTCGTCAAGACTTCACAATGTTTTATTATTCAGTAAAACATTTTCCAAGATCTTACAAGATTTTCTAATTCAGTGAAAGATTCTCCATCACTTTACAAGATAATATAATCTGGTGAGAGATTCGCCAAAAAAATTATATATACATATTATATTATTGATAAAATCACCTCCCATTTTTCCTATGTATCATGGGGATTAGCCCATTTATTATACATATAAATTTAGGGTGGTTCTTAAAATTTTCCCTGGGTAAGTCTCTCGACTACCAGCATGATGACACTCTTTCCTTTGGACCTGGGTAAACTTGTGATGAAATCCATTGAAACCTCCTCCCAATGTTGGCTTGGAATGGATAAAGGTTGTAATAGACTTGGGATCTTAATTGTTTGAAATTTATTTTGTTGGCAAACCAAACATTCCACCACAAACTTTTGAATATTTGATTTAAGGCCAACCCAAAAAAATTCCTTCTTAACCCTGTGGTATGTTTTTAAAAATCCTGAGTGCCCTCCTAAGGGAGAAGTGTGCAATTCCATAAGAATTTTTTGTTTGAGTTAGGAATTCTTACAGAGGTATAAGTGATCTTTGTACCATAACGAATCATTTTTCCAGCTAAATGTATCAGATGTATTGGAATCTTGTTGTAACTTTCGAATAAGTGCCCCCAATTCTTCATCATTCTTCCATTCCTCCCTTGATTCATTTATCCAATCTGGTTGGAGAGTAGAAATGGCGAAGAACAATGCTTCCACATCCTCATCCTTTCTTAAGAGTGCATCTGCCACAACATTTTCATACCCTTTTTTGCAGATGATTTCAAAGTCATAAGCCAACATCTTTGTGACCCATTTTTGTTGCTCTTCAGAGGATAATCTTTGTTCTAAAAAATATTTAAGGCTATCATGATCCGTTTTTACCTTGAAGTGTCTTCCCATTAGGTAGGGTCACCATTTCTTAAGTGCATGTAGTATTGCGAACATTTCCTTCTCATAAATATCTTTGTGTAAATACTTTCCCTTGATTGGATGACTTTAGAAAGAAATGGGTCTTCCATCTTGCATTAAAACAACACCAATTCCATTTCTTGAAGCATCACATTCCACTATAAAGGTTTTTGTGAAGTCTGGTGTAGCTAAGACCAGTGCTTAGCACATTGCCTCTTTAAGATGTTCGAAGGCCTTTGCTACTTCTGGAGTCCATGAAAATGCATCTTTCTTCAATAATGTTGTTAGAGGTGCTGCTATTCTCCCATAATTCTTAACAAACTTGCGATAATACCCTGTCAACCAGAGAAATCCTCGCAGATGCTTTATGGATGTGGGGATTTTCCATTCCTTAATGGCTTTAATTTTTCTAGGGTCTACCTTAACACCTTCATGAGATACAATATGACCCAGATATTCCACCTCATGTACTCCAAAGAAACATTTGGAGCTTTTTGCATATTATTGATTCTCCTCCAATAGTTGTAGCACCCTGTCAACATGTTCAACATGATCCTTCCAAGACTTGTTGTAGATTAGTATATCATCAAAAAATACTAACAAAAATTTTCTAAGGAAGGGTTTGAAAATGGAATTCATCAAACCTTGAAATGTAGAAGGTGCCTTGGTAAGGCCAAAAGGCATGACCAAAAATTCATAATGACCCTTGTGAGTTCTAAATGTTGTTTTTGGAATGTCTTCAATCTTCATTCTGATTTGATGATATCCTGAACGAAGATCCAACCTGGTGAAGTAAATTGATCCATGCAATTCATCCAATAATTCATCAATGACAGGAATGGGAAATTTATATTTAATAGTGAGCTTATTCAGCTCCCTATAATTTGGACACATGCGCCATGATCCATCCTTCTTATGCACCAATACTACTGGAGCAGAGATAGAACTTTGACTAGGTTGAATTATACTAGCCTCTAGCAATTCTGGTACCATACATTTAATTTCACTCTTTTGGGCATAAGGATATTTGTACGGCATGATGTTTGGAGGAACACTTCCTGGAATCAAATGAATAGCATGATCTTGATCATGAATAGGTGGGAGACCTTTGGGAGTCTCAAATACCTTGGAATGATTGTCCAAGACTTTTTGGAGATCTGGAGAAATAGATGATTTTGATGTGGGAACCTCTAGCGAACATAATTGTGCAATTACACCTCGTTGTTCCTTTCTTAGAATCCTTGTCATACTGTTAGAGCTGATTATCTTTCTTGGTTTCCATGAAATACCTCTTAATTCAACTTCCTTTCCATCCGCAGAAAATTTCATGAAAAGTTCTTGAAAATTAAAAGCTATTGTACCCAAGGATTGTAGCCATTGGACTCCTAGTACAACATCAACACCTCCCATTGGAATGGAAAGTATTAGGCTATTCAGTACATATTCTCCCATGGATAGCTTGATATTATGGCTCTTTCTAGAGAAATTTATGGTTCCTCCACTTGCAACCATTACTTGACACTCTGGTGCTAGATATAGGAAGCAATTCAATTCTTTAGCTATCTTACAATGAATAAAATTGTGGAGTCTATGTCCTTCTTCTTGATATGTCCTTCTATCTTGATAGATTGAGGAGTGGTAATTCCAGCCAATCCATTACAAGATATGGTTGGATTCATTTCTTCTTTATCTAGGGTTTGTTTTTGGAGTATATTCTCTTCTTTTGACATTTTTGTTTCTTTTCTTCCTCCTCTTCACAATCTATGTAGAATAATTTCTTCTCGGCACACTTATGACCTTTAGTGCATTTTCTATCACAACTGTAACAAAGCCCTTTTTCTCTTTTTTCTTCCAATTGTTGTGGTGTCAACCTTATAGGTTGTGGAAGGCTAGGGGTGCCAACACTTCCATATTTATAGTTGTGAGTCGTAGGCTTCCTAGTTTCCATAATTTTGCTTTCCATTTTTCTTGCTAACCTGAATGCCTTCTCCAATGACTCAGGTTCCCAAAGGCGAACATCATGTTGGATGTTATCCTTTAAAGTCCCTATGAACATATCAATCCTATGCTCCTCTCAATATTTTTTACCCTTATATTCAATTTTTGGAAGTCCTCAATGTGCTCCCTCATTGAACCCTTTTGTTTGAGGTTTATCAATTGGCTAAAAAAAGTGTTGTTTTTCGTATCTTCATAATGTGCTATCATTTCTTTCGTAAAAATTGCCCAAGTCACAATTTGTTTATGAGAGCTAAGCCATTGATACCATACAAACTGGTTTGGTTCCAAATATAAAGTTGCAATGCGTACCTTTTGTGTGTTTTGCACATTATGGAGATCAAAAAATTGCTCCATCTGTAGTATCCATGTTACGGGATCCTTGCCATCAAACTTCCTCATATCGACCTTTGGAACATGGTGGGTATTTGTTCTAATGTTAGAGTCTATGAAATCATGATTAACATTTCTTTTATTCTCATCATGACTTTCCTCTACAACATTTTCGCCATTAAGAAGCCTTTCTTGTTGCAACTTTGTCAAACCTTCCTTCAATCCTTCAATGTCTTTCTTCAAATCTTCCATGTTTTCATTCTTCAAATCATGATTAACATTCCTTTTGGTCTCATTATGAGTTTCCTCTCATACCTTTTTTCCATTAGGAAGCCTTTCTAGTAACAATGTTTTCATACCATCCATCTTCTCTTCCATCTTAGCTTCCATGCTGTCCATCTTAGCTTTCATGCCATACATCTTAGCTTCCCTGCCATCCATCTTAGTTTCCATGCCATTCATCTTAGCTTCCATGCCATTCATCTTAGCTTCCATGCCATTTATCTTAGATTCAACGCCATTTATCTTAGCTTCTGTTAGCTTTTGTGAGAGTGACATTTGTTGCACTTGGTCTCGTAATTTTGATATACCATGTAGCATTTCTTCCTCTTCTTCTTGAGTCATGCTAGAGCTTTCAGGTTGTTTGCTAGGTGTTTCCATTTTATTTCTTCGGGGCATTAATTACTGATAATAATGCTTCACTATGCCCTTTGAATTCCTTCAAACTTATTTTTTCTAACCAATCTTATGCAAATATTTAAAAAAAATACACACCTTTTTTCACTTTATAGGAGCTCAATATTGAATCTGATGTATCTCTGTAATTTCAGATCATTCAGTTCTGAAATTACGACTTGCAATATCCCTCTGCTTCCTCTTTCCAATTCCACCTGTTTGATTGAATTTAGATTCTCCAAGACAGAGTTATCCACAATCTCCCAAGATGACTTGATTATATACCTTTTCAAAAGAGTGAACTTGTATGAAGTACCACGTGTCACTGTTTTGACCTTAGGATCTGCACAATATACACAAGAAACTACAGTCCATCCTCTTTCTGTAACTTCTTACGAAATTTCAATATGATGCTCAAAACAAAAGTTATGACTATTTTCCCCAGGTCACCTGTTTAGAATGTAATTCAGGAGTTTGCAAAAAGACCAACTTCCTCATATCATATCTTCGCAAATATTGTGCAAAAATATATGAAATTTAGACCTGGGGTTCAGTGCGATTTTATCTCAAATGGGTTTTTTGTTTCTCTTCTGAAACGTTGCAGAAAAAAAATTATAGTGAAAATTCAACAATGACCTATTTGGAGCAACGAAACCCTAGAATCCATCGCTCTGATACCAAATGTTATGAAAACAACTGACAAAAAGATAGAAAAGATAGATCAACGCCTTAGAATTCAGCCTCTTTGAGGGGAAAACCTCCTTTACATTACACAAATGAACAATTCTTCGATGTTTCAAATGAGAAAACATCTTTCATTATATAGGAGTCTAAGGGTTCACAATATAACCAAGCCGACCTAACAATAATAATATAAAGGCACAAAAATAACAATACAGGGATTCTATGGGGCACAGTAATAACAATATGGGGACAATAGGGGCACAACAATATTAATATGGGATACAGTTACAATAGTAATGGGGGAATCACTAGTATTATAGGGACCCAACAAATGTAGTGGCCTTCAGAGATGAAAAGACACCATTTATAAATTTGAGCTAGAAAATTAACTAAAATAGATATGATGAGAGACGTTGCTATAGTTATTTTTCAATTGACTAACCATTTCAATCTTACTTTTATTAAAATTATTAGGTCTAACATCAATTTTTATATAAAAATTTTTAAAGCTAAATCATAAAATAAACGTATATTTATTTAAGTTTTATTATATTAAGAAAAAGTTATCCTATAACCATTAATATCACTTATATATTTAAAAGAAATTAAAATTTTAAAACAAAAAAATTATCATAATTTATTTAATAAATATCGTTATACATTAATTTCAAAATATAAATAAACTTAAATTTATTTTAGTATAAATTTGTATCTTAGTTTTATTTTTATTATATTACATTACTCATTAACACAAATTTATATTTAATTTATGTATTTTAATAATTTATTTTGTTTTAAGAAAATAAAGTAAAATATAGAAAGTATATATTTTCACAATTATTCATATTGGGAGAACTTTTCAAGTATGTAAAAATAATTATATTTTGTCCAAAATTTAGGTGAACTGTCCACCTACCATTAAAGATTAAAAATTTAAATCACTACTAATAAATAGAAAGTCCACCCAAAGCTTTAAATAGAATATAAAATCATCATTTTCATCCTAAAAATTCTCAAAAAATAAAATTTTATTTTATATTACAATTATTAACAATCATAATAATAATGTCGATCATCAACTGAAGACAAGAAGCTCTTCATAAAGATAGAGAACAATAGATAACCAATTGTTGATAGTTTTACAAGTCCTCTTGTACTTCACCCTACTTGTCTCAAGAGCCAAACACGGTTTCATGTGAAGCTAATCCTATGGGTCCATAACAAGCAAACAAAAAAAACAGATAAGCGACAAAAGTAAACGAAAGAAAAACAAGTAACCAAAGAAAAACAATAAAGAAAAAACTACTCCTACTCCTAAACTAAACAGTGCATGGGCATACTCACGTGAAGTGATATTTCTAATGAAACCACCGGTGTATTGGTTGACCCATGTTGGTGAAGGCATGGTTGACAAGGAACATATACAATTAAACCAACACACAAGAAATATAAGACATTGAAAACCAACACGCTCAAAGTTTGAATGCATCCAAAGAAAAAAAAAGAGTAAAAGTGCAAGACAAACACTCTGCAGACATACCATGGTGTTGCAACACATTGTGCACAAATGATTATCATGTACACTCTTTTGACTGTGACAAACGAAAAAACATGAAAAAGGAAGAAAACTTATTTTTCACAAGAGTTCTCATTGTGTATGATTCCTCCAATGCTTGAGCGATAGGATCATGTGATTCAGGTGGAGGATGTCAAATTTGTGGATGGTATTGATCTTCAATGCAAACAAGAGAGTGATGATGAGCATGGGGTGTTTCAACATATTTCTGATCAGAAGTGGAACTAACCACAAGACAATGAGGAATTGACATAACCATCATCTTGGGTTGAAGTTCCTCGACAGCTTGAGGGGTTTCCACTTCATCAGTAGGTAAATCATCAAAGACCAGTGGCTTAGAAATATCAACATTGAATGAACTACCATCATGATCGAATGTATGAGTAAAGAGATCAGGACCGCCATGATTAGAAAATTCAAGATGTACACCATCATCCTCATGATCTAACGAATCATATAGAGGGGTTGATGGGAAACAAGAAAGTTCACCCTTTGTGTTTTTAAAATAAAAGATGATAGATTTTGTGGATTCAGAAATAAATGTGTCCTCTCCATAATGCAATGATGGACTAAAATTTAGTGTGTTCTATGAATGATCGAAAGTAGAAACATTCGGGAATGAATTTTCACAAGACAAATAAGAAATGGCAGAATCACAAAAGATGTCAGGAAACAACAAATGAGGTGAGAATGGAAGGGGGGCATTGTTCACCGTAGGTTATTCTTTTGATTCCCACACATACTCATCATAAATGACAATGCAGGTTGGTTTCTCAACACCAAGTTTGCCGACAACTTGATCCTCGAACAATTAATGTGGAGTCCAAAATAGGAGAACACAACACAATACAATCTAGAGGATCAACAGAACGAGAGGATGGAGGTTGAGAAAACAAGTTCACATGTCAACCAACAAGCTTGCAAGACAAATCTACATAGATATCTAGAGCAAGTGGGGTGGGAGGATGTGATAGTTCAATGGATGGGTTCACAACTTCTCCCACCTCGCACTGTGGAGCTAGAGTTGTTTGATGAGAAATGGATGGAGGGTCACTTGTGATAGCAACCTTGTATGTCTTGGGTTTGGCAGCTCTAACATTGAGGTAGGCTAGGAGGGGTTCGAATGATTCTAAAACATGTGGATTTTTAGATATGTGAAGAAGATACTAAAATATTTCAATGAGAAATTTCCAATCAATTTCATCTTCTAGGATTTGAAAAGCTAGATTACATAAGTGATTCCAAAATTGCAAAAGGGTTTCATTGGGTTCTTTCCGTGATTCCAGAAATTTTTTTATTGAGTTCTTTATGATCATAACGATAGAAACCACGTGCCAGCTATCTAATCATCTTATCATAAGAAAAATGGAGGTTGCAGGCAATGTGACACACCAATGCAGTGCGTGCCCTCTGAGAGTGATTGCGAACATCGAGCAGGCAACGTTGTCAAGGAAGAATTCATTCCTTTCATGGGAACCCATGAAGGCAACTCTGTGACTAAGAAAGGATACTCTGCCTTCAACATCATATGTGTTATGTGACAAGTCATTAAAGAGATCCTCCGACACTTCAAAATTACATCCATGAGATAGACATGTCAGATGTTTAATTGTAATATAAGTCATGAAGAATGTGCAGAGATTCAAAACAAACTTTGAGGACTCATCTTGTCATCTGGCCCTCCGTCTAGTGCCAAAAATTTTGACCGTATTGGACTCACCAACATGTCATGGGATCTCCTTGGTAAGAAGTCCCAACTAGACCTAAGACCGTTTGTTGTAGGATTCCCAGTAATGGGTAGTAAAGCAATGCCTTGACTGCGACAGAACATAGAGGTAAGTGTGATATCTTTATCAGAAGCATGTGTGACCTTGCAGTGAGTCAAGTGAGATGCACGAGGGTTTTATCACATAGAGGGCTTGATGGAAGTGTCTAAATGCAACCTGAAAGACCACATGAGTACGAAACCTCAAAGGAACACATGAGTTGAATGACATCACAATATAGAAAGAAGAATAGTCCACAATCCAAAGTGATGAGTTAAACCAACAAAATGTTTGCAACATATTCATACAATTTCATACAGAAAAATTCATACATAAATGCGTAATTTAAATAACATACATTGCTAAAGCAACCAAAATATTCCAATTACAATAATAACATATGCATGAAAACGTGTTGGATCTATTATATATTATATTAAGTGAAAGTTCCATCTGTACATACACCATTGACAACCACTAGCCCCAATAGTGGAACATTACAGTTAACACCGCCTTCTCCTCCAAAGAGATGTACTCACTCTGCACTGTGCAGAAGCCAAGGCTCATCACAATCCTCTCCAAGCCTTCTATAAGTAATGCCTAGCCAAAAGCTTGGCTCCAAAAATCCTATACTATGAGTCATAAGGTTCTATATATAACAAATGGTGTGGTGACCCTGACATTCCCCTTTGACTCTTGGAGTATCCTCATGACTCTTCACAATACATAGTGATTGTTCACATTCCATTAATGAAACTTAGAATTTCACTTACAATATATTTACAATAATATAATTTTCACATATACCCATGTGGGACAAGATAGGCTTGAGTCAGCCTGGCAAGACAAATAATGTCACTCAAGGTCTTGGGGAAAGACAAAATCGGTAACCTCCTCACAGTGATATTTAGTGACAAACTGAAACCAAGCTTGGTATTGCGTTATTTTGTTCTCGTACCATTTGGTGATGTCCTTGTCAAAGCAAACTCCTGTTTCCATGGCTTCCAGGTATATACTTCTGAAACCGCTGTCCAACTCATCCTGAAGCATGCACAACATTGTCCTGAGTGTGGCTAGACCACCAATATGCTTCTACATGTTCTCTGCATTGAGCTACAAGTCATCACTGGTGGATTCGCGCATAAACTACTCTATGTACCTGCCAACATCCAACATGACTTGGTTCTTCCTCATGGCCTGGCTGAGGGTTCCGATGGAAGGGATCTTGACATCCAGACTCCTGGACAACCATGCATAGGAAGCCTTAATGCTAGCGATCAGTGGAGGGAGATGCTTATAGTTCCGGATCAACATCTGAATCTATCCTTTGTCTAGCTCAGCCTCTAGATTTGTTAGGCCCCTATACTACTAGTGTAACCACTTATTTTTATTAGTATAACCCCATTATTATATTGTTGTGCCCATGTAGTCCCCATATTGTTACTATTGTTCCCCATAGAAGCCCACTATTGTTATTATTGTGCCCTTACATTATTATTGTTATGTCGGCTCTGATTATATTCTGACCCCCTAGACTCCTATATATAGAAAGGAGGTCTTTTCATTTGTATCATCTAAGAATTGTTCATTTGTGTAATGTAAAGGAGGTTTCCCCCTCAAAGAGGCTAAATTCTAAGGCGTTTATCTCTCTTTTATATCTTTTTGTGAGCTGCTTTCATAACATTTGGTATCAGAGTTGTGGATTCCAGGGTTTCGCTGCTCCAAATAGGTCATCGTGGCATTTTTGTTATAACTTTTTTTCTGTGCCATTTCAGATGCTAAAAAAAACCCATTTGAGAAGAAATCATGCTGAACCTTGGGTACGAATTTCAGAGCTTGTATCGGTACATTTTCGAATATATGATCTAAGGAAGTTAGGGTTTTTGTATGCTCCAGAATTTAAGCTAAAATAGGTCATCGTGGGTGATGAGCCCCAAAAATGGATAATTATTTGGGCTCATTCAACCTCCTAATTCGACTTAATCCACCATTGTCATTAGTTTATTGCATGTTTTTTATTATATTTATGCTAATAGAGTGAATTGGGTTAGTCATTATGCCAACAAGTCTAATGGGTGCTTTGTGTAGCCTTTTTGGTCAATTTGGAGACAAAATTGAAGGTCTTAATGAGCACTTGGCAGCCAAATTCGTGGGAGAACAAGGGAGAGGATTTGTAGGAAGGTGTTCCCTTCATTTATGGGCCCTTACCTCGAATTCTCCACCATCATCTCCGAGTTCAAGGGCCACCAAATCAATTAGCACAAGGGCAGCCAAGCAAGTCAAGTAGGACTGCTGCTAACTACAAGTTTTGGGCAGCCGAGTCCCTAAAGTTTAGGAGGACTGTTGGGGTCCTCAATTTGTATAAATAAGAGGGCTTAGGGCCTCATTTTGGGTTAGCTAGTGGTTAGTCATTTTTCTCAGCCAATGGTTAGTCATTTTGTAGGCAGAAGTTAGCTAGTTTGTATTTCGATTTTTAGGCAATAGATTAGCTTTGCTTTCAGCTCATTTTCAAGTTCTCCTTGTGGACAGTTTTGATGTAACTCTTCTTTTCTTGCTCAATAAAGATGAATCCAGCTTTGCACCAGCTCTAAATCTCTCTTAGGAGGCTATAGCTCTTGGGGTTGGGCCCATCTCAAGCGCCCAATACCTCCTTTGATTATCTTTATGTGTTTTTGCTGCATTCTTAGAATAAAATCTGCTATTTAGATCTAAATCTTGTTTTGTTATTTAGTTTGTTTTTTGATGAGTAAAATAGCTTTTCATGCTCAGATTTAGTTGATAGGTTGTTAACAGAAAAAGCTTCAAGAAAAGGGCCAAAAAACATCTGTGGTTTCACCTCTCCCTCAGTGGGATCAGGAGCTGTGACTAGGATGACTTTGCTGCCCACAAAAACACTGACTTTGCTTTACCATGCAATCCTTAGTGTGTTGTTTTCATTTGCAGAGGTTGGTTACATGTTCAGATCTTTGAATGCTTCATTTCATAGTTAATATACATGGTTTCCTTGCAAATAAAGTTGTTGTCCATTCTCGTTACTGTTAGCCAAATCATATTAGGGTAGCATAACTAGATCTTTGTTTTCTTGCATGTCTTTGTTGGTTCAGTTGGAAACACAAATTGCAGAGCACCTATACCACTTCTCTATCTGCCCAGAATCCCTCAAACCCATCTTCTCCATCTCCTAACTTGGTTTCTTGCCTCACGTTGCCACATTGCCCTCATAACCCTACCTTTTGTGTAGCATTACTTCAGTCTTCTTGGAACAAGTCCAACCATCTACACCTTCTCCTCAACTCCATCCTCCAAGTCTTGAACTCCCCTACATCCCTATTTCACCTCCATACTCATTCCTCCACCTTTTTCCCTCCATCCATGCTCCAAAATCCCATTTCTGAACATCCTGTAGAAAAATTACAGAACATCCTGTAGAACCCCTGCAGACTTCCTGTAGAAGCTCACGAATGAGGTTTCTTGATAGCCAAACTCTATGAAACTCTCTGGAAGGGTGTTAGGGACCCCTTAGGCCCTCTCTAAACCTTCCTGACCTCCTCCAAGAATTTCCTCTCGCTAATCCACCTCTGCACAGTAAAAAAATAGTTAAAAACATATGCATGATAATTCTAACAACTTATTCAAAAATACAAAAAGATGTTTTCTTCAGATAGAGGTAGTCTAGACACATGTATTTTACCTTCATAGAATTAATGGCATCTCTGTCAGTAGTTTGCATGCTCTCCTTTGCGTCAGTAGGACTAGCTGGTAGAATTAGGGTTTCTTAGGGTTTGCGTTTCTTTTTGGCTTCCAGTTTCTTTCCGCAAGTAGATTAGCTTCCTTTGAGTTAGCTTCCATCCATCAGCTAAAAAGCTTCTTCTAAGAGCTCATAGAAGTTGGCTTAAGCTCCTAGTGGACTTGTGCCAGCTGACCAAGTGACAGCTGCGGAAAGAGCTAGTACTTGTGCATACAGCACCATCGCTTCCAAGTTTGTTACGAACTATCGGGTTGATAAAATTAAAGAAGGGAGTTCCAGGAGTTGTAGCATTATTGCTGCAATACTGGGGCCCACCATCTTTTTGGCGCCGTTGTCGGGGAAGTGTCAGAGTATTGGTGATTGCTGCTTTTCTTTTATTTTCTACTACAACCTTCTGCTAAGTAGTTTATTTCATCTCCATTATGCAATTTCGTTTCTGCAAAAGTAGATTAGTATTTCTCGCTTTCATAGATTAGCATTTCAATTCCGCAATTTCATTTCTGCAAGTGTAGATTAGCATTTCAATTCTACAAGCGTAGCCTAGCATTTCATTCTTGAAATTTCATTTGAGCAAAATAGATTAGTCATTTCCTGATTTCATTTCAATTCCGCATTTTCATTTCAGCAAGATAGTTAGTTGCAGTTCAATCTATTTTAGTTTTTGCAGGTACAAGTAGAAAAAAGAAAAAACAACCAAAAAGATTTCCTTTCATGCCTTGTAGGAGTAGAGATAATTTAGAAAAAATATTTGCACAACACCCCCCACTGCTTCACACAGCTAACCTTCTCTCTTCTTCGATGGCTGTGATTAAGAAGAACCCTTAGGTGGACAGCAAGACATATTTGAAGAACCTCAAGGGAAGAAGAAGAAGAAACCATTCCTCTGGAGCAAATGGCTACAAGCAGAAATGTTGGGAGTAGCACCTTGTCCAAAGACGAATTTGAAAATTAGATCGAAGATTTCAAGAGTGATATGAGGCAGTTTCTTGCCATGCAACTGGATACCTTGCGAATCCAAAAGAAGCAAGAAGAAGCCAAGAGGGCTTTGGACATTTTTTGTCCTAGGTGCACTAGAAAGCATCCTAGGAACGAATGTCCATTGTACTCCATAGAATTATGTTTTGTCTGTGAAGAATACCATCCTACAAATCAGTGCCCTTCCTTACCCAGAATCAAAGCTGCATATCAGAGAGCCAAAGGAGCCACTAAATTACTCTATTATATGAACCAAAGGAGGCCGCATGTACCTAGATCTTACTGGCAGGAATTGCAAGGGACATCCGAGACCTATTATGACCCCTATCAAGCCACTTTCATGCCTTCTTGGGGTCCCCCTGCTCATCCTTCCTAGCTCACAACTCCTCCTTGTTCCTTCATAGATCCATATTATGCCCAGCTAGCTGCTCATTCATTTCACTCTTATGCTCAGCCACAGCCTTAGTGGAATGCACCTCATCAGGGGCGGAGGCCCCAATACAACACTCCTCCTGCTTCTTTTCCTCCACCACCTGCTCATCCACAACCATCGCCTCCTCCTCCACCAAGGCAACCCCAAATGCCTACCCAACCACAACCCCATCCGCATCCATCTCAAATACACACCTCCACTCAACTACCCGTACCACCATTTCCAAAACCATACCATGGAGCAGCTCAACCCAATTACAAAGTTGAGGCACAACATTTCCAAACAACTGCTCTTGAGCTCAATGATCTTCACCATAGCTCAGGAAGAGTATTGCAAAAAAGAGACTATATTGAAAGCATTGAAGGACCACATCAGGCAAAAGAAGATTCAGAAGAGGAAATCAAAGAACCATGGGGCTTTACTTGATGAAGAGAAGACATCAGAAGCAGAGATAAAGAAAGATCCTTCACGGTTACCATCAAATCTTCCATGCATTCAAGAGAAAGATCAGCAAAAAGAGGAAGATGAGGAAGTCATGTTAGAAGGTGACATGAAACATGATCCAGATCACCAAAAAAACCAAGGATATCAGAGCTATATTGAGATATGGTTTCAGACGGTCACTAAGTTGCAGCAGTACTCTCTTCCTCAGCTATGTTTGATCCCTTCAAAGTCAGACCATTTGGTCTCTGAAATCCGGATAGTTGTCCAAGCATGCATTTCAAGCCTCCACATCATCTTGTCTCTCATCTCGATGTGCACATGGCTCCATTGGAAGTATTCTTATCCTTGAAAAGGATTTTGTTTTTCAAGTAGGGTAGGGTAGAAAAGAAAAAGAAAAAAAAATGAAAATAAGATGAAAATAAAAATCTAAGGTGAAAACCTCCTCGGAGGCGCCTTAGATTGGTTCATTGATTGAAAACCTCCATGAGGCGGTCAATGGGTTGGAAAGAAGAGAAAATAAAAAGGGAATAAGATCCCTGGGAGAAAACCTCCCTTGGAGGCGCCCAGGGCAGGCAATTAGGGTGAAAACCTCCATGAGGCACCCTAGTTGTTTTTCAAAAAAGAGAAAAAGAAAAAGAAAAAGAAATCTAATTTCCATTGAATAATTTCACGTTGCGGCAATGACATTGCAGGTCAAGAGGATCACTCAAAACAAAGACAAAGGAGTTTTTGTGCCTTCTAGAGGAAGTTCTATATTTCTACAGGAAACATCCTGTAGAACCTTCAAGCGAGCCAGATTCGATTTTGGAAGGGGATCTAAAGGTTGGAATCCATTGGTTATTCCTGCAAGCATCCATGTTCCCATTCCTCACCCTTTTCCATCATCTTTTCCACCTCATTGTGCTTCTTCGTTGTGCTTCTACAGGAAGTTCCTGTAGAAATTGTAGGAAGCTAGAAATGGATTTCAAAAAGGTGGTTTGGCGAACATGGTAGCTTCCTCAAGGGTTCAGAAGTCCTCCTGCACTTTTCAAACTCCTCGTCCATCATCCCCATGCCTGCATCACAACACAAGCTCAGTTTTTCTTACCATGCAACAAAACTGCAAAATGCCTTGAAGCAAAAATACCTAGAACAGAATTTGTTTCTTCCATAACTTGAAAACCATGCATCCATTTGAAAAACCATTTTACGGGGGATTGTACAGGGGTGATGGCAACATGCCTGAGCAAATTCAACCAATTCCGGTGCACGGTTTCCAAGAAATTAGCCTCCATCACCATCAGCCATTTTTGCATTTTCTCCATATCCGTGCATCCATTTTAAAACCTGTTTCATGGGGAGATGTACATGGGTGATAGTAGCCTACCCAAGTAGTTTCAGCCAATTCCGATGCACAGTTTCCGAGAAATTGATCTTTGAAATATTCAGCCATTTTCCATTTTTCTTGAAATCCGTGCATCCATTGATCACAATTTTGCTATGGGAGGTGCATCATGATGATAGGAACATGATCAGAAATTTTCAAATCGATCCGGTTTACCGTTTGGGAGGAATGGCGAAAACAAGTTCTGGTCCTGTGAAAATTCAGCAGTAGCAGCTTGAAGGTGCAGATCTGAACGTGGAAATGAACTCCTACAGCTGGGATCCGGCCAGAGGACACCTGCAGAAGGAAAAAAAAAACCATAAATCATCAGCCAAGCCCTCATTCAACCAAAGAAACCAGTGCATGCAGCAATGACTAGCCTCAGCACCTCACAGCAGCCATTTGACTTCAGGTACGTGACTGAAACTCGTTCTTCTATTGCACAAATCTAATTTAAAAACTGCATGAATGAATGGAATGGTGGAATTGATCCATGAATATAGTAGGATTGAGCCGATATTTCCTTGTCCAATTCTCTATCAATCAGCCAGGAATCATGCAACGTATGTGTTAGACAACTCACGTGAAATTTGAAAAAACACAGACAGTTGTGGATATTTTAAACTCCAGTGCAACTAAGGGTAAGGGATTACAGGCAGATGGCACTGCAGGGGACCAACAGTTTGCATGAGCAGCGCACATCTCTGCCACCTCACCACAAATCACGTAGTAATTAAAGGAATGCTCGGCTGAAGACTCACGTTAACTGCTGATTCATTTACACTTGCAAACCTCTTCGGTTGAATCCTCTGCCTCTGAATTATGTTAAACTGACATCCTTCGCCAAGTTTTTCGGCTTGTTCAAAATTCTCCCACATACCAAGATCGTTCAAAGGCACAGAGACATCCTACAGAAGTCGGGCACTCTACAGGCGTTTCTACAGGAAGCTGCGCCACAGGAAACCTAGCATACGAAGAAGCTTGGACTGTTCACGTCAAGGGTGGCAATTCTCAGTGAGTGTAAAGCATGAGTATGAACAACCATGGGATAATGTCAAAGCCCATTTGACAACTTGTGATCCAAATACCAAGCATACAGTGTCAAATTCTGAGATTCCCCAAGAAGTTGTAGAAGACAAAGAAGGTATATTCACTTGTGATGTTACTTTCTGGGAGAGCCCTATGAAATGGGCATCACGTTGGGATACTTACCTTCTTATGATAGATGATCAGATCCATTGGTTCTCTATCATCAACTCATTGATGATTGTTTTATTTCTCTCTGGAATGGTTGCAATGATCATGATGCGAACATTGTACCGGGATATCTCAAAATACAATCAATTAGAAACACAGGATGAGGCTCAAGAGGAAACAGGATGGAAGTCGGTCCATGGAGATGTGGTCAGGCCCCAACCAATGCAAGCTTACTTTATGTCTATGTGGGAACTGGAGTTCAGTTTTTTTGCCATGACACCAGTGACAATGACATTTGCAGTCCTTGGTTTCCTTTGTCCTTTGAACCGTGGAGGTTTAATGACAGCTATGCTGCTATTATGGGTGTTTATGGGTTTGTTTGCAGGGTATGCATCATCACATCTATATAAGATGTTCAAGGGCACAGAATGGAGGAGGAACACGCTGAAGACATCATTCTTGTTTCCAGGCATTGCCTTTTGCATTTTCTTTATTCTCAATGCACTGCTATGGGGAAAAAATTCATCTGGTGCAGTTCCTTTTGGGACTATGTTTGCCTTGGTCCTTTTATGGTTTGGAATTTCTATGACATTGCTCTTTGCAGGCAGTTACTTTCGCTACAAGAAACCTGCAATTGAGGATCTAGTGAAGACCAATAAAATCCCCAGGCAGATCCCAGAGTAAGCTTGGTATATGCAGCCCATTTTCTCAATACCAATTGGAGGCATTTTGCCTTTTGGAGTTGTATTCATTGAACTGTTCTTCATATTAACTTCAATATGGCTGCATCAGTTCTACTATATATTTGGGTTCCTGTTCAGTGTCTCTGTGATCCTCATTGTTACATGTGCAGAGATCACCATTGTCCTGTGCTACTTTGAATTGTGCAGTGAAGATTACAACTAGTGGTGGAGATCTTATTTGACTGCAGGCTCAACATTTTACTTGTTTCTCTACGCCACATTCTATTTCTTCACCAAGCTGAAGATGACAAAGCTTGTTTCTCGAATTTTATATTTTGGCTACATGCCCATCATGTCATACTCATTTTTTGTTCTAACCGGTACAATAGGTTTCTATGCATGCCTTTGGTTTGTGCAGACAATATACTCATCAGTGAGAATTGACTGAGGCTCTGCATGCAGCTGCCATTTTTCAGAGGGGCCGTTTAAGTTTTGGTTTAGGGGAATGGTGCTTGCTCCTTTTATGTTGTTTTAGAGGTTTTTGGGTAACATTACAGGAGACACCAATGTCAATGTGCTGCTGTGGGAGTTAACGCTGAAGATGTTGCAGGAACACAATGTCGAAAGGGGGCCTCCCAACACTAGCAGAAGGGTCCCTACCAAGTTCCTAGGCATCCTCACTTCTATCCCCTCCTTGAACACTCATTTTTTTCAGGGTTCAGACACAATCTAGTGATGGTTCAACCTTCTACAAGAAGCTACAAGACTTTCTACAGGAAGTTCTATATTTCTACCAGAAACATCCTGTAGAGCCTTTGGGCAGGCCAGAATCAATTATGAAGAGGGATTTGAAGCTTGAAATCTGTTGAGGAGGCATGCAACCACTCTTTTCTTCCATCCTCCACTGGTTTCATCTCCTTTCACCACCATTTCCACCATCTGATTGAATATACTTTCACAATCATACCAAAGCTGAGAATTCTCTAGGAAAAGGAGCAGGCAGTGGGAAGAAGCAAAGAGAAAAGCATGATTTCATGACCGAGAAGAGGACATCACTTCAGAAGCTTAGCATGACAGGGAGGCCACCAGGGAAATCAAAGATGAGGAGATAGAGTGGTTGCTCAGAGGATGAGCAACACTTTCAGTAGGGGGGTGATGATGAGCCCCAAAAATGGATAATTATTTGGGCTCATTCAACCTCCTAATTCGACTTAATCCACAATTCTCATTAGTTTATTGCATGTTTTTTATTATATTTATGCTAATAGAGTGAATTGGGTTAGTCATTATGCCAACAAGTCTAATGGGTGCTTTGTGTAGCCTTTTTGGTCAATTTGGAGACAAAATTGAAGGTTTTAATGAGCACTTGGCAGCCAAATTCGTGGGAGAACAAGGGAGAGGATTTGTAGGAAGGTGTCCCCTTCATTTATGGGCCCTTACCTCAAATTCTCCACCATCAGCTCGGAGTTCAAGGGCCACCAAATCAATTAGCACAAGGGCAGCCAAGCAAGTCAAGTAGGATTGTTGTTAACTACAAGTTTTGGGCAGCCGAGTCCCTAAAGTTTAGGAGGACTGTTGGGGTCCTCAATTTGTATAAATAAGAGGGCTTAGGGCCTCATTTTGGGTTAGCTAGTGATTAGTCATTTTTCTCAGCCAATGGTTAGTCATTTTGTAGGTAGAAGTTAGCTAGTTTGTATTTCGATTTTTAGGCAATAGATTAGCTTTGCTTTCAGCTCATTTTCAAGTTCTCCTTGTTGATAGTTTTGATGTAACTCTTCTTTTCTTGCTCAATAAAGATGAATCCAGTTTTGCACCAGCTCTAAATCTCTCTTAGGAGGCTATAGCACTTGGGGTTGGGCCCATCTCAAGCGCCCAATACCTCCTTTGATCAGGGAAAATTTTAAGAACCCCCCCTAAATTTATAAATATAATAAATGGGCGAATCTCCATGGTATATAGGAAAAATGGAAGGCGATTTTATCAATAATATAATATGTATATATAATTTTTTGGCAAATCTCTCACCAGGCATGGCGAATATTTTACTCAATTATAAAATATTGTAAGATCTTGGCGAGTCTTTCACTAAATAATAAAAATTTGTAAAGTCCTAGTGAATCTTAGCATAAGATACATGATGGTTTAATTCCCCCATTTAAATAGGATACATTCCAGGTGAATACCATGGTTCAATACCATGTGCCATTTTGGTGAATACCATGGGTCAATACCATGTGCCATTTTTATTTTTATTAATTCTAATATTAGGGTTAATAATGGTTTTTTGCATGGTATTAATAACAATCTAGTCCATGGTATTTGTCCCATAGTATTTTGGCCATAGGTTTCACCTAAATAGAACCCATTTTTTGAGTGTTCGTAAATATAAGGTGACTTATGGAGTAAATATAAAAAAATGTTTTATTTGTTTACCATACCTCTCATTTATTTATATTTTTATTAATTTACCATACCTCTTCTACAAATATGGTAGTGGCCCATAGGATTCACTTAAATAAAACCTCTTTCTTGAGCCTTCATAAATAGAATGAGGGTTATGGACTAAATATAAAAAGAGGTTTTATTTATTTACGATGCGTCTAGTTTATTTATATTTTTATTTATTTACCATACCTTTTGAGTAAGTATAAAAAGACGTTTTATTTATTTACCATACCTCCACTTTACTTATATTTTTATTTGTTTACACCCTTACATGTATGTAAGGTGACTTATGGAGCAAATATAAAAAATCTTTTATTTATTTACCATACCTCTCATTTATTTATATTTTTATTAATTTACCATACCTCTTTTATAAATATGGTATTTGGCCCGTAGGATTCACTTAAATAAAACCTATTCTTGAAAATGGGCGAATGGAAGGTTGTAAGTCCTAATTTCAAGGGCTAAATTTACCTTTTTTACCCTCTCCCTTAAAATAAGGTGGGCTATTTGAGGTGATTTGTAAAAATGTACTATGATACAAAATATTCGCCCACTAAAAATTTAAAACCCCTTAATTTCGCCAAAGGGTGAACATTCACCCCTAAAATTATCCTTGCCTTTGATTATCTTTATGTGTTTTTGCTGCATTCTTAGAATAAAATCTGCTATTTAGATCTAAATCTTGTTTTGTTATTTAGTTTGTTTTTTGATGAGTAAAATAGCTTTTCATGCTCAGATTTATTTGATAGGTTGTTAACAAAAAAAGCTTCAAGAAAAGGGCCAACAAACATCTGTGGTTTCACCTCTCCCTCAGTGGGATCAGGAGCTGTGACTAGGATGACTTTGCTGCCCACAAAAACACTGACTTTGCTTTACCATGCAATCCTTAGTGTGTTGTTTTCATTTGCAGAGGTTGGTTACATGTTCAGATCTTTTAATGCTTCATTCATAGTTAATATACATGGTTTCCTTGCAAATAAAGCTGTTGTCCATTCTCGTTACTATTAGCCAAATCATATTAGGGTAGCATAACTAGATCTTTGTTTTCTTGCATGTCTTTGTTGGTTCAGTTGGAAACACAAATTGCAGAGCACCTATACCACTTCTCTATCTGCCCAGACTCCCTCAAACCCATCTTCTCCATCTCCTAACTTGGTTTCTTGCCTCACGTTGCCACATTGCCCTCATAACCCTACCTTTTGTGTAGCATTACTTCAGTCTTCTTGGAACAAGTCCAGCCATCTACACCTTCTCCTCAACTCCATCCTCCAAGTCTTGAACTCCCCTAAATCCCTATTTCACCTCCATACTCATTCCTCCACCTTTTTCCCTCCATCCATGTTCCAAAATCCCATTTCTGAACATCCTGTAGAACCCCTGCAGACTTCCTATAGAAGCTCACGAATGAGGTTTCTTGATCGCCAAACTCTGTGAAACTCTCTGGAAGGGTGTTAGGGACCCCTTAGGCCCTCTCTAAACCTTCCCGACAACCTCCAAGCATTTCCTCTCTCTAATCCACCTCTGCACAGTAAAAAAATAGTTAAAAACACATGCATGATAATTCTAACAACTTATTCAAAAATACAAAAAGATGTTTTCTTCAGATAGAGGTAGTCTAGACACATGTATTTTACCTTTATAGAAGTAATGGCATCTCTGTCAGTAGTTTGCATGCTCTCCTTTGCGTCAGTAGGACTAGCTGGTAGAATTAGGGTTTCTTAGGGTTTGCGTTTCTTTTTGGCTTTCAGTTTCTTTCCGCAAGTAGATTAGCTTCCTTTGAGTTAGCTTCCATCCATCAGTTAAAAATCTTCTTCTAAGAGCTCATAGAAGTTGGCTTAAGCTCCTAGTGGACTTGTGCCAGCTGACCAAGTGACAGTTGCGGCAAGAGCTAGTACTTGTGCATACAACACCGTCGCTTCCAAGTTTGTTACGAACTACCGGGTTGATAAAATTAAAGAAGGGAGTTCCAGGAGTTGTAGCATTATTGCTGCAATACTGGGGCCCACCAGTGGGGTTTTCGCTATAACTATTTTGCTATGAAGTTTCAGAAGCTAAGAAAAAACCCATTTGATAAGAAATCGTTTTGAACGTTTGCTCTGAATTTCAGATGCTGTCTCTTTACATTTTCAGAGATATAGTCTGAGGAATTTGGGGTTTTTGTAGACCCCCGAATTACATTCTAAATAGGCCACCTTGGGAAAATCGTCATAACTGTCTCTCTGAGCATTAGATTGAAATTTCATAAAAAGTTATAGAAAGAGGACGAAATATAGCTTCTTGTACATATTTTTCAGATCCATAGGTCAAAACAGGGACACGTGGCACTTCATACAAATTCGCCCTTCTGAAAAGGTATATAATCAGGTCATATTGGGAGATTGTGCATAACTCTTTCTTGTAGAATCCAATTTTGATAAGACTGGTGGAATTAGTAAGAGGACACATACGGGTACTGTAGGTCACAATTTTAGATTTGGAAGAGCTGAAATTACATTGTTATAGTCATTTCAAGATCAAGCTCCTAAAATCAAGAAAAAACGATATGAGGAAGTTTGATGGCAAGCATCAGGTAAATTGGATACTACAGATGGAGAAATATTTTGATATACATGGTGTAACACTATTACAAAAGGTATGTATTGCATCTTCATATTTAGAACAAGATCAATTTTTATGGTATAAAGGGCTTTGTTCTCGTAAACAACTTTTTATGTGGTCAATTTTCACAGAGGAAATTATAGCACATTATGAGAATACAAAGAGCAACACCTTCTTTAGAACAACACCACAACAATTGGAAGAAAAAAGAGAAAAAGGGCTTTATTAGAAAGTGGAAAGCAAAATTATGGCAACAAGGAATTCTACCTCTCACAACTATAAAGATGGAATTGTTATTTCTCCTAGCCTTCCACAACCTACAAGGGTGACACCACAACAATTGGAAGAAAAAAGAGAAAAAGGACTTTGTTACAATTGTGATAGCAAATGCACTAAAAGTCATAAGTGTGCTGAGAAGAAATTATTTTACATAGAGTATAAAGAGGAGGAAGAAAAGGATCAAGAAACATCAAAAGAAGAGGATATAAGCTAGGACCCAACCCCAGAGAAAGAAGAAATGAATCAAACCATATCTTGTAAAGCATTGGCAAGAATTACCACTCCTCAAACTCTCATGATAGAAGGACATATGAAGAAGAAAAAGGTTCAAGAAGTGAAAGATCACATCAAGAAAGAAGAAATGAATCCAACCATATCTTGTAATGCACTGGCCGAAATTACCACTCCTCAAACTATCCAGATAGAAGGACATATCAAGAAAAAAAAGTTCAAGAAGTGAAATATCACATCGAGCATCAAGAAATGAATCCGACCATATCTTGTAAAGAATTCGAAGAAATTACCACTCCTCAAACTCTCAAGATAGAAGGATATATCAAGAAGAAAAAGGTTCAAGCAGTAAAGATCACATCGAGCATCAACAACAAGTTCTCCAACTTTTAAAGGATAACGCCACTTTGGTACGAAATCGAATGAAACAACAGGTAGATCAACATTGTAGTGAAAAATGTTTCAATGTAGGTGATTGGGTATTTTTACTGCTAAATCTTAAGCAAGCTATTTATGAGAAGGAAATGTTGCCAATACTACATGCACTTAAGAAATGGAGACCTTACCGAATGGGAAGACACTTCAAGGTAAAAATGGATCATGATAGTCTTAAATACTTTTTAGAACAACTATTATCTTTAGAAGAACAAAAAATGGGTCACATATATGTTGGGTTATGACTTTGACATCATCTATAGAAAAGGGAAGCAAAATTTTGTTGTCGATGCACTCTCAAGAAAGGATGAGGATGTGGAAGCATTGTTTTGTGCTATTTCTATTATCCAACCAGATTGGATAAACGAAGCAAGTGATGAATGGAAGAAGGATGAAGAAGTATGGCCACTCATTCAAAAGTTGCAGAATATCCCAACTCAAACAATATTGCCAGAACTTGAAGAGGAAGGAAAAATCATATTGGAACCTGGAGTAGTCACAGAAATAAGAACCCGACAACTACAAAATCGATCAATTTCAGAGTATCTCATCAAGTGGAAGAACTTACCCGCTGAAGATTCCACATGGGAGCACAAGAATTTTATACAGAAGCATCAAGAACTACTCAAGCATTGAGGACAACAATTTTTGAAGGAGAGGGGCTTGTTAGGCCCCTATACTACTAGTGTAACCCCTTACTGTTATTAGTATAACCCCCTTATTATATTGTTGTACCCATGTAGTCCCCATATTGTTACTATTGTGCCCCATAGAAGCCCACTATTGTTATTATTGTGCCCTTACATTATTATTGTTATGTCAGCTCTGATTATATTATGACCCCTTAGACTCCTATCTATAGAAAGGAGGTCTTTTCATTTGTATCATTGAAGAATTGTTAATTTGTGTAATGTAAAGGAGGTTTCCCCCTCGAAGAGGCTGAATTCTAAGGCGTTGATCTATCTTTTCTATGTTTTTGTGAGCTGGTTTCATAACAGGCTTCATCCTATTGTGCATGTAAAGTGGCACTCCCTTGTACCTCAATGTTCATTCTTGCATGTGTGCAATAGTAGTGTGAATGTATTTGAGAGTTTGGGTTGTCTGCTCCCACTACTACTAAAATCCATATAGATGGAAGACCAATTTGTGTACGATGACAAATTTTCTCTACACTATCGGCATGGTGGCCTCCAAAGTTGATATCTCCACCACTATTACCTTCTTCATCTCTGCCATGGAAGATCATGTGGACTATTTTGTTCTCTGTGTTGCCTCTTGTAAGTCCTTCCCCATCCGATCATTATCTTCTATCAAGAACTTGACTGTCGAAATCGTGGTTTCTACATATGATCCAGATTTAAACAGGAACGCAACAAATTATAGAGATAACCATAAACATAGAGATGTGGTGGAAATAATAATTCATTTCATTAATGTAAAATACTGAAATATGCTTACAAACAGGAATGGAAATAAACTAGCTAGGGCAATGGTAGCTTATCTCTGAGAAGAGATGTGGCAGCTACATGCCTCTAAACTATCTTACAATGAGGCTTAAGGGCCTTTTTATTATTGAACAATAAGAGAAAACCCTAACCTGAGGAGATGTAACACCAAGAGTTTGTGGGCCCCGTTTGGGTGAGTTGGACTGCCAACTTCCCGAGGTCGTGAATTGGTCATATTATCTCTGTTTGACACGCATGATAGCCCAATGGAAAGATCTCTCTGAGGACTACAACGGAAAAGATGATTTTAGACAGAAAATTGCTGGTGGTAGATTTCCCTAAAAAAATTCCCAAAAAACGTCGTTTAGGGCCTCAAAACGGTTCCAGAAGTTTAGGACCAGAAAAACTGCTAAAAATAGTAAACATTGCTATAATTAAGGAAATTGAAAAACTAAAAGAAGCACTGGTGGGGATCCAAGTGGAATTAGTGGGTGGCCACCAATTTCCACCTGGATCATTCCTCCCCCCTTAGGAAGCAATGGTCCCCATTGCGTTGAGTTCCTCCATGAGATGAGGGAACTTCTGCTGAACTTGGTCCCTGGTGAGCCACTTGCCCTGGTGAAGGAGTTGGCCTGATTTGACAACACAATATAGTTGGATATTCTGCTGGCGAGTGTGCTTGATCTGTGTGTCCATGATTCGATCAGTTGCAGCTTGTTCCAAGCAATCTGGATTTAACTCTGTGGGTGTGAGCTGTTCTGCAATGTTGGATGTGTCTAGTAATGTGGAAAGTATGGCCGAAGGGGGTCCACATTGAACACTGGGTGCAGACCAAGGAATGCGGGAATGCTGAGCTCAAATACATTGTCTCCCACAGCCTTGGTAATGGTGTAAGGACCATATCAGAGTGGTCTGAGTTTCCGATAGGCTCCGGTAAGGCGTTCCTTTTGAAAATGCAACCAGACTTTGTCGCCCACCTGAAACTTGTGTGGTACCCAATGTTGATCATGTCGTTGCTTGTACTTGGCATTTGATTTCTCCAGAATGTCATGGACCTGCTGGCGAATATGTTGGATGTGCTCAATGAAGCTGTTTGCGTTATCTGTTTCGGACTGGACATGAGCTGAATCTGCGTGAGTAGCTGCAAATGGCAGGGCCACATCGATGGGACATAGTGGCTGGAATCCCAAACCCACCTGAAAAGGGATGTGGCCAATCGAGCTATGGAGAGCCCAGTTGTAGCTGTGCTGAACATAGGGGGGGCTCTCGTCCCATGTGCATGGATGCTTTGAGTTGTACATGCGCAGAATGTGTATGATCATCTTGTTGGCGACCTTTGTCTGGCCATCAGTTTGAGGATGGAAGGCTGTGGACTTAGTGAGTTTGTTGTCCAGCATCAACCAAAGACTGGACCAAAATGTACTGAGGAACCTACTATCCTGATCCGAGATGATAGACTGTGGGATCCCAAAGTGTACCCACACTCGTTCAAAGAAGAGTTTAGCAATGGCTTCTACTGTGATATTCTTCTTGCAGGCCGCCATAATGGCCATCTTCGAGAACCTATCGATGACCACAAAAACACAGTCATTTCCATGCTTAGTGGAAGGAAGGCCTGACATGTAATCCATGGAGATGGATTCCCAAGGTTGACTAGGGGTAGGCAGCGGGGTATAGAGGCCTTGGTTTTTGATGGTCGGTTTGGCAATGGCACAGGCAGTGCATGATTTGATGTACTTCCCAACAGCCTGTCGAAGATTCGGCCAATAGAAATACTTTTGCAGTATTGCCACCATTTTTTCAACTCCGAAATGCCCAACAGCCCAACTGTAGTGTGCTTCCCAAATCATCTTGGCACGCTCGCTTGAAGGAACACAAAGGTGACCTAGGTGGCATAACAGGTCATCCTAGAGGTGAAAATCTGGAACATGCTAACCCTCCAAGAGTGTCTAGTATGTGTGGCCGAATTCCGGGTCGCTTTTGTAGAGAAGTGGCCAATCAGAAGTCTTATGCCCACAAGAGTTGAGCACGGTGGTTAACGCCATGATTGGTGGTCGATTGAGGCAATCTGCAACATTATTGGTACTGCCCTTCTTATACTTGATATTCAAAAGGAACTGTTGCAGGTATGTGGACCACTTCTGATGGCGATCATTCTACAATTTGCCTTGGGTCTGTATGAACTACAGGGGTTGGTGGTCTGTGTGGATGAATGTTTCCTTCCCCAAAATGTAATGCTTCCATTGTCGGCAGGCTTGCACAATGGAATACATCTCTTTGTCATAAGTGGGATACTTCCAGAATGTGTCTGAAAGTGTGTCACTGTGATATGCCACTGGATGCCCATGTTGAGTAAGGACTGCCCCAATAGCATAGTCAGAGGCATCTATCTCGACCTCAAATGGTTGTTGCAAGTCTGGTAATGCAAGAACTGGTGTCGAGTAGAGGCTATCTTTCAATTATGTGAATGCCTTCTATTGAGATTCAGACCAAAAGAATTTTGCTTTCACTCCTCCCTTGGTGACTTGACTCAAGGGCCAAGTGATATGAGAAAATCCCAACACGAACCTGCAGTAGAAGTTGGCAAGGCCTAGAAAGCTGCAAAGCTCTGTCAAAGTGGTTGGAGATGGCCAATCCCGAATGACTTGGATCTTGGCTAGATCCACATGCACACCCCGCTCATCAATAATGTATCCCAGATACTAAACCTGGGTCATGCCAAAAGTACATTTCTCCAAATTGGCACAAAACTTGTGTTGCCATAGTGTTTGGAGAACCTGTCAGATGTGGTGGAGGTGCTCTTCCCAACTCTGGCTAAAGATCAAGATGTCATCTAAGTATACCACTACAAATGAGTTGGTGAATGGCCACAAGATGTCATCCATTAGCCTCATGAAGGTTTTAGGAGCATTCATCAATCTGAAAGGCATAACCAACCATTCGAAAAGGCCTTCCTTGGCTTTGAAGGTAGTCTTCCACACATCGGAGGGTTCGATTGGTACCTGGTGATATCCTGACTTCAAATGGATCTTGCTAAAAAAATTTCCCCCTTTAGTTGGTCTAGGAGGTCATCAATCCGTGGGATTGGGTACCTATTATTGACAATGATCATGTTCAGCGCCCAATAGTCAATACAGAATCTCCAAGTCCCATCCTTCTTCTGTACCAGCACGATCGGGCTCCCACAGGGTGATGAACTCGGACGGATGTGACCTTTTTGTAGCAACTCCTGAATCTGCCTCTTGATTTCATCATTCTCCAGAACAGAGTGCCGATAGATTGGTCCATTGGGCAGCGACGCACTTGGGGTCAGATCAATGGAGTGCTTGACCTGGCAGTGCAGAGGAACCCCTGCGGGGGAGGTGAAGATGTCCTTGTACTCCTCCACGACCTTGTCCATCTGTAGTTGTCGTGCAGAGGGGCCCTGTATGGAGGTTGTGGCCACTGTCTTCTTCTTTTCTTGAGGGCGTATCATTAGGAAAACAAATTTCCTGGTTTTGGAAATGAGCTTACTGCATTGTTTTGCAGTAACCAAAGAGATGGCGGTAGGCGGTGAGACCTTTGGTATCTTGTACAACTTATTTCCCAAAGTAACGATAACAGCACGGGGCGTTGATTCATACACAGCATGTCGCTTCCACAATTATGGTTGTCCTAATAACACATCACAAACTTCAAGGGGAGCAATGTCACACAGTACCTCATCCGTGAAGGGCTTGATGTTGTATGGAAGGCAACACTATTGGCTCACGCGAAGATCTCGTCCTTGGTGCAGCCACCCGATGGTGTATGTGTTATAGACATTTTTGGGCACTGCAACCCCAATCATAAATGTCCATAAAAAAAGGGCTCTTAAGTCCCTAAAAGTGTTGTTCCAACGTCTAAAAGAACAGGGTCAACTGATTACATTTTCTCCCAGAAGTTCTCCATGAAAAACTGCTCAGAACTGGTCAAAACTGGACCATCTCACTTGCTCCATGGTCAAAGTGCGCTGCATCACACCTAAATACACAGGAGAGGTGTGATGCATACTGAAAAGAACTTCTATGGGGTGTGATGGGCGAGGGTGGACAAATGGCAGGGTCAATCTGCAAGGTGGAGGATCATGGAATCTTCCAGAAACTTCTCCTGTGACACTTGCCTCTCTCTCTCTAAGAGTAAGAGATCATCAATCTCCGAGTGGAATCAAGAACTATAAGAGAGAGGACACTAATCAAATCTCAAAAGCTGACTCACCCCCCTTGCAAACATCTATATATGGATCCCTCATCCCAGAGATCTAGAGGCTGGAATTTTGTATCTTGTAAGGAAGTGCTGCTGGTTTCTTGGTGTAACATCATAATGTTGGGTGATCTAAGCTTTTCATGAGGTGAGGAAGGGCTTTCTTGCTGAGAGGATGATTCTGGGTCAGAACAATTGGTTGTAATCCTCTTTGCTATTCTTGATTATTAATAAAGCTATTCAAGTTTTCCTCCACATTCTTGTATGATTGATGATATATGCATTCGTGTGGTCAATATATATCTGGTCCTATATTGTTTATGATAGTAGATCTATGTTCTTGGATAGTGTTATGCTGCTTTGATTATACAGGTTCTCTATGAAGCTGGGTAGACAAGGAAGCGAGTGGCAAAGATCTATCAGAAGAGAGAGGAATCAAGCAAGGAACCAAGCGCAAGACAGAGGTTGGTCTCCTTTATTCCCCTCTTATCTACTTCTCATAAAGGAAAACAAAAGTGGTTTTAGTTTGTTTGTTTCTAAGGTAGCTGCCAGCCTTAGTGGGACTAGCAGCTCTGCATAGACACTAGATTTCCCAATAACAAAATGGCGACTCCGCTGGGGAGCGAATAGATTGTTTGTTTGTCTATATTTGTTTACTTTATAAACTTACAGACGGAGCCTGAAGTCAAGCCAGCTAGCCTTCGAACTGCATTTGCTATGCAAGTGCAAAGTAGATCAATGCTGCTTCAGTCTATCTCCGGGTTTTGTTTATGAACTGAACAATCGATTTACAAGCTCTCTAATTGCCCTTGTGGTGGCTCTAGTAACCTCCTTAGATCTACCCCTATGATTTATTTACTGATTACCACTTGCTCGACCTAAATCCCTGAACTGAGCTGCAAACTGTGACCCGGAACCCAGTTGAAGTCTCGTCCCTGGACCATCGCACTATCTCTTCTTTGGATTCTAGATGCATTGCACTTCCCGAGTGTAGTAGGTGCACTGCATCTCACTTTCCCTGTGTTACAGGTGCGCTGATCAGACAAGGCCTCTTCTGCTATTAGATTTTGGTTTCTGTGTTCACTCTTTTCAGCTCTATTCAGGAGTTTTGTTGTCTATAGTCAGTATATCTCTGTTGAAACCCACTTCCTTTCCATTATTCCGCCTCCATTGTGCAAAGAATTGTAAACGTTTTTATGTATTTTGAGCCATTTTCAGTTCTCTTTTACAAAGAAGTAGCATAATTGAACTGTCGTTTCTTGATTTGAAAGTGTCGCAAGTGTCGTTTTCAGTCATAGAAGAGAATCTGTTTGTTCTTGATAATCGATTACACTGTTACTCTTGTATTTGATTTGAATTAGTAGTTTTTCAAGTGTCGAAAGCAAATTTTCAATTCCAAATCGCAAAGTGTCGTCATTGCCTTCATTTTATCTTGAAAAAAAACTTGTTAGTAATGTCGCTTTGAAAAATAATTCAGATTTGCGCTTAGCTTTCTTTTTATCATTCACACATTAAGAAGGCTGAAAACAAATACATGCATGTGCATTTGCATTTAGACTGTTTGTTGGTTTGATTTAGGACAGTGCATATAGTGTGTGCTCTCTGCTCTATGTTGAAAGAATATCATCTCTCTTTCCTTAGTAGCTAGGATTTTCATTGCAAAAAGAAGATTAAACGATTGTTTATCATATTAGATTGCATTTTAGGAATTGTACATCTACATCACGCGGTGAACCTGAAAGGAAAATTTCTTAAGCAAGATCAACTGTAAAATAAATTTAATGAATCTAAAAACGCTTTGGAACCTAATGCACAACATTTAGAAGTCTAGGCTAGAGACATATTCCGGCGTCGTAAAGCCTGGTAACTGTTGTTTTCATTGATGGTTGGGTGATTCCTCCACTTTGAGACGATAAGTGCCAGTACGGACTTGTGCTCGCACGTACCATCGAGTATATATTGGGAGACCACAATAGGCTTTGTCCTTTATCCATAAGAAGCCGTGTCTGCCACCCTATCGATCGCAATGCATTGAACACAGCATTCGGGAAGATTGACTGCTGTACCGTAAAAAGTATTCTGCAGTTTTGTGATTGGTTTGGTAATCCCTCTGTCTAGATTTCCAGAGCAGTCTCTTTCATTCCTTTTCAGACTCCTTAAAGGAAAAGGTCCATCTGAGCACTTGTCACTTCAGGCTCATTAAAAATGGAAGGTGACTAGAGTCATCTTTTGTTTTTTCTCGACTCTTAAAAATTGAAAAAGCAAGTTGTTTCAAAGCGTCTAAAATTTATTTTAATCGGAATAAATATCACCTTTCCTACGTTGGTCTTAGGTTGAGAAAAATGGAGTCCACCAACCAAGGAGTTCCCCTTGGGGGAAATCATAGTCCTTTCTCCTCTTGGGGAGATGTTGGTGCGCCCCATATGGCCACATTGTCGCTTCCAGGATTGACAATCGGCTTGCCCGTATGGCTCTTCTCAACCTCTGTCGTTCAGAACACCGTGATTCCTGAACAATCAAGTCAGCAACTAAACAATACCAGAGTCACCCCCCAACCTTCTACTTCATCCAATTCTTCCTCTCCTCCTTCCTCTTTGCTTGATGAAGCTGGTAAAGCCAAAAATCAAGTAACCAAGAAGAAGAAGGAGAAGAAGAAGAAAGAGAAGAAGAAGAAGGAGCCAAAAGCAAAAAGGGGCAACCAGGCATCGTCTAGCGAAAATCCACACACTGCACCGTCCATGCCTAAATCGCCATGTGTCATTTGCAAAGGAGACCACTATCATCGAGATTGTCCTTGCATCCCTCAGATCTTAAGGGACTGGTCTCCTCGTTTGCACAATCCGGTGTCATCAACCTCTGATGATCATGTTGAAAATACACCGTTGACTAGTGAAAGTGAAGCCCCTAGACAAAAAGGAAAATGTAAATTTCCTTGTAAACTGTGTGAAGGCAATCACGCCATCCACCATTGTCCCTTCTTATATGAAGCTAAAAGAGTTTTGGACGACTGTCCGGTTTCACCATTGCGGCTTCCTCCTGGATATAAGAAGCTCTTGCCGAGTCCGTTACTAGTTGAAAATCTAGCTGACATGCCATTATGGTCGGCCAAAGTCTCTATCATTGAAGATAAACCATCTGAATCCACACCAGATGAAAGTCAAAAGGTCGAGGCAGCAGTTGACCCGATCTTGCCTTCAAAAGATCCATCTTCAGATGATATAGTCACCGAAGAGAAGAAGAACGACACCATCCAAATTCTCTTCATAAGCACAAACTCTGATGAACATGGGGGCAGTCTACCCGTTCCTCCACCGCAGGAAGGAAGTTCGTCAGAGTCATATCTGACCATCTATTCGTTCCCACCTCCAAGAAACCTAGTTGTTTCCTTCGATTGGAATCTACTAGGCAGACCCCACTTACCGGCTAGTGTACCATTTCGAATCATTGCTCAAATATACAGAATGGTAATGGCCAGTACCATCATAGATGAAGGGGCTTCTGCGAGTATCCTTTCCTCAACTGCTTGGAAAGCGCTTGGTTCGCCACCGCTTTTGCCTGAAATGAGAAATCTAATAGGCTTTGATAAAGGAACCAGTCGACCGTTAGGGATCCTTCCCAATGTGCCGATAACATTGAGAAGGAAAACCATTCACATGAACGTAATGGTAGTCCAAGGACCCCTAGATTATAATATACTCCTTGGACGTGACTATATTTATTGCACGGGAGCCATTGTCTCCTCACTCTTTAGAGTAATGTGTTTTCCGCATGAAAGAAGAGTGGTCAAGCTCATAGACCAACTTTCATTCCCCAGTTCACACATAGCAAATAGTCATATACCATCCATGAATGGTCTTTTCAGGCAAGGAATGTCTCATCAATCCCCAGTCCGTCCTCCTGATGAGCGCGAGTGATTCAGAGGATATGACTGAAACCCAGGGGGCATGCACCTTAGCGTGTTTCGACAGGAGAACCTTGGGTATAGGGTAGGTTTCCGCAAAGGATATATGACTGGTTGACACACCCGTCCATTTAGGAAAATGGGGTTAGACTGGAATAAGATACCTCTGTTAAAGTAGGCCTTTCCCGATTAAACAAATGTTTTGTCTGCAAATTGAGAGGTAACCTGGAAACTCTACTTCACTATACCTGGGGGCATGCAAACCTTTTGGCATGCAAGCGAAGAGCGGCCATTTATTTTTTAAATTTGTAGGTCCTCTAACCCTTTAAACTCGTAGGATTGGTCGTTTCCTAACTTGCATAAAGAAAGGACGCGGGGAAAATCTTTGAAAAAATGCCATTTTTATATGAGACATCCTTATTATATGACTGGATCGAGCAGTTTTAACGCGGAGTTCAAGCTCGTTAAAAAATAAACATAAGAAATGAGAAAATGTTCCCCCATAGTTTAAGCTCATTAAAAAATGAACCGATTTTCGGTAAATAACCATCATGAATGTATTATCATCAGCCTTTGAAGCCTTGGTCGTGTTCTCATCATCACCTCCACTCTGTATTGGTCGATCATTCACCTCCATTTGATTGTTTACCATTTTGAGGAACGTCTACGAAGAGTGATCCTGTTAGCCATCCTTGTGACACTGCCGTGATTGGAAAATTCCAAACCTTACCTGGAATCAGCTGCTACCCAAATTTATCACTCGTTCCTCAAAAAATGAGTCTTGTTTAAGCTCTTTTCAACTGACTCGTAAAATATGAAAGGATTGTCGAGCAATTGGCCTCTCCAGCTCGTTAAAGGGAGTTCTATCCCTCCTTTAGATTTTAATCTTTTTGGACTTGAGGGATTATTACATAAAAAGGTCGAGCGCTTGTTTTGTTGAGCTCGTTAAAAGTACCGAAAATTCATCCCTTTTGTATTGTTTTATACTTTTTCGGACTCAAGGGATTATATGACGAAAAAGATTATTGGAGTTTTCTTTACGTCCCTTTTTCAGACTTTCTAAAATTGAAAAGGACCAAGTTATCTTTGTCGTTAAACTCATTAAAACCGAATAGCGACAAACTTTTCCATACAGACAAGAACGAGTTTCACTATCACTAGGCTCGTTAAAACATAGCGATGGGTTTGCCCAAAGCGAAAATTATAGAACAAGCATATGTTATCCTCCTCAAGCTTGACAAAAATAAAGAGGTACTGGTCAGCAATGACTGGGGAAAAATTGGGAAGAAAACTTGAAGAAACTTTATTGGTAGCAAGTCGCTCTTGAACATGACACTTTCACTCCGCATCCGAGTCGGGTTGGGTTGTTCCGTTCACTGGTCATATCACCATGGGTCCATCACACCATCCATATTTGGGGTTAACACTACCAATCCATCATGTCAGTGTCGCCGATATAATTAAAGAATTAACATTTTTTTATTATTTAATTGCCTAACATAATTTTCCTTTCTAGACATATGGATTCAAAATTGTTATATTATGAGTATAGAGATTTTTTTATCATTTTTGCACAGGGTGGGAAAACCTATCATAACAAAATATCATTTTTGCACAGGGTGGGAAAACCTATCATAGCCTATCATAACAATATATCTTTTTTGCATATGGTGGGAAAACCTACCATAACAACATATCGTAACTCAGTTGTCAAAAGCAGAAGTGAGGACAACCATCTTTTGTTGTTAACTGCGAATGCAGGTTAACTCATCATGTTATTTAAGGAAAACCACACTGGCTCATCATGTTATTCAAGGAAAGCCACACTGAATCATCATGTTATTCAAGGAAAACCACATCACTAGCAGTCCGTAAGGAGGCAAGCTTTAACTCCTGCCAGATACCTCTGGATCTTGGGTCGTTACCTCGTTTCCTTACGTAAGAAGAGAACACAACTCTTAACCAAACATAATCAGTTTTAGGGCATACTCTAGACCCAGAAATCTCTATATCGTCATTAACTCATCAATTTTTTAACATTTAAAATTAATAAATTATAAAAAATAAATGCTTTTGATTTCTAGACACCTGGAGATATTTTAATCATTATTAACTCGTCATTTTTTGACCCACATGAAAGGAGGGTAAATTCTATTTATATATTTTAATGGAAATTAAATACAATTTTATATCAATTTGTCTATTAATGTTTTATTTCAACTATATTAAACCATATTTTGATATTTTAAAAAATTAATATTAATTATATAAAATTATAAACATTACATTATAATTCTAATTTGTTTATGAAGTCTTTGCTAATAGTCTAATGATATAATTACCATAAATATTATTTTAATAATATATTTGATATTATCATATATTTTATATTTTATATTTGAAATATTATTTTAGGGAAAATTATAAAAAAAATAGTTATAAAAATATTTGCTTACAGGGTGTAGAAGAAAGAAGAGATGGTGATGGTGTATTTTGTTAAGTCATTATGTGATGTGAAGATGAAACTCTATGGGAAAAAATCCGACCATGTTAAGGGTTGGTGTGGCCTAGGATGGGTGTGATCGATCTTTCCTAGTGATTTTTATGGCTTAGATGCTGGTGGGTTGCAGATTCTTAAGCCATAGATCAAGCCTGATATAATATTTAGAGAACTCAAACAACTTCACAAACAAAAAAAATAAAAATATTTATATAATATTAATTATAATATATTTATGTTCAATTTAATAACATTTTTTAATTGTCAATTATTTAAAATTATAGTTTTGTTAGATTCTATTTGTGTATTGATTTAATATTTAATATTTTAAATTTACATGAGATATATTTATTTTGAATTATGTTTATTGGAAAAATGAACTTTCTCAATTGACACTAATGCAACTCAAGAAAGTGTTTGAAAATTTGTTATTTGATTTCAAAAAATTACAAATGGATGAAATTCATGCTCGTGTTAGATAATCCATGATATTGATATTGTAGAACATCTTTGTGTGAATGAATATGTATGAGTAGTTTTGCCAAAGTAGTAATTTAAGGATTGATATATGTGAGAAAAACAGAGAGTTGGCTATGGGGAAACACAAATGGCATGAATTAAATATGCAACAAAATTACATTTGTTGGATGTAAATACTTTATTTTTTGATCCGCGTTTTCCATTATCTAGTAGAGCACAAAAGGTTCTTAGTGTTTCCATGTTTAAACTTGAGGCTACTGCACCATTTGTATGTCTTATTTATTGGTGCATCTGGGACATTACCCAACCATGATAAGGTCCCCATATACTTCATGCAACTTTCCTCTGATTTTTTTCTTCATATGGAACTTAATTATACTTGTCCCCCTTATAAGTTTTATGGCGCTAATAGAAAGTTGTATGTATGATCATTATATTCATAAAAGATATGATCATTAGATTCCTACATGTCTTTATGTGTAAGATTTGGATACAGATTAAATCTGGAGGGTTTTATTCATTCATCAAATAACGAATTATAGAATATTTAGTTGGCGAAATTCTTTTGATACTATAATGAAAGAAAAATAGTGATTAGGTTCAAAGAATATTTAGTTAAGAAAATCAATTTATGGCTACAAAAACATTGTTAATAAAAAATTTATAATTAAGAGGCCTACTAATTACTGGAAAAATATCAACATTTGATATTTTTTAAAGTCATATCGAAACCATTAATTTTATTTAAAATATAGTTAGAATTAAAGTTAACCTAACTTCGACCTTAAACCATAGATTAACCTTGAGGGATTAATGGTAATCATACCAAACTCTAGGATACTAAATATTTTGCATAGGAAGCAATTGATATTTTTTTCATTATTGCCATCATGTCTCATCGAAATGTCCATCAATTATTATTAATAAATTTATTTGTTGTGGGACAAGGATTTCTATTATATTTTCCATTATCAATTATAATTGTCCTTTTACCCATTATTCTGGTTGGTGCATTGTTTTCGAAAGTGACACTTACACCTTTATCTTCCTTTAGAGATATACATTTTCTCTCTACTCTAGTAATATGATTTGAACATCCATAATCAATATACCAACGACTTTCTTGATTTTGGGAATATAGGGAAAACCCATATTCTTATTGTTTTCCTTGCTTCCTTTTCCTAATATTAGAGTATTCTTCTTACTTTTATTCTTCGGGGTGGTCTTATCGAACTTCTTCTACAATAACTTTCTTTGTGACCAAATTTATTGAATTTGTAACATTCAATGTGATCCAACAAGGGAGAAAATGAATTGGGTATTTTAACACCACCTTCATAAGGACATCTAGATTTTTTGATTGCAAATCCATTCTTTGAGTTCATATATGGTCCTTTATTTATATTTCTAACAAAGTCTTTTCTTCTACAATTTTTTTCCCTATGACCAAAATTAGTACAATCAAACAAATAGCCATAAAATAATTTTTTTATACTAGGGTATGAAGGGCCTTCTTATAGGAATTATTCTTCTGAACCCATTCTGATTACAATTTTGAGGAAACATATATCTCTTCTAATTAGTTACTCCATTTCTGGTATTGCTCATGTTCTTGATAGTTTCATGCCTTTAATAGTCCTTTACTTGATTTGTAATGCTACTTTGATTACTGATGGAATTTTTTAGCATATTGGCATAACTTTTTGTGTCTTCATTTTCAAGTATCTTTGAGTTTGATTATAGTTTGAAAAACTCATGATTTTCATTATAGTTAGAATGGGATATTTAGAATTTTAGAATGTTGTCTAACATTTTAGTCCCTTTTAAAAATTAATTTCTAATGAAATTAAGAATTTTATTTCTCTAGATCCTTTCCCTTTTTTTCAATTGATTTATGAGTATTTCGTCTATTCACCTAGCTCCTTCTAGTTATATATTTACGGGGATGATTGTTGCTTCATCAATATGATGATATTTATTTTCATATTTCTATAGTAGTACCTTCTATTTTTTATTTCTTTTGGGCCTCTCAATTTCTCCAAATGCACAACAAGTTCACCCTAAATATCCACTTCTCCCTCAATGTCTTCTTCCTTTGGATATATTTTCTCTTTATCTTGATTCCAAGTCTCGATGGCCATGCATAAGTATTCTTCTTTATATTCGTTAGATGCATGTTCATCATTATACTATATTCTTTGGAATATGAGCATTTTTTCTTGAGATATTTTCCCCTTTTTCTTTTATGAAATTTACTTTTATTCTTATGTACCTTATCATTAGCATTATCCTTTGATTTTTCATGTGGATATTTAGCGGAAAAATGGGCTATTTTACCGCACTTAAAGAATTTGAATGATAGATTACCTATATATTTTCATTATCCTCTTTTCATATTCCTCACAAATTGAGCTTCTTCAACATTTGAATCATGCTTGTAATAAGCACGGGCTTGATTTCCTTTTGTTTTTTTTTTTATTTTTTATGGTTGATTCCTTTAATCTTGATTTCTCATTTTTTGTTCTCATTTCACATGCAGTAAGGATTCCTTGTGGTTCATCCATATTTATATGTTTCAGATATTTCATTTCTTCTGTGGTTGAAATATTTGCATTAAATCTCAAATGAACATATATCAACACTTTCTAAGTAATTAATGATTCATCAATCCTTCATAAAGTCCTCTAATGGTGTTCACAACTTCATATTTTCATCTTCTTCATAATTGATTTGAAGCCTGTTCCGAAAATATTTTCAAACTCATATTACATTACTGAAATAAAGTTTGATTATGAAAGGCCATGTAAAATAACAGTCGTAGATTTTGCTTTACTCACAAAGGACCCATTCTCATCTTTATCAATTGTACATGTTGTTAGAACTTAACCATTCACAATTAAACACTAATGCCATAATAAGAACATAGGCATATGATATACATGGAAACCCTTGAAGGAGAGAACCACAATACTTCCTTTAATTGATTGATCTATTTAGGTATCATTCTATTGCTACAATTTTTGTAGACATCAACCTATAGGAGACACAAACCATCTCTTGTCTTTGTTCTTCTATCTTCTCTTCTTCATTCCAATCTTCTCTTCACAAGTTTTCTGCAATCACCTCAATCCTCTCTAATATTTTATATTCTATGATTTAATAAAATTCTCGATAATTCTTAAAGACTCCTTAATTCTCTCTAATATTAAACTTTCTCTTTTATTTTCCACTACCTATTTTTGAAATATGGAATCAATTTCCTTAATATGTGCTCTGTACTAGGCTCTTCACTCAGTGTCAAACTAAAGTTGTACTTTCTATTTTTTTGTTCTCTTCACTCACTTCTTACCTCTACGCTATCAGTTCATTCTCTCCTAACTAAAACTCAATTCATCCACATCACACATACATGTTGAAATTATATAATTCAAATCTTGGCACTATCCTCATATATAACCTTAAATTTTGGTGCTCCCCTTTAATTCTACTTGTCCATACTAATTTATACACTTACTATCTTATTTTTAATGTTTATTCATATATACATACATACATATTTAATAATGGTTTTTATTGATGTGAAAGGATTTCCAAATGAAGGAGAAGATTACATACTCAAATAGTACATTTATATACCTTTATGATGATATATGCCGAATGTTCTAAAAATATTGTTTTTTGGATTTTTGATGTTGCATTTACATACCCTATCCTTGAATGTAATTTTAATCCAAAATTTATAGCTCAAATGGATGCATAATATATATCATTTGAAAGCTTATTTCGAGGCCTTTCTAATGGTATATGACAATCCCATTGAATCCTCATGGTTGAGGAAAAAATAATTTTTGAATATCAATATACATTTTTCCAAATTCAAGTTAAGCTTCAAGTCTAGATAAAGGGTTGAATTTTGGTGTAGAATGTTGAGATTTAGGGTTTTCCTGAGGGATAAATCCTAGCTTTTTATAGCCAGGTTCACACATGTCTTGAGGGACAAGTTATGCTACATTGAAAATAAAGTTCAAGTATAGTTTGAAGTTGAAGTTGAAGTTCTATTATAGACCAAGTTCAAGTCAAATTTTTAAGGCCGTCGAGGTATGTTGCTAAACTATTACAGGGACATTTGGAGGTTTTGTTTGTTGTTGGCTATCTCTGTGAGAAAATGATGAGGTAATGGTTGATTTATAATGAGAAAATATTTCAAGTACACTATCGGAGAAGGCATGTGATTTTTCTCAGTTACATTACAACAATAGTTAACGTTAGTATGAAAATTAGTAGCAAGTGTACCAAAAATAATTTACTTAAGTCATTGGTGACAACTGACCCTAACAAAAATATGTGGGTTTTATGCTTCATATATGAAATAATAAAACGAGAGCACCCTGTAGCAAAAAGATTGTATGCAATCCAAAAACCGTAAAAAACAAGAAATATCTGATGTAATCACCGAATAGAATAAGACTTGTATATGAATAATATTTTTATTCAAACAACTGGTGAGGGAGATCTACAATAAGGGTTTGCAAATCCCCCTTTGTAGGATGGGTCCTTTGATGTCCTTGTTCTCCAACAATCCATTCTATCTCTCAATGTGTGAAATACCCAAAACAAAGAATGAAACTCAAGTGGGAGCTCAAATGTGATAAGACAATAATGGTGATGATGATAATGATAATGGTGAACAATGAATGAAGAACCATATTATTTATAAAAAATTATTGGGTTGATCTTGAAAATGGAAAATAATAAAATAATATTGACCAAATCAAGATCTAACCGTTAGGAATATTTTATTATATCTTTATTAGAAATAATTAACAAACAAAATGATTTATTAATTATTTCGTGAGGATTAAGAAATGTGTGAAATTGAAATAATTATTAAATAGCGATTTAACAATTTTTCCAAAAATAGAATTAAGGAATAATAAACAAATAAATATTTATTTAATTATTCCTATGGGGATTTAGTCAAGTGTGACAAGGAATAATTATCAAATAATGATTTAATAATTATTCCTAGAGAAGATTAAATAAATAATGATATATTCAATTATTCTCATGAGGTTTTTTAATTTTAATCAAAAATAATTTAATAAAAATGGTTTACTAAATTATTTCCCGTGGTGAAGGTGATTTTACTATGTTAAAATTAATACTTCATGGTGTATTTCGATCCACCTAGTTAAAAATGGCTAGGTGATCATTTTTTAGGTGATAATACATTCCCCCCCAATGTATGAGTGTTAGGAGAAAATTGTATGAACGAAATATATTGTAGGCTACACTTCCATGAGACACCAAAGGGGAGCCAAGGAGAGAGAGAGAAAGATACAACTGAAGCAATTAAAGGAACACAAAAAATGGAGGGGGAAAGACCTATGAATCTCATATAAGTCTCGTAACCATACCCATAGACATACCTACCAAGATAACTGAGTAAAAATAATAATGTTGCTCCCAACAATTTGGGTCTAATCAAGAAATTACATGATACATGATATGCTGGCATCAATGGGCCATAAAATAATACAATGAATCCCATATACATAATGTGCCTGGAAAGACATAGGCCAGGACTGAATACAATAACGTCTGAGTACATGAGACATAATGCCCCTCAAGATGACATGGTAAGGGCAAATCATAACCAAAGAAGCCTTACTGAGCAAGAAAGGGCTCTGAATATTTGAATGGAGCATCTAAAGGAGGCTTGCATGTTGTAGGCACTGCAAGAGGCTGAAACCGACCCCATCAAATATACGGGACTGCATCGGAGACTGGAGCATAATCTAATGACATCCGAGAATGTGGGGGGCTACCTAAAGGGCCACTCCTTCATGATGTTTGGAACATCTCACACACACCCGGGAAACACTATTCCAAGCTATTGGATCATCAGACCATCAAGTGTATGATTCTCGATCATGCAATAATGAGCTTGGGTTGAGCACGCGAGAAACAACCAAGTCAGAGGGAAATGACAATTCCCTTCACTTGATCTGAGGCACCAAACAAATGTGAAAGATGGAACTAAGGTACACTTCCCTCTAGACCACACTTATGGAATAAATGTTCTAAAGTTGACAAAAGACGGTCCGCCAGAGTTGAGGCAATGAGGAGTCCTCAACAAAGGCATGAGGGATCATAGTAAAGTCACTCATGGACTGACACCAGGGATGATGATGAAAGGAAACAAGATGAGTGGTGGGTTGAAAACTCCCCTTGTCAGAGCATAATATGCATGGTTGACCTTGCAGCGACTGACTCGATTCATGAAGGGATTGTCAATTACTCAGATGAGGGCTTTTCAAAGATGGAGTAGTCTAGCTGGAGACCAAATATGAACATGATGCGATGAATGTGACATAATTATGTATGGAACATTGTAATTGGACTCGAGGGGATTTAGAACAGACTCCATAGATACAAGCGTGAATAATCTCTGATGCTCTGAACAACAGTGACTCGGTGATGCTGCCACATGGGGGGAAGCCCAAAGGGGACCATAAAAACATGAGTAAAAATGGTTAATAATGATTAAAATAGACACTTGATTCAAACAATGCAAAGTTAAGTTGGTACCAGAGTACAAATGGCTCATATAAAGAAATTCAATTTTAATAGGTGGTAAAGTGAGACCTTGTGGAAAAATGGCTTCACGGTGAAGTGTCAAGTTACCAAACACAAAGAGAGACCCATTATAGAACTTGGTGAGATATTTTTAACAGTGCTGATAGTTCATCAAATTGAGCTACTATTTGGTCGTAATAGGTGATGAAAAAAACCAGGGTTTTCATGTAAAAGGGATTTTTGCCCCCAAATCAAATTCATTTGTATAGTGAGATGTTGGATAATTTGTAGAGGAGGAGAACGACCTAAATCTTGAAGAGGTCATAGAGAATAAACCTACCATTGGAATTTGGATCTGCGACTTTCAACTTGTGGCCTTACTTGTCTAAATATGACCTTAATGCTTCTTGGAAGGATGGTTCCCGATGAAGAATAAAGGAAAGGGAGGAATACATGAATGGAATACTAGAGAAGGTCTAGGATCATCCCCATGTTTACAATATGTGATGGGTATATGTCTCGCCATAAAGGATGGTAGGACAAACTATCCATGGAATGAAAGGATAATCGACTATACCTAGATTGGTGGGGTCTAGGCTGAGAATTGTGTTAATAAAATGAGAAGGTGGCCAGGGGCCATCATAACCCCCAAGAATGACGTACTTCCCCCCAGCATGCGATGATGGAGGGGACTGATCAGATGGAAATGATTCCACCTAGATGGATGGGTTTGTGGAGTGCCATTGTGTTCTAAGTGCTCAAATAATGGATTAAAGAATTCAGACCTACTGAAAGAAGATCCCGCAGAGGGTCATGAGTAGATGTAGGGGCATGTGTGCCCCCGAGTTTTGTGTGCATAAATGTAGCATGTTATGGGCATACTGGATGCATTTAGAGTAGTGGACTCCAAACATACTTTGATGATGTGGTTCACCATTTGTTTATTTTATGGATGTCTTCTTGTGGGAAGAGTTGATATATATAATTAGAGAAAGGAAATGGTGGATTTCCAATTTCATTTGGCACTACATATAAAATTCAAATGGATTGAATTCCTGGGTTCACATACACGGTGTCACCATACCAAAGAATGACTTCAGATATAATGAACAAATGCTCATCCATGCAATACTGAGGCTAGACAACAACAATGTCGAAGGGATATGGTTGTTGATGGAAGATGGAGGAATGATTATGTGGATCATCCATAGACTAATATGAAGTGGTATGAGACTCTATATGTTCTTCTAAATGGGGAAGAATAATGGTACTAGAGTCGACACTACTAGATGTGCTAGGAGGGTTGGGTGTCAATGGAATGGCCATAAGGTGGATGTGGATCAAATTTATGGGTTCCAAGTAAGGGGTTATTGAACCAATCGATCTCATCATGGGTGATGTATTTGGACTCCATAACATATTGATCATGGGTTTTCTACGAAAGGAAGTATGCACGATGGTGCATATCATCCCAAGGATAATCAGGGGTACTCATGCATTCCACGATGTATTCATTGGAATGAAAGATGTGAGGATGGGAGGAAGAGAGACCACATGATGGAGAGGAGCTACCTAAGGCTTGTTCATGAGAGACAAGGTTCACATGCGCATAATCAATAAGGGGATATAGATGACTAATAGGTGTGACATCTACCGATGTTGAGACAAAACTGTTCGTTGAATAAGGTCCAACTGAATCACAAAAGGAAGCATCAAGAGAGTCCCATTAGATCAATCCCATGGATGATGAAAGGTAGAGAATAGGGATAGTATTATCTATCATCTCAACATCTGGAGGAGAGGTCACGATGGGTGGTTGAGAGACCTCCTATTCTTGTACAATCGTCGGACTAGAACCTACTACAACTGACATCTAACTCGCGAATCACTTGAAGTGTATCATGAAAGTCTTCAAGACGGGGATAGTGATTAGAATAATTACCATAGTTATCACACAAAGCACAAAGGTGATTCGTGCATAAGGATCTATTCTTCTTAGTTGACTTGGGTAAGGTGACATGGACCTCTGGAATGTTGGAGTTAGGAAATGTATAAGAGACCATATTCTTGATATGAGGGAGCTCAGGAAAATTATTGGTGGTGTGTCCAACAACAACACACAAAGTGCATGGAGTAGTATGATTTGGTGGCTTAGAAGGAGCTAGATTTGGTTGGCAGGCCTTGTCTTTGGTTCCCTTTTTCAGGTCTTTGGCCCCCTCACTATATGCTTTCGTAAAAGGATTGGTTTCCTATTGAGGTTGTTTTGGAACTAAAGTAAAGGAAGGGGTAGGAACAACAAGTTAAACTAGGGTCAACGTTGTGCAAGGTTTGAGTTGATTAGGAGGAGTGTTTGCAGGAGGATTAATGTACAATACTTGTATCCCCAAGGTGATGTTAGGTAAACTCAATGCAGCCATGACAGGTGTAGAAAATATTCCTGGTGGTGGGAATAAGAAGAGTACCTAACTAGAAGGGTAATGACATAAGTGAACTGTTCCTAGATGGTTATGACCTAGGAGAATGGTTCTAGGCTGGAAAGGACTAGGAGAGATAACAGTGGAAGGAAATGGACATTGAGGAATAATACCTGAAGGCTGGGTTCAGTTGCGATCAGCAGGTTGCAGAGGTGCTAGCTACCGGGAAGATGTACTAGACCACTTGTGATCAACCCATGACACTTGAAGCATGCAAACACTATATGATCTAGGCTCTTAGGGGGTAGGTAGTGGACTTTAATAAGAACCAAATAGCGTGGAATCTTTGTAGACTCCATGTGAAACATTGGTTAGGGATGGGATAGTATTATTTTTAGTCATCGATGAGATAGGGGAGTGAAGGGAATTTGAGACTTAGGACCATAGTAAGTCAACTAATTGATAGTGACAATCTTCCCATTATGAGGAAAACACATCTCATGAAAGACCGCAAATGCAATTGTAGACATGGAATAGGTGTAACTACGACCGAAGATGATGTTATAATCTAATTGGGCATCAATGACCTTACTACCAATGGAGACCATATTTCTAGCAATAATAATTGGACAGTTGTGATATAAGCCGAGGGGTTGTGAGGGATGATCGTCCCAATCACAGAGAGTAATGATGGATAGGGACAGGTTAGGTGAACCAAGTTGCTTCCAAACACTAGCATTCATCACACATATGGAGGTGTCTTCCTCTATGATGCACCAATGAACAGTGGCATTTCTTTTGAAGATTGGTATTTGAAAGGTAATGGATGAAGGAAGGGGGGGTTGTTCCACTTTGTCAATGTCAAAGAAAATCATATGTTCGTTGGAAGGATCCAAAACACCCAAAGAAGATAGTAGAGATTTTTTTACAGATGGGAATGTCTGGAGGACTTCTATAATTAACATGGGAATATGAGACTACACTAATTCATCTACTATGCTATAGGTAAAAGCGACTTTAGAAGAAGAAATTTTTCAACATAATGGACCTTTAGGGATCTTAGGGACAACCTCTACCTTAAGTGGACGAATATGTAAGGTACCATTTGATGACAATGTAGGCTGAGTGGAAACTTGATGTTGGGAATTAGTTGTTGACTTTGTAGAAGGCTTGTCATATTGGTGCACCCGAGTCTAAAGGTCGACTTGTTCGGTATTCAATTCGCCAGAATTCATCAGAAGGATATGGTAATCATTGTGAAGGTTGGGGAGCTACATGACCTTGTTTGGGTTGAGCAATTATATATCCTTGATGAGGAAAAGGATTGGTAAGCACGGTGGGCTAATATGAAGCAGGAGGAGGAGGAGGTGGAGCAATGAGCTAAGGTCCTCTAGGAGAAACTGCTTGAGCTTCCCATACTTGGCGCATCTGAGGTAAAAGGGGTCAATCATGAGTATAATGGCCAAATACGCTAAAATAGGAACAAGGTTTGTTTGTAAGAAGAGTCTTGTTTTACTTTGGGTTGTATTCCCTATTATTGGGTTGTGGGATTATGTTGGATTCCCTGAGAGGCATTAGGTGGTGGACCCTGGTTACGCTGATTACCTTGAGATTGCTGGTTCCAGTTACCTTTCCCCTTATTCTATTTCTTGGGGTTGGGGGGATTGGTTGCTCTCTGTTGATCATACACTTAACCTTGAGGAGGACGTTGCTACTATGGTAGAGGTGGTTGAGGCATGGGCGGTTGGGGCACTGGTGCTGGAGAGGCTTGAGTTCTAGGAGATGCATACATATAATAAGGAGATGATGCAACATTAGGATAAATAGGTGAAGCAACAGATAGCCCTGACATTGACTTATGTAGATGGGGATATGTGTATGATTTGTTGGGACCTAGGTAGGCATTTCCATGAGAAATATTGGGGGGGGCGTAGGTGTAAGAGGAACTTATCCCCCTTGGGGTTAACCATAACTCATTGGAGGTGGAGAATGTGGTTGAGGTTGAGGGTGTGAAATGGATCCAATGATACCATCAAGGACATGGGATTCCTATAGCGCATTAACAACACCACGCTGAGGCAGATCGAGAATGATATTATAAACATATCATGATTGTGCATAGACAAGGATATTTCAACACTACTTGGAGTGCATCCTCCTCAGATTGGACGAAGTGGGAGGCGAAATCTTTACCAATGGGGGAAAAAAGCGATCTAAGGAACCAATCCATGTATACATGGTCTTCGAATTCAGGAGCTTTATAAATGCTTCTCCTTCTACACCATTTTTGAACATGGTCAGATAAGCAGTTGGAAAAAGTTTGATGGAAAGAGGTCAAGAGTTCGGTACCAGTGTCATAAAAAAGGGGTATCTTGAAGTATGACATAAATCTATGGCTACAGTGGTGAAGGTGGAATGGGAGGCATGTGGTTGGTCCACATACCACTTAGCAGCAGCTCCAATAAGGGTGTGTTGGAATCAATGAAAATGAATGGAGTCTTCAACAATGGAATTGGATGAAGACCACTTATGAGTGAAGATGATTTGTGGGGTCTTCACCAGGATTGCCTTTCCAACTTGGGGATGTCGGAAGGAAGCTTAGTAGGCATATCGAGCCAACTGGGGTCATGGAGAAGAGTGTCATTAATGAGCTAGTTGAAATCAGGTAGGCTCAAACCAGCCATAAAAGGAAGCAATGGAGTAGGAGTGACCATATAGGTAGAGGTTCTGCTTGTGGGGTTACTAAGGCTACTACCTTGCTTACCACCTTGGTTTTTTCTACCCACGTTGGTGCCTCACATGATGGCTATATGGGGTTGGGAAGACGTGGAATCAAAGGAAGGACTAGAAGAATCAGTAGAACCAAACTGAAAATGAGGATCCAATGGAGGACTAGGAGGATGAACACTAACTTGACGAGGAGGAGTAAGATGTCCTAAACGAAACTGGGGGTGAAGACCACGAAGTCGCCTTGAAAAACACCTAGGGGCACAATGATGTCAAGACAAATATGACTTAATAGACTAAAACAAAATGATAGGAGAAAAAGAGAAACAAAAAATAAAGAAATACCTAGTGCAGTGGTGCCAAATGTAAACTAACTATATTAAGGTTCTACTCTAATTCAAACAAACACGTCCTATCAAAGAAAAAATTACCTCTAGGCTATAGGTGCTCTAAATGCTTAAACAAGTCCTAAATCTATTGTTTTAGATGACCTTCCAAAATAATTCTTACTTGAAAAAATATGATCCCTGAAAATAGAGTTGTCTAGAGAAAGCTGTGGTAGAGAACCAACTATTACCCACAGCTAGTCCTATAGGGTGTTTCCATAAGAATGGTCCCCATGGTTACCTTCATCCCATGGAAGTGGTCGAGTCTTTAGATTCTTAGTGATCAACCACCACACGAGATTCACTTCCATGGGTTGGGTAGCCTCCATGAGAACCGCTCACATGATGACCTAGCCTAACCCCCTTTGTATCAGGTTTCTAACACACTTTAGATTTGGACCATGGGATGGTGAAGGATTTTAAGCTCTCTAATATGTTAACTTCCATCTCTCAACATAAGTGATCGATGGTGTTATTGGAAGCCTATCCCACTGATCCTACACCTAAACTACACAGATTTTTTCGCCTTGGTGCCCAAGTGGGCTTAATCTATGTGTGTTGAGTTATTAAGATGTAGTGTTTTAAGTCTTAGGGTGGTAGTGTTAACCAAGGTCACGTTCGCCTAGGGTGCGAGTGTCTGACAATGATGTGTCAAGTGAATGAGTTAATTGAGCATGTTTTATGATACCATGTGCTGCCGAAAATAAAGTGTTGAAACACTGTAAATAGTGTTGAAAATGTATAAAAAATGAACTCAAAGATGCATAAATGACCTAAAATATCTAATGTCAAAGGGACTGTGATCTAGAGGAACTAATTTTCTATAAATGGTGCAAACAAGCAAAAAAATAGAGGTGAAAAATCTTGCAAAGGGTATGTATGAAACTAGAAAACCTAGGATACTCAAGGGGATCCTAAAGGGGAAAGGAAAAATCCAAAATCTAAAGGGAGAAAAAGGGTGAATAAACCTATCCAAAAGGAATGTATAGTAGTGGAAAAAAACCCTCAAAATTAGTGGTTGAAAATGTTGTACCTTAGACTCCCAACTCAGTAAATCTCTTCCTAAGAAGGTGGAGGTGTACTCTAAACCATTGGGGGCTACTTCATTCCTCAAAGAGAGAAAACAAAGGGAATATAGGCCTAGTGGTGACTCAAAAGAGAAAAGAAACCCTTCCCAATCACAACACAACACAGTTGGCAATTTTGGAAAAATTCTTAATTTTTTTCTAAAGAAGTACAAAACGCAGGTTTTGACATGGAAATAGTGCGGAATGTAGTAAACATGCCAAAAAGGTGTGTTCTAGAATGCAGATATGCAGATGAAAAGTGTGTTTTTCTCTTGGGACTCTCGGTCAGCTGATCTTGCCTACATTATGTCGTCTCCTACTCGGTTGGTACCTGTGACCTGCAAAAAAGAACCAGAAAACCACCAAAATTGAAACATTTGACAGAAAACTAAAAAAATAGAAGAAAATAATGAAAACAACTGAGATGAAATTCACCAAGGATCTTAATTACTACACGAATGGAGTCTCCATTTGTTGACGACAAATGTAGCTAAAAAACTAGTGGAGTCGCCAATTGTTTGTATGAAAATTATCAGAGAGTGTAAAAAATACCTCACTTAAGTCACTGGTGACAAGTGACCCTAACAAAAATATGAGGTTGTTTACACTTCATATCTAAAATAATAAATGAGAGAACCCTGCAATAAAAAGATTGTATGCAATCCAAAATAGAAAAGAGCAATAAATTTCTGATGTAATAACCGAATAGAATAAGATGTGTATATGAATAATATTTTTATTAAAAAAACTGGTGAAGGAGATCTACAAGAAGGGTCCTTGAATCCCCTTATGGGGAATGGGTACTTGATGTCCTTGTCCTCGAGTGATCTACTCTTTTCTTTAACAATAGAAAATTATTTAAATAATTTAGTATGCATGGAGTAGTGAGGAGGATATTAGAATTCAATAGAGTAGAATATATTATTCAGCTCTTGTGTAAACAAATTTATGAATAATAGAAACATGTTAAATCTTACTTGGTAAGTGAAAAAAAAATAGTTTTAGCTTATAAGATCAATGCATGTGTAAATATGTTTTCTGATAGAAATTGAGTTATGTTCAAAATAAGTGCAATAGCCTATAAAAATAGCATAGGTAGCACTCCTTGTTCTTTTGTTGGTGTTCAGTTCAAAATAGACAAGAATATAATTACACAATGGGAGGATATTATTTTTGGGAATAAGATGGTTAAATGTAATACAAAGTAATGCAATCATGATAAGGCCATAGGCAATATGTAATGTTAGGCCCCTATAATACTAGTGATTCCCCCATTACTATTGTCATTGTATCCCTTATTGTTATTATTGTGCCCCTATTGTCCCCATATTGTTATTAGTATGCCCCATAGAAACCCACTATTGTTATTTTTGTGCCCTTATGTTATTACTGTTATGTCAACTTGATTATATTATGACCCCTTAGACTCCTATATATAGAAGGGAGGTTTAGTCATTTGTATCATCCAAGAATTGTTCATTTGTGTAATGTAAAGGAGGTTGCCCCCTCAGAGAGGCTAAATTCTAAGGCGTTGATCTATCTTTTCTATCTTTTTGTGAGCTGGTTTCCTAACATTTGGTATTAGAGCTTTGGATTCTAGGGTTTCGCTGCTCTAAACAGGTCATCATGGCATTTTTTCTATAACTTTGTTTCAGTGACGTTTCAGAAGCTATAAAAAGCACCCATTTGAGCCAAAAGAGTTGTAAACTTTAGGTCTTAATTTTAGAGCTTGTCTCACTACATTTTGGAGATATGATCTAAGGAAGGTAGGGTTTTTGCAGACTCTCGAATTACATTCCAAATAGGTGACCTAGGGAAAATCCTCATAACTTTTGTTTTGAGCATCAGATTGAAATTTCGTAAGAAGTTTCAGAAAGAAGACAGACTATAGTTTTCTATGAATCAGTTTTAGGTACTAAGGTCGAAGCAGGGAAACATGGCACATCGTACAAGTTTTCTCTACTGAACTAGTTTATAATCAGGTCATCATGGGAGATTTGGCATAAATCTTCCTTGGAGAATCTAATATTGATCATACTTGTGGGGTTAGAAATAGGACTCAAAGGGCTACCATAGGACAATATTTCAGATATTTGAGATCCTCTGTTACAAAGATACAACAGATTCAATATTGAGCTCTTACAAAGTGAAAAAAAATGTGTGTAGTTTTTTTAAATTTTGCATAAGATTGGTTTGAAAAATCAGTTTGAGGGAATTCAAAGGGAATCGTGAAGAATTATTAGAATTAAATAATGCCTCGAAGAAAGAAAATGGAAACAACTAGTAAGCAACTTGAAAGCTCTAGCATGATTCGTGAAGAAGAGGAAGAAATGCAACATGATATATCAAACGTACAAGACCAAGTACAACAAATTTCACTCTCACTAAAGGTAAATGAAGCCAAGATGAACGGCATGGAAGCTAATATGAAGGGCATGCAAGTTAATATGGAAGCTAAGATTGATGGTGTGGAAGCTAAGATGGATGGCATGGAAGATAAGATGAATGGCATGGACGCTAAGATGAATGGCATGGACGATAAGATGGAAGAATTGAAGATAAATTTGAATAAGTTGCTACAAGAAATGGTCACTAATGGTGAAAGGGTAGTAAAGGAAACTCATGATGAGAACAAAGCAAATGTTAATCATGATTTCATATACTCTAATGTTGGATTGAAGACCCACCATGTTCCAAAAATCGATATGAGGAAGTTTGATGGCAAAGATCTCGGAACATGGATACTACAGATGGAGCAATTTTTCGATCTCCATAATGTGCAAAACACACAAAAGGTACGTATTGCAACTTTATATTTGGAACCAAATCAGTTTGTATGGTATTGATGGCTTTGCTCTCATAAAAAAATTGTCACTTGGGAAATTTTTATGGAAGAAATGATAGCACATTATGAGGATACAAAAAGCAACACCTTTTTTAGCCAATTGATAAATCTCAAACAAAAGGTTTCAATGATGGAGCACATCGAGGACTTCCAAATATTGAACATAAGGGTAAAAGATATTCTAGAGGAGCATAAGATTGATGTGTTCATAGGGACTTTAAAGGATAATATCAAACATGAGGTTCGCCTTTGGGAACCTGATTCATTGGAGAAGGCATTCATGTTAGCAAGAAAAATGGAAAGCAAAATTATGGCAACCAGGAAGCCTACCACTCACAACTATAGAGATGGAAGTGTTGTTGCCTCGAGCCTTCCACAACCTACAAGGTTGACACCACAACAATTGGAAGAAAAAAGAGCAAAAGGGCTTTGTTATAGTTGTGATAACAACTACACTAAAGGTCAGAAGTGTGCTCAAAAGAAATTATTCTACATAGATTGTGAAGAGGAGGAAGAAAAGGAACAAGATATGTCTAAAGAAGAGGATATACTCCAGGAAAAAACCCTAGATAAAGAAGAAATTAATCCGATCATATCTTGTAATGCATTGGATGGAATTACCACTCAAACTATCAAGATAGAAGGACATATCAAGAAGAAAAAGGTAATAGTGTTGATTGATTCGGGAAGTACCCATAATTTTATTCATTTTAAGATAGCAAAGGAATTGAATTGCTTCCTATATCGAGCACTAGAGTGTGAAGTGATGGTTGCAAGTGGAGGAACCATAAATTGCTCTGGAAAGTGCCATAATATCAATCTATCCATGGGAGAATATGTATTGAATAGCCCAATGCTTTCCATTCCAATGGGTGGTGCTGATGTTGTACTAGGAGTCCAATGGCTACAATCCTTGGGTACAATAGCTTTTAATTTTCAAGAACTTTTCATGAACTTTTGTGTGGAAGGAAAGGAAGTTGAATTAAGGGATATTGCAGGGAAACCGGGAAATATAATCAGCTCTAACGATATGACAAAGCTTCTAAAGAAGGAACAATGAGGTGTAATTGCACAATTATGTTCTCTAGAGGTTCCCACATCGAAATCATCTATTTCTCCAGATCTCCAAAAATTCTTGGACAATCATTCCAAGGTATTTGAGACTCCCAAAGGTCTCCCACCTATTCATGATCATGATCATGCTATTCATTTGATTCCAGCAAGTGTTCCTCCAAACATCAGGCCATACAGATATCCCTATGCCCAAAAGAGTGAAATTGAACATATGGTCGCAGAAATGCTAGAGGATGGTATAATTCAACCTAGTCAAAGCTCTTTCTTTGCTCCACTCGTATTGGTGCACAAGAAAGATGGATCATGGCGCACGTTTCCAAATTATAGGGAGCTCAAAAAGATCACTATTAAAGATAAATTTCCCATTCCTGTCATTGATGAATTATTCGATGAATTTCATGGATTAATTTACTTCACCAAGTTGGATCTTTGTTTAGGATATCATCAAATCAGAATGAAGACTGAAGACATTCTGAAAACATCATTTAGAACTCATGAGGGTCATTATGAATTTTTGGTCATGCCTTTTGGCTTTACCAATGCACCTTCTACATTTCAAAGTTTGATGAATTCCATTTTCAAACCCTTCCATAAAAAATTTGTGTTAGTATTTTTTGATGATATACTAATCTACAACAAGTCTTGGAAGGATCATGTTGAACATGTTGACAGGGTGCTCAAACGATTGGAGGAGAAATAATTATATGCAAAAACCTCTAAATGTTTCTTTGGAGTACAAGATGTGGAATATATGGGTCATATTGTATCTCATGAAGGTGTTAAGGTAGAGCCTAGAAAAATTAAAGCCATTAAGGAATGGAGAATCCCCACATCCATAAAGCATCTGTGAGGATTTCTCGGGTTGACAGGGTATTATCACAATTTTCTTAAGAATTATGGGAGAATAGCAACACCTCTAACAACATTATTGAAGAAAGATGCATTTTCATGGACTCCAGAAGCAACAAAGGCCTTCGAACATCTTAAAGAGGAAATGTGCCAAGCATCGGTCTTAGCTACGCCAGACTTAACAAAAACCTTTATTATGGAATGTGATGCTTTAGGAAATGGAATTGGTGTTGTTTTAATGCATGATGAAAGACCCATTGCTTTTGAAAGTCATCCAATCAAAGGAAAGTATTCACACAAAGCTATTTATAAGAAGGAAATGTTGGCAATACTACATGCATTTAAGAAATTCCGACCCTACCTAATGGGAAGGCACTTCAAGGTAAACATGGATCATGATAGTCTTAAAAAAATTTGAGAACAAATATTATCCTCTAAAGTGCAACAAAAATGGGTCACAAAGATGTTGGGTTATGACTTTGAAATCATCTACAAAAAAGGGAAGCAAAATGTTGTGGCAAATGCACTCTCAAGAAAGAATGAGGATGTGGAGGCATTGTTGTGCTCCATTTCTATTATCCAACTAGATTGGATAAACGAAGAAAGGGAGGAATGGAAGAATGATGAAGTGTGGGAGCTCATTCGAAAGTTACAACAAGATCTCAGAACATCTGATACATTTAGTTGGAAAAATGATTCGTTATGTTACAAAGATCACTTATACCTATGTAAGAATTCCCAACTCAAACAAAATATTCTTATGGAATTGCACACTTCTCCCTTAGGAGGGCACTTAGGATTTTTAAAAACTTACCTCAGGGTTAAGAAGGAATTTTTTTGGGATGGCCTTAAATTGGATATTGAAAAGTTTGTGGTGGAATATTTGGTTTGGGAACAAAATAAAGTTGAAACAGTTAAGACTCCAGGTCTATTACAACCTTTACCCATTCCAAGCCAACTTTGGGAGGAGGTTTCAATGGATTTTATCATAGGTTTACCCAAGTCCGAGGGAAAGAGTGTCATCATGGTGGTAGTTGACAAACTTACCAAGTATGCACACTTTTGTGCATTATCACATCCATTTAAAGCCAGTACAGTTTCTACTACATTTATGGAAACAATTCAAAAGCTACATGGAAACCCAAAGATTATTATAAGTGACAGAGATCCCATTTTCACTGGAAATTTTTGGACAGAATTATTTTCCTGTCTCGGTACTTAGTTATCTCATAGTTCATCTTATCATCCTCAATCTGATGGGCAAACTGAGATAGTAAACAAATGTTTGGAAGCATACCTTCGTTGATTTGCATCTGATAAGCAGACACAATTGTTCAAATGGTTGCCTCTAGCTCAATGGTGGTATAACACTTCCTCCCATATTGCAACAAAATGACCCCATCTATGGCACTTTATGGATATCATCCACCATCGATCACATCATATTTAAGACAAAATTATAAGTTTCAAGTAGTGGAACATCACATCGAGCATCAAGAACAAGTTCTCCAACTCTTAAAGGATAACCTCACGTTGGCGCATAATAGAATGAAGGAACAGGCAGATCAACATCACAGCGAAAGAAGTTTTAATGTAGGTGACTGGGTATTCCTACAACTCCAACTATATAAACAAATGTCGCTTAAGAAAGCTAAGAAGGATAATAAATTATCACCAAAGTATTATGGTTCGTACAGGGTGTTGCAAAATATTGCTACTATGGCATACAAATTGAAGCTTCCTGCAGCTTCCCGAGTGCACCAAGTTTTCCATGTTTCATGTTTAAATAAGGTTATAGGTGAAAAGCTTCCAGTTCAAAAAATATTGCCAGAACTTGTCGAGGAGGAAAAATCATATTGGAACTTGAAGAAATAACAGAAACAAGAACTTGACAGCTATGAAATCGATCAATTTCGGAGTATCTCATCAAGTGGAAGAACTTATCCATTGAATATTCCACATGGGAGGATGAGAATTTTATGCAGAAGCATCCAAAACTACTCAAGCATTAAGGACAACGCTTTTCAGAAGGAGAGGGGCATGTTAGTGATGCAGGAGCATTCAGCTCAACAATATCATTGTGTTTTAGTAGACATAGGGGGTCTTGTGTTTTAAGGAAGTTAGTTTCCTCAATGTTGAATTAATGTATTTATTTAGGATTTTGAGCGATTTTAATGAGAATAGGATTTAATTAAATATTGTGAGAAATATTTGTAAATATTCTCAAATGTAGGAGAACATGAGAGATTTAGGATAGTTGAGAGATTGAGAGACTTGAGAATTAATTGTAAATCTTAGGTTAGGAGTTAGTTCATGATTTTGTGGATTAGAGAGGATCCTTAGAGATAAAGTGTAGAAATTTTGAATAATTTAACACATATTCAATGGAGATTATCCTGATCATGTACTATTGTGGAATACATATACAATACATAAGCTCCTCTACGTTGATCATCAATATAGCAGCATCAATAACAATAAAACATCAAGAGCATTCACAAATTAACACAATATGTAACCCAGGGAAAGCATCTCGCTAAAAACCCCAAACTATCTGTATATTAATGATTGAGACCATGTAACATTACAAAGTACAATTCTTATCACAAGCAATCCAGTACTAGCTCCACCTGTTACACACAATACAGCTAAGATCTGATCTCCAAATCTATTCCACTGCTTGCCTGCCTCCACTGCTCAATACCTGCTCAAGAATTGATGAGAATGGTTTACCAAACTCGTATTTCACCTCCAAAGAATCACTCACAATGTGTAAGACGTGAGCAGAAGCTACAAACTAGGAAAATACATGAGCAAACTCATTGGCATACTCAATCCCTTGATTGTGCAAGATCTGATGCACAACTATAGTCACAACTGATAGCAATCTGATTCTCTAACACCTGTCCCTGCTAAACTGAACATGCACTGACATGCAACTGACTTAACTGATATATTCTATAGTTTTATTATGAGTTAATAATTAGTTTAACAACTCATCATTAGTCTATTTGCAGTTAGACTAACTACAACTAGTTTAACCAAGTCAAACTGAACACAACTCCATCAACTCCACAATCAACTCCACCAAACTCAACTGATTGAGTTCTAACTGAAGTCATGCATGCAACAACTCAACTGACTCATAAGAAAAGCGTACCTCCTTCTGACAGCTGCATGGGCCACATCTGTAGCTCAAACTAAAGTGCTCCAAGAGAATAAGGTCAAGTTTATAGTCCAAATATTATTATGAGACAATAATATTTGACTTTTCTATTTTTGACAGCCGGTCTAAAAATAGACTTTGATCACCCACACTGTGATCACTCACACTGTGGTCACCCACACTGTGGTCACCCACACTGTGATCACTCACACTATGATCACCCACACTGTGATCATCCACACTGTGATCAAAAATAGAACTTGCGCCATAATATTCCTGCGGGCCCACTTAGTGAAGGCGACTCTTTTCACTAAGCTCCATCATCTTGTTGCAATCTCAACACTCCCTCTCGACAAGATATGGATTATCAGCAACCCCTATCCTGCCCCGGTGGTACTCGAATTTGCTCCTAGTGAGAGGCTTCGTCAGAATATCAGCATCCTGATCCTCCGTTGGAATGTATGAAAGCAACATGATCCTCCGCTGCACACAATCTTTGATATGATGGTACCTGATGTCAATATGCTTAGATCTATCATGAAATATAGGATTAGCCGAGAGTTTAATGCAACTCTGGTTATCACAATAAATCACAGTAGGATCCAAATGAGAACCGAACAAACCAACCAGGATCCTCCTCATCCATATAGCCTCGCATGCAGCCAAACTTGCCGCCATATACTCGGCCTCCGCTGAACTGAGTGCCACGGATCTCTGCTTCCTGCTGTACCAAGAAACTGTTGTCGATCCAATACTGAAGACCCCTCCTGATGTGCTCTTTCTGTCCGTTGGGCTCCCTTCCCAATCTGCATTCGTGAAGCCACATAGCTTCAACTCATCCTCCTGTCTGTACCACAAACCATATCCCGATGTGCCTCTCAAGTAGCGCAATACATGCTTGCCCGCCTTCCAGAAGATCTTGGTAGGCTTAACCATAGCTTGTGAAAGCTGGTTAATTGCATAGCATATATCAGGTCGTGTATTGACCAAATACATCAGCGACCCCACCAACTGTCGATAAACAGTGGCATCCACTTCTTCTCCTGAAGTGTCATCCTCCTTCCTCCAACCTCCAGGAAGAGGAGTATCAACAGGCTTGCAGCCATGCATGTTGAACTTCTCCAGTATCTCTCGAGCATACTTGCCCTGAGAAACAAACATTCCACCACTGCGCTACCATATTTCCAATCCTAGGAAATAGTGAAGTAGGCCCAAGTCCTTCATCTCAAACTCTGTAGCAAGATCCTTCTTGCATGACAGTATCAACAGCTCATCACCCGTTAGAATCAAATCATCAACATACAGTACAATGATAAGCAACTTACCCTCCACCACAATCTGGTATAGGTTAGGATCCGCCTCGCTCTTGGAGAATCCAAGTCCTGTGAAATAGCTGTCTATCCGTGTGTACCAAGCACGTGGTGCTTGCTTCAACCCATACAACGCTCTCTTGAGCCTGCACACATGCGACTCGCTGCTGAAGACCTCGAAGCCTTCGGGCTGCTCAATGCACACCTCCTCCGCAATGACTCCATTGAGGAACGCAGTCTTCACATCCATATGATGAATGTGCCATCCAATCTGCGCTGAGAGACCAAGAATCGTCCGTATGGAAGAATACCTTGCGACAGGTGCAAAGGTCTCCTCATAATCGATCCCCTCTATCTGTGAAAAGCCTCTGGCAACAAATCTTGCCTTGTACTTCTCCACACTCCCGTCAGCTGCCTGCTTGACCTTGTAGATCCATCTTGAACCCACCACTGATTTCCCTTTCGGTCTAGGAACAATCTCCCATGCACTGTTTTTGACAATAGAATCATACTCTTCCACCATGGTGTCTACCCATGCGGGATCCTCCACAGCTTCCTCAAAAGAGGATGGCTCAGTCACAACACACATGCTCATCAGAGCCATGTATCCAGTGTACCGATCAGGTGACTGTCTCTACCTGCGTTGGGCTGTAGGTGGTCCTACAACTTTCTCTGCATCTTGAGCCAGTCGCTCAACTTCTGTCAAGCGCTTTTGCCCTCTGATGGTTGGCGCTGCATGAGTGGTCTCTTCCACTCCATGAACCTCGTACTATGGCTGATCCACGTCCTGAAGCTCATCCTTAGGAACTAATAGCTTCTCATCTGCATGCAAGTGTAGCTCCCTCTCAAGCGAACACTTCATGGCTTTCTCCTCCTGAAATTTTATATCCCATCGCACAACAGTTTTACCACTTTCTGGCAAATACACACGATAGTTGTGGGACGTATCAGTGTACCCCACAAATATCCCAACCTCTGTGGTCAGCTCCAACTTCTTCCTGGCATCCTTCATCACATGCTTGTAAACGTTAGCACCAAAAATCCTCAAATGAGAAAGATCAGGCTTCTTACCAGAATAAGTCTCCTCAGGTGTACTCATGCCAAGTATCGTATGAGGACAACGGTTCTGCACATAAACTGATGTATTGCATGCTTCCACCCACAAGTTAAGGGGTAGGCCCTGATCATGCAACATCGCCCGTGCAGCACCCACAATCGTTCTATTCTTCTGCTCAGCTACCCCGTTCTGCTGTGGGTTATGGGGAGCTATGAGCTCTCTATGAATCCCTTCTTTCTTGCAGAAATCCTTGAACTCATCCGAGATGTATTCACCACCATTATCGCTCCTAAGAGACTTCACCTTCTTCCCCGCTCCTTCTCGACCAGTGCTTTGAATTCACAGAACTTTGAATATGTCTCGCTCTTCTTCTGCATGAAGAAGATCCAACACTTACGAGAGAAATCATCAACAAAAATCACGTAATACCTGTGTTTTGCTGTCGAAGAAACTGAGAAAGGTCCACACATGTCTGTGTGAATTCTCTTAAGGATCGTCGTGGTGCGACTATCCTTCTCGTGAAAGGTGGCTTTCACAAAATTCCCCAAAGTACACCCCTTGCACTGATCTGACTGCGCAAGTGTGCCTTTAGGAAGCCCTGTAGTGATCTGCTGTAGTATCTTCAAGGCTCCATGGTGAAGGTGACCCAATCTCCTGTGCCACAACTCGCCATCATCCCGGCTCACCAATCCTTCTGCCTTGCCCGCCATTGTTGTGCATCCATCTACATGCAACTGATAAAGTTTCCTCACTCGAACCCCTATCTTCCGGGTCTCACCAGTTGTCTTGCTACGCAGGAAAGCCTTTCCCTCGCTGAAAACAACATCATACCCCTTCTCTTCTAACATCACCACTGAGATGAGATTCTTCATCAATCCTGGAACATGCATGACTTCCTTCAATACAAAGGGCTTACCAGACTCCCTCTCAAAGGAAAGGGTACCGATACCAGTCGCACTGTATCTACCATCATCGCCCATCTCGATGTGCACTCCAAGATCTTTGTCCTCCAGATCAGAGAACAAATCTCTATCTCACGTCATGTGAAAAGATGCACCACTGTCCAAGAACCACACTGATCCCATCACACTTGAAACCAAGCATGCGATCAATGAAAAATCAAGCTCAAACTATGAGGCTAGAGCCTCTCCTGCTGAAGATCCAGCAGTCTGCTTGTTCTTCTTCTTCTGCGGACAATTAGTGGCATAGTGTCTGTGCTGGTGACAGTGAAAACACTTCACCTTGGACATATCCTGCTTCTTGCCTTTCGCACCAGACTGAGAAGCTTTCTTGCTCTTCCCTTTCTTTGCTTTGGCAGCCAAAGCACAATTCTCTTCATAAACTCCCTTTGACGAAGATCCGTCCTTGGTACTCCGCCTGATCTCCTCCTGCACAAGATCTGACCATAGTCTTTCCCATCCTGGCAATTTCTCCCGACCATTGACAGAGCCCTGATAGGAATGCCAACTCTTCGGAAGACCAAGGAGAGCCAAGCTCACCAAGTCCTCATCATCGACAGTAACCCCCACACTTCCCAGCTCATCTCGACACTGAGTGAACTTCGTGAGATACTTGGGAATACTGTCACCCTTCTCGCATTTGGTGTTTCTGAGTTTATCTTTGAGCGCCAGCTTCCTCTGATCACTCTTGCTTTAGAATAATTCTGTTAATGATTTCCACATCAAATATGGAGTAGCCTTTCCATGGAGGCTGGACACAATGTGATCCTTCACACCCTCCAACAGAATCCTTCGACATTTTGCGGTCTTCTTTTGCCAAACTTCCACCTCAGCAGCATCAGTAGGCTTTCAGATATCCGTATCTATGAACTCCTTCAGCCCGTTATCATCCAATACTGCCTCCATCCTATCCTTCCATGCAATATAGTTTGAGCTGCCCTCAAGAGCATACTCCAATCGCAATCCGTTGAAAGACATTGTTGCGTTGTCACCAAGAAAACACTGCTGCAAATTCGAATTCCACCAGCAACCAACTCAACCGCCTCGGATCTAAGATTCGTGAGAACACAATATTTCTCGTACAGAGATTGAATGTATGGGCATTCACCGGATATCTCACCTTCCAAAGGAAGGATGAATCCAGAGGCTACCTGGCCTGATTACAGACTCTGCCTGAAGAAATAGAATGTAAACACTTCCTGAATAGTAGATTTGATGATCAACAGCTCTGATACCATGTAGAAATTTTGAATAATTTAACACATATTCAATGGAGATTATCTTGATCATGTACTATTGCGGAATACATACACAATACATAAGCTCCTCTACTTTGATCATCAATATAGCAGCATCAATAACAATAAAACATCAAGAGCATTCACAAATTAACACAGTATGTAACCCAGGGAAAGCATCTCGCTAAAAACCCCACACTATCTGTATATTAATGATTGAGACCATGTAACATTACAAAGTACAATGCTTATCACAAGCAATCCAGTACTAGCTCCACCTGTTACACACAATACAGCTAAGATCTGATCTCCAAATCTATTCCACTGCTTGCCTGCCTCCACTGCTCAATACCTGCTCAAGAATTGATGAGAATGGTTTACCAAACTCGTATTTCACCTCCAAAGAATCACTCACAATGTGTAAGACGTGAGCAGAAGCTACAAACTGGGAAAATACATGAGCAAACTCATTGGCATACTCAATCCCTTGATTGTGCAAGATCTGATGCACAACTATAGTCACAACTGATAGCAATCTGATTCTCTAACACCTGTCCCTGCTGAACTGAACATGCACTGACATGCAACTGACTTAACTGATATATTCTATAGTTTTATTATGAGTTAATAATTAGTTTAACAACTCATCATTAGTCTATTTGCAGTTAGACTAACTACAACTAGTTTAACCAAGTCAAACTGAACACAACTCCATCAACTCCACAATCAACTCCACCAAACTCAACTGATTGAGTTCTAACTGAAGTCATGCATGCAACAACTCAACTGACTCATAAGAAAAGCGTACTTCCTTCTGACAGCTGCATGGGCCACATCTGTAGCTCAAACTGAAGTGCTCCAAGAGAATAAGATCAAGTTTATAGTCCAAATATTATTATGAGACAATAATATTTGACTTTTCTATTTTTGACAGCCAGTCTAAAAATAGACTTTGATCACCCACACTGTGATCACTCACACTGTGATCACCCACACTGTGATCATCCACACTGTGATCAAAAATAGAACTTGCGCCATAATATGCCTGTGGGCCCACTTAGTGAAGGTGACTCTTTTCACTAAGATCCATCATCTTGTTGTAATCTCAACATAAAGAAGATATTTTAGGATTTTGTTGAGAATTTTATGGATCTAAACCAGGAATTGGTTTTAGAATCCTTTTGTATAAATGTAAGCCTAAAAGGCATAGATAGAGGTTAGATGGTTAGATAGTTAAGCTAGTCAAAGTGTTATTGTAACCCTATGGGCAGATTGTAAAATAGAGGCCACTGTCATTGAAGATCAGGCCAGAGAGACAAAGAGTCTTATTATGTAATCATTTGTTTGTATATACATATACAATGATTTAATTCTAAAATTGTGTAAGTGTGTGGTTTGAATATGGAATGATAAGTTATGTGTGAATCAGAGTTCTACATAGTATATGTATGCAGGTAGAATCCAAAGGTGGAACACAGAGAGAAGAAGAATGACACGGAGATGGATCATTGAAACCAATTGAAGGATTAAAGTAATGTCCAAGAGTGACTGTGATTAAAGAATCATGTGAAGTTAAGCTCAAGAGGAATTTTGCAGCAAAACAATGGAAGGACGAGAACCTGAAGAAACGAGAAACCACAGAGAATATTGAAGAATGGTGTATAACCCAAGTAAAGAGACATATGAAGGAGTAAAGTACCAATGAACAGGTGTCGTTGGATCTAGATGATCGACGGATGAGATTTGTTCGTGATGGGTGGCCAGGATTAAGTCACTAGAGAATGGGATAATTGGAATCGCATTGCAACATATTTCAGGAGTGAATGAATCGAACCAAAGTGATTTTCAATGAGAGATATCGATTACTGATCATTGGATCAAATGTTCTGATCAATGGTAGAGGATCGCGATAAACCCACAGCACAATATTCTGTTGTGAATGAATTAACCTTGGGCCTTAAGAAGTGCGACGTGCGAAGTCCAATGCGATCGACAATTAGATCACATCGGAACATTCCATTGTAAATGTACTGTGCCCTAAGCAATTATGATATGCGAAAGTGCGATGTGCGATGAGAGCGAACCCGAGAAGGTATGGATACGGGTTTATGTTATTTGAAGTCTAATTGTGTTAATCGCATATTGGATGCGAAAGGAGTCTTAGGATGCATGTTGGTGTGATCCGCGATATTGCGACATTGATGGATCTGATGAGTTAAACCAGTGGTGAGGAATATATGCGAAAGATAGGGAATCGAGAGAATATATAAAAGTCGTGAATGGTGGATAGTGTGATCGCATCCCGCAAATCAGGAGTTCCAATGCAAGGTTCTTAAGAGTTGTGAATCTTGCAATAGTGATAAAGGCATGCATCGGGTAATGTGAAAAGATTGAAAAAATGAAGAAAAGGTATGGTTGATGTATGTTTTATGTATATTTCTGTTATAAAAGAATTATAATAGAAATAGCACGATATAAGGTTTTATGTGGTAAGTCTGTAAATAACCAAAGTTATAGAATGGGGTTTAGTTATATGTGTGGGCATAAATATTTGTGAAGGTTTATGAGGGTAATAAGTCCTGATGGAAAGGATTGATTAAAGGGTCAATTGTGGTTAATTACCAAATCATTCCGCAAATATTTATTAAAGGGGGGCTTAAACCTTAAGAGATGAAGATTTGACTTGCAGAGAGTCTGAAATTCCTGGGGCAAATAGGTTTATGCACAACATATGCAACTGTGGGTATACATGGGTTTTCTTGCATCATTTTGGTATCAGAGAAGAATTTTGTTGAAACATTTTGTTGGGTCCCTATAATACTAGTGATTACCCCATTACTATTGTAGTTATACCCCTTATTTATATTGTTGTGCCCCTATTACCCCCATATTGTTATTTCTGTGCCCCATAGAATCCCTCTATTGTTATTTTTGTGGCTTTATATTATTATTGTTAGGTCGGCTGGATTACATGGTGACTCCTTAGACTCCTATATATAGAAAGGAGGTTTTGCCATTTGTATCATCCAAGAATTGTTCATTTATGTAATGTAAAGGAGGTTGCCCCCTCGAAGAGGCTGAATTCTAAGTCGTGGATCTCTCTTTTCTATCTTTTTGTGAGCTGGTTTCATAACATTTGGTATCAGAGCTTTGGATTCTAGGGTTTCGCTGCTCCAAATAGGTCATCGTGGAATTTTCGCTATAACTTTTTTTCTGTAACGTTTCAGAAGTCGCAAAAAAAACCCATTTGAGAAGAATTGGCGCTAAACCTTGGGTCCGAATTTCAGAGATTTTAGCACGATATTTTCGGAGATATGATCTGAGGAATTTGGCCTTTTTGCAGACTCCTGAATTACATTCAAAACAGGTGACCTGGGGAAAATCGTCATAACTCTCTCTTTGAGGATCGGATTGAAATTTCGTAAAAAATTAAAGAAATAGGACGGACTTTAGTTTCTTGTGGGTGAGTTTCAGATTCAAAGGTTGAAACAGTGACTCGTGGCACGTCGTACAAGTTCGCTCTACTGAACCAGTCTAAAAGCAAGTCACTGTGGGAGATTTCACATAACTCTTCCTTGGAGAATCCAATTTGGCTCAGACTTGTGGCATTGGAAAGAGGACGCAGAAGGCTACTACAGATAGCAATTTTAGAACTGGATGATCCGAAATTACAGAGATACATCAGATTCAATATCAGGCTTCTATAAAGTGAAAAAAGGTGTGTAGTTTTTTTTTAAATTTTTGTGTAAGCTTGGTTTAACGAAATTCAAAGGGCATAGTAAAGCATTATTATCGGTAACTGATGCCCCGAGGAAAGAAAATGCAAACACCTAGTAAGGAACCTGAAAGCTCTAGCATGACTCATGAAGAAGAGGAAGAAATGCTACATGATATATCAAAATTACAAGAACAAGTGCAACAAATGTCACGCTCACAAAAGCTAACAGAAGCTAAGATAAGTGGCGTGGAATCTAAGATAAATGGCATGGAATCTAAGGTAAATGGCGTGGAATCTAAGATAAAGGGCATGGAAGCTAAGATGGATGGCATGGAAGCTAAGGTGAATGGCATGGACGCTAAAATTGATGGCATGGATGATAAGATGGATGAATTGAAGAAGTTGCTACAAGAAAGGGTCACTAATGGTGAAAAGGTAGTAAAGGAAACTCATGATGAGAACAAAAGAAATGTTAATCATGATTCCATAGACTCTAATGTTGGATCGAAGACTCACCATATTCCAAAAATCGATATGAGGAAGTTTGATGGCAAGGATCCCGCCACATGGATATTACAGATGGAGCAATTCTTCGATCTCAATAATGTGCAAAACCCACAAAAGGTACGTACGGCAACTTTATATTTGGAACCAAATCAGTTTGTATGGTATCAATGGCTTTGTTCTCGTAAACAATTTATCACTTGGGCAATTTTTACGGAAGAATTGATAGCACATTATGAGGATACAAAAAGCAACACTTTTTTTAGCCAATTGATAAGTCTCAAACAAAAGGGTTCAATAATGGAGCACATTGAGGAGTTCCAAAAATTGAACATAAGGGTAAAAGATATTCCAGAGGAGCATAGGATTGATGTGTTCATAGGGTCTTTAAAGGATAATATCCAACATGATGTGCGCCTTTGGGAACCTGATTCATTAGAGAAGGCATTCAGGTTAGCAAGAAAAATGGAAAGCAAAATTATGGCAACTAGGAAGCATACCGTTCACAACTATAAAGACGGAAGTGTTGTTGCCCATAGTCTTCCACAACCTACAAGGTTGACACCACAACAATTGGAAGAAAAAAGAGCAAAAGGGCTTTGTTACAATTGTGATAGCAAATACACAAAAGGTCATAAGTGTGGTGAGAAGAAATTATTCTACATAGATTGTGAAGAGGAAGAAGAAAAGGAGCAAGAAAGGTCAAAAGAAGAGGATATATTCCAGGAACAAAGCCTAGATGAAGAACAAATAAATCCAACCATATCTTGTAATGCATTGGCGGGAATTACCACTCCTCAAACCATCAAGATAGAAGGACAAATCAAGAAAAAAAAGGTAATAGTGTTGATTGATTCAGGAAGCACCCACAATTTTATTCATTGTAGGGTAGCAAAAGAATTGAATTGCTTCCTATATCCAGCACCAGAGTGTCAAGTGATGATTGCAAATGGAGGAACAATAAATTGCTCTGGAAAGTGCCATAATATCAAGCTATCCATGGGAGAATATGTATTGACTAGCCCAATGCTTTCCATTCCAATGGGAGGTGCGGATGTTGTACTAGGAGTCCAATGGCTACAATCCTTGGGTACAATAGCTTTTAATTTTCAAGAACTTTTCATCAAATTTTCTTCGGAAGGAAAGGAAGTTGAATTAAGGGGTATTGCAGGGAAACCAGGAAAGATAATCAGCTCTCATGGTATGACAAAGCTTCTAAAAAAGGAGCAAAGAGGTGTAATTGCACAATTATGCTCGCTAGATGTTTCCACATTGGAATCATCTATTTCTCCAGATCTCCAAAAAGTCTTGGACAATCATTCCAAGGTATTTGAGACTCCCAAGGGTCTCCCACCTATGCGTGATCATGATCATGCTATTCATCTGATTCCAGGAAGTGTTCCTCCAAACATCAGGCCGTACAGATATCCCTATGTCCAAAAAAGTGAAATTGAACGTATGGTTGCAGAAATGCTAGAGGCTGGTATAATTCAACCGAGTCAAAGTTCTTTCTCAGCTCCAGTAGTATTGGTGCACAAGAAGGATGGATCATGGCGCATGTGTCCAGATTATAGGGAGCTCAACAAGCTCACTATTAAAGATAAGTTCCCCATTCCTGTTATTGATGAATTACTGGATGAATTGCATGGATCAATTTACTTCACCAAGTTGGATCTTCGTTCGGGATATCATCAAATCAGAATGAAGATTGAAGACATTCCAAAAACGGCATTTAGAACTCATGAGGGTCATTATGAATTTTTGGTCATGCCTTTTGGCCTTACCAATGCACCTTCAACATTTCAAGGTTTGATGAATTCAATTTTCAAACCATTCCTTAGAAAATTTGTGTTAGTATTTTTTGATGATATACTAATCTACAGCAAGTCTTGGAAGGATCATGTTGAACATGTTGACAGGGTGCTACAACTATTGGAGGAGAAACAATTATATGCAAAAAGATCCAAATGTTTCTTTGGAGTCCAGGAGGTGGAATATTTGGGTCATATTGTATCTCATGAAGGAGTTAAGGTAGACCCTAGCAAAATTAAAGCCATTAAGGAATGGAAAATCCCCACATCCATAAAGCATCTGCGAGGATTTCTTGGGTTGACAGGGTATTATCGCAAGTTTGTTAAGAATTATGGGAGAATAGCAGCACCTCTAACAACATTATTGAAGAAAGATTCATTTTCATGGACTCCGGAAGCAACAAAGGCCTTTGAAAATCTTAAAGAGGCAATGTGCCAAGCACCGGTCTTAGCTACACCGGACTTCACAAAAACCTTTATTGTGGAATGTGATGCTTCAGGAAATGGAATTGGTGCTGTTCTAATGCAAGATGAAAGACCCATTGCTTTTGAAAGTCGTCCAATCAAGGGAAAGTTTTTAAGCAAAGCTATTTATGAGAAGGAAATGTTGGCAATACTCCATGCACTTAAGAAATGGCGACCCTACCTAATGGGAAGACACTTCAAGGTAAAAACGGATCATGATAGCCTTAAATACTTTTTAGAACAAAGATTATCCTCTGAAGAGCAACAAAAGTGGGTCACAAAGATGTTGGGTTATGACTTTGAAATCATCTACAAAAAAGGGAAGCAAAATGTGGTGGCAGATGCACTCTCAAGAAAGGATGAGGATGTGGAAGCATTGTTGTGTGCCATTTCTATTATCCAACCAGATTGGATAAACGAAGCAAGGGAGGAATGGAAGAATGACGAAGAAGTGTTGGCACTTATTCGAAAGCTACAACAAGATTCCAGTACTTCTGATACATTTAGCTGGAAAAATGATTCGTTATGGTACAAAGATCGCTTATACCTCTGTAAGAATTCCCAGCTAAAACAAAAGATTCTTATGGAATTGCACACTTCTCCCTTAGGAGGGCACTCAGGATTTTTAAAAACTTACCACAGGGTTAAGAAGGAATTTTTTTGGGATGGCCTTAAATCAGATATTCAAAAGTTTGTGGCAGAATGTTTGGTTTGCCAGCAAAATAAAGTTGAAACAATTAAGACACCGGGTCTATTACAACCTTTATCCATTCCAAGCCAACGTTGGGAGGAGGTTTCAATGGATTTTATCACAGGTTTACCCAAGTCTGAGGGAAAGAGTGTCATCATGGTGGTAGTTGACAGACTTACCAAGTATGCACACTTTTGTGCATTATCACATCCATTTAAAGCCAGTACAGTTTCTACTGCATTTATGGAAACAGTTCAAAAGCTACATGGAAACCCAAAGATTATTGTAAGTGACAGAGATCCCATTTTCACTGGAAATTTTTGGACAGAATTATTTTCTTGTCTTGGTACTCAGTTAGCTCATAGCTCATCTTATCATCCTCAATCTGATGGGAAAACTGAGATAGTAAACAAATGTTTGGAAGGATATCTTCGTTGCTTTGTATCTGATAAACAGACACAATGGGTCAAATGGTTGCCTCTGGCTGAATGGTGGTATAACACTTCCTTCCATACAGCAACAAAAATGACCCCATTTATGGCACTTTATGGGTATCAACCACCATCCATCACATCATATTTAAGAGAAAATTCTAAGGTTCAGGCAGTGGAACATCACATCGAACATCAACAACAAGTCCTCCAACTCTTAAAGGATAACCTCGTGTTGGCACAAAATAGAATGAAACAACAGGCAGATCAACATCGCAGTGAAAGAAGTTTTGATGTAGGTGATTGGGTATTCCTACGGCTACAACCATATAAGCAAATGTCCCTAAAGCAAGCTAAGAAGGATAATAAATTATCACCAAAGTATTATGGTCCATACAAGGTGTTGCAAAAGATTGGTACTATGGCATACAAATTGGAGCTTCCTGCAGCTTCTCGATTGCACCCAGTCTTCCATGTTTCATGTTTAAAGAAGGTTATAGGTGACAAGCTTCCAATTCAAACAATATTGCCAGAACTTGATGAGGAAGGAAAAATTATATTGGAACCAGAAGCAGTCACAGAAACAAGAACTCTACAGCTACAAAATCGATCAATTTCAGAGTATCTTATCAAGTGGAAGAACTTATCCGCTGAAGATTCCACATGGGAGGATGAGAATTTTATGCAAAAGTATCCAGAACTACTCAAGCGTTGAGGACAACACTTTTTTGAAGGAGAGGGGCATGTTGGGTCCCTATAATACTAGTGATTACCCCATTACTATTGTAGTTATACCCCTTATTTATATTGTTGTGCCCCTATTACCCCCATATTGTTATTTCTGTGCCCCATAGAATCCCTCTATTGTTATTTTTGTGGCTTTATATTATTATTGTTAGGTCGGCTGGATTACATGGTGACTCCTTAGACTCCTATATATATAAAGGAGGTTTTGCCCTTTGTATCATCCAAGAATTGTTCATTTATGTAATGTAAAGGAGGTTGCCCCCTCGAAGAGGCTGAATTCTAAGTCGTGGATCTCTCTTTTCTATCTTTTTGTGAGCTGGTTTCATAACACATTTGGTATTCAAAGCAATGCAAAGAAATTCTGTGTGAATATTTCTTTGAGAGAATTTAGAACATAGTTATGTGTTAAAATGTTTATGCATGCAAGAGGAGATTAGATTCTAATCTGACAAATAGTTGGCACATAGAGATAATGTGTAGCAGAACTTTCAGATGCAAGAGACAAAGGACAATCCATTCGAAGTGTAGGTGAATGGTGGAACAAGAGCATGTAGAGATCTTGAAGGTGAGGTGATATGTTCTGTTTCAATTTAATTTGAAGATTGGAGAATGTGTGGATTTTACATTGATACACAGGTAACAACATAAGAAGGTGAGAAGATTGGAACAACCTAGAGCGAGGAGTGCTCAATTGGTTCCAGAGGAAAGAACCAGAGAAATGATAATAGACTGAGCTCAGAGGGGAGAAGCTTAGTGAGGCATATGTAGCGAGAAGGAGACTTGTTACTACAGAGGTATTGTTACAGATCACAAAGGAAATTTCATGAAGGATGTGGGTAGAATTGCTAAGTAATGAAGGAAGCTAGTAAAAGTTTCTAAGTGAAAGAAGAGGTGGTCAGAACCTTGAGGAATTCCAATAGATGTTGGATAAAGAGGAAAATTGTGTTCTTAAGAGGTGCAGACGAGTTGAAGCCTAGAAGGAGTAGAGAGAAGTGCTCAAAGGAGGTTCTAGAGATTGAGAATGAAGTGCTTGCCAAAAGACCAAGTACAGAGGAAAGCTTGGTGTGGTAAGTGGCAGGAGGGAGGACTTGCTGCTGCAGAGGCTTTAGTGCAGCTCATAAGGAATGAGTGAGGAGCTCATGAAGAGAGAGGAGAAGAAGATGAATACTGATAGTCATAGCAGAGGTTCTAAAGAAAACCACAACATAAGAAAGATGAAGAAGGAGGATGCCAAGGAAAATGGCAAGAAAATGAGTCAAGAGGAATTTAAAAAAGAGATTGTAGTGATGAAAGAACAACTCGATGTATTGATGATGATACTATAGGAAGCCAGAGACAAGGTTGGGTTTTAAAAAAGAAGCCAATGAAGTGGTCTAAGTTATAGAGAAGGCTACAATAGAGGCAAGTAAGGTGGTTGATGGAAAAACTCAGAGAAGCTAAGTTTGAAATGGAAGTGTCTATTTGTGAACCAAAGCAGGGTGAAGTTCTGGGTGAAGAAGAAGGAATTATTGATTATTTTCTAAACTGTTGGACAAATGCAGACCAGCAGGAGAATGTAAAACCTTATATTGTTGAATCTAATAATATTGATGTGATTACAGGTTTTGTAGAGGATGAGCAATCTTTTGAAGTTGTCAAAAGTATGGAAGAGTATCTTTTAGAAGATAAAAACTCTGAAGTAAAGGATGATGGAGAATGTCTCGTGAATGAGAAAAGTAGTGAATTATTGCAGCATAAAGAACTTAGTAATACACCGATGTTTGAAGCTATGAAAACACAATAAACATTTCTTGTGAAAGGAGATGAAATTCAGTCTGAAGAACTGATATGTGAAGCAATAGTTGAGATTGTTGAACCATGTAATTTTCAAATTGATAATTTTTGTATAAATGCAAGAATCATAACTAATGATAAAGTACTTATGAAGTGTCACAAAGAAATTGAATTGCTGGAGTATTTGCTAGGAAATTTAGAGTATGACAGTGTGATTGCAGAGGAAGGAGTTCACTATAGTGGACAAGATCAGAAAGACACCATTAGAGAATATGATGTGGAGCGAAGACTAACTGATAGTCTTGATAATACATTAGAGAATTCTTTAAAGAGGTTGAATCAGCATACTGATGTGCTGATAGAAGAGGAGAAATCAAAGAAGCATATTGAAGTGTTGCCAAAGGAAGAAGAGGTACTGAGGCCTTATGTTTTTTATTTTAATAATTGTTTTGTGAGTGCAGGTTTAGTTGAAGATTCTAGAGAAAATTTGGTACAGATGAGCAATCAAGTAAAGATGGTAGAAGAGGATTTTGTGGAAGAATTTAATCCATGGAATAGAGATGTTGAATTGTTGGAGAGAATGCTAGAAAGTCAAGATTCAATGCAGAAAGAGATAATCATGAAAGAGAGTAAGGATGAAAGGAAGGCAGAAAGAGTAAGTGATAGAATTCGAAAACTTCAAAGAGAAGAACAACAGATTCAAGAATTAGTGGACAACAACAACAACATGAAACAAAGAGAAACAAGTAAAAGTAATTGGAAGAGTATGTACCAGTCCAAGGATGTGTTGGAAAGGGAGATTGAAGAATTATGGCAGTTGATGATGAAACAGTCTATACGGAGGAGATTGATAACATCAGGAAGGATGATCAATCATAATTTGAACTTGATTGACAAGGAGAGGAAGATGAAACAAAAGATAGCAGACACACAACAACAACAAAGGTGCAAGGCATTTGGGCAGTTACAAACTAAAGTTTGGGACCCCGAAGGTTTTCTATCAACATATGAACACAAATGGTCAGGAGATCATGAATGTTTTCTACTTTGGGAGTCTGATGCAGAAACATTCAGCTCAACAATATCATTGTATTTTAGTAGACATAGGGGGTCTTGTGTTTTAAGGAAGTTGGTTTCCTAAGTGTTGAATTAATGTAATTATGTAGGCTTTTGATTGATTTTAATGAGAATAGGATTTAAGTAAATATTCTCGAATGTAGGAGAACATGGGAGATTTAGGATAATTGAAAGATTGAGAGACTTGAGAATTAATTGTAAATCTTAGATTAGGAGTTAGATCATGATTTTGTGGATTAGAGAGGATCCTTAGAGATAAAGAAGAGATTTTAGGATTTTGTTGAGAAGTTTATGTTTCTAAACTAGGAATTCGTTTTAGAAACCTTTTGTATAAATGTAAGCCTAAAAGGCATAGATAGAGGTTAGATGGTTAGATGGTTAGATAGTTAAGCTAGTCATAGTGTGATTGTAAGCCTACGTTCAGATTGTAAAATAGAGGCCACTGACATTGGAGCTCAGGCCAAAGAGACAAAGAGTCTTATTATGTAATCATTTGTTTGTATATACATATATAGGGCTTTAATTCTAAAACTATGTAAGTGTGTGGTTTGAATATGGAATGATAAGTTATATGTGAATCAGAGTTCTGCATAGTATATGTATGCAGGTAGAATCTAAAGGCGAAACACAGAGAGAAGGAGAATGACACGAAGGATCGTAATGGATTGTTGAAACCAATTGAAGGATTAAAGTAATTTCCAAGACTGACTGTGATTAAATAATCATGTGAAGTTAAGCTCAGGAGGAATTGCGTAGCAGAACAACCGAAGGACAGGAACCTGAAGAAACCTGAAACCACAGAGAATATTGAAGAATGGCATATAACCCAAGTAAAGAGATGGATGAAGGAGTAAAGTATCGATGCACAGGAGTTGCTGGATCTAGATGATTGACAGACGAGATTTGTTCGTGATGGGTGGCCAGGAATAAGTCGCAGAGAATGGGATAATTGGAATCACATCGCAACATATTTCAGGAGTGAATGAACCGGCCTTGAGTCATTTGCGATGAGCGATATCGATTACTGACCATTGGATCAAGTGTTTTGATCAATGGTAGAGGATCGTGATAAACCCTGCATCGCAATATTCCTTTGTGAATGAATTAACCTTGGGCCTTAAGAAGTGTGACATGCGAAGTCCGATGCGCTCGGTGATTAGATCACATCACAACATTCCATGGTAAATGTACCATGCCCTAAGCAATTGCGATATGTGAAAGTGTGATGTGTGATGAGAGTGGACCCGAGAAGGTATGGACACAGGTTTATGTTATTGGAAGTCTGATTGTGTTAATCGCATATCGGATGCGAAAGGAGTCTTAGGAGGCATATTGGTGTGATCCGCGATATTGCGACATTGATGGATCTGATGAGTAAAACCAATGGTGAGGAATGTATGCGAAAGATAGAGAATCGGGAGAATATATAAAATTCGTGAGCAGTTTATTGATCGCATCCCGCGGATCAGGAGTTCCAATGCCAAGTTCTTAAGAGTTGTGAATCCTGCGATAGTGATAAAGGCATGCATCAGGTAATGTGCAAAGACAGAAGAAACACGGAAAGGTATGGTTGACATATGTTTTATGTATATTTCTATTATAAAAGAATTATAATAGAAATAGTGATAGAAGGTTTTATGTGGCAAGTCCATAAATAACCAAAGTTATAGAATGCGGTTTAGTTATATGTGCGGGCATAAATATTTGTCAAGGTTTATGAGGGCAATAAGTCCCAATGGAAAGGATTGATTAAAGGGTCAATTGTGGTTAATTACCAAATCATTCTGTAGAGATTTAATAAAGGGGACCTTAATCCTTAAGAGATGAAGATTTGACTCGTAGAGAGTCTGAAATTCCTAGGGGCAAATAGTTTTATGCACAACATATGCATACTGTGGGTATACGCGGGTTTTCATGTATCAGTTAGGCCCGTATAATACTAGTGATTCCCCCATTATTATTGTCATTGTATCCCTTATTGTTATTATTGCGACCCTATTGTCCCCATATTGTTATTAGTATGCCCCATAGAAACCCACTATAGTTATTTTTGTGACCTTATGTTATTACTATTATGTCGGCTTGATTATATTATGACCCCTTAGACTCCTATATATAGAAGGGAGGTTAAATCATTTGTATCATCCAATAATTGTTCCTTTGTGTAATGTAAAGGAGGTTGCCCCTCGAAGAGGCTGAATTCTAAGGCATTGATCTATATTTTCTATCTTTTTATGAGCTGGTTTGCTAACATGTAACCCTTAGAACATATGAACAAAACTTTATAATACTAAGGAAAATGTCAAATAGTTGAACCTAGGAGATAAAAATCTAGCATTTTACGTTGACGAAACAAAATAAGAGCAATGGTGAGATACTATAGTTTTTATTTCAAAAAAAGGAAAAAAGTACTTAGTGGTACTAATATAATATATTGCTTAATCAAGATGTTTCAAACAGAGAATTCAATCATGAATAGATAACAATTGCATACATTAAGCATTTCTAAGAAATAAAATAACAATAGAGTTATGGGCCAAGCATAAATTCTATGAAAAACAAATACAAGGGAAATTTTAAAATATGTCACATAATTTATATAAGAAGAGTTCTTATAAGAACGCGCTAAAAAAAACCCTTAATTACAAGTTTAAGAGGCAAACAATATCTTGACTATAAGCTCCTAGCCTTAGTCATTTTAAGAGAATACAGGTAAGGCATGAGAGCCTATAAAAATTAAATCTTAATTCTAGGTATAATATAAAGAATTACAACTTCAACTAATTTAAAGTAGATACCAGGGTGTCTTTGTCTTCAAAGAAAATATTATTTTTATGCATACAAGAAAATAATTAGAAGTTGAAAAATATTTCTGACCTATAAGAAATGAATTAGACCCTTGAGGGATAAAAAAATGAATAGATATTGAAGTTGAACAATGAACCAAGGTAGAAATTACCCAGAAAAAAACAAAGGGATGAAACATCCAAAACATCATTATGTCCAAACCACTCATAAAACGTTTGTAGAGTGACTTCGCCAAACATGGAGACTAAGTAGAATCTCACCATCAACCAAAGAGGTTTATTTTAAATTTGAAATCCAAGAGGAAGAGAAATGTATGTGTTTAAATTCATATTAAAAAATACATAAGTGGAAGAGAAAGAATGTATCAAGTATATGATCCAATTTCCTCATAAAAACTCATTTTGCTAATTACAAGTTCGAATAAATATTAAATCCTGTTGAGTACTCTTTGATGAGAAAGAAAAGGAGTATGATAAAAGCTAAGCTCCTCTGGTGACTGATAAAAAATAATAGCAATGGACCGAGAACTTAGTTGTAGAAAAGGATGGGCTCTGTCTGAAATCTCACCAAAAAAATAGAAAGATCATTATGACCAAATCCAAACATGAAAGAATAACCAGCCTCAATTAAAATCTAAAAGAACCTTTTTTGTTTATTGAAATCCATGAATTTCAAGATAGGGCCATGTGAAGGTAGGTGGAGCTACCCTTGTGTCTTAACGAAATACTTCCACACATACCAAGAGAACTATATGTTAATTATAGTTGTCTGCCACTTCAAGTGTTGTGGAGGGATTATTATATAAATAGACTTAGGAATATAAATCCACCGTTCATACATATAATGTAGAATCTATACATGAAACATTCATATACATATTGCATATGTCGTGGATTACGCATTACAAAATGTTAATAAAATTCCTATATGGTCATATATCCTAACTTGAAGTATTGAAATTATAAAATCCTAAGGATATGAATGTTTCAAATTATATTAAGCTGAGGATATGTTTTATGGTAAGATCCATTAGTTTAGCTAGGTTAGGGGCATACCTTTTTAATTTAAATCTTCATATAAATATTACAGGAGAAGGGGTCAAAACCCCATAAAATCATGTTATGACCACATTTAGTTGGTTATATAATTATATAGTGTTGAGCATATCAGTATGGGAATAATTTTGAAGAAAAATATATGTTTGAGCAAGTTTTTATATAAATTCCAATTAGATATGCATGGTTTAGATATTTTTATAGTTATAACAAAAATATGAATTATGATAGAAAAGAAGATCTATAATGACTTTCAGGACTTCAGTAATTGTAGTATAACGTCCATTAATTTATGAAATGATAAGTATAATTGGAATGCATAAGTGAAATTGACTAAATTCAAGGTTTAACCTTGAATCTAAGCTTTGAAATAGAAGAGTGGACATTGATCAATACCATGTTTTAATTAAAAAAAAATAAGGTGTGAATAGGTAGGTTTGTGACATGTGGTATAGGAGGTACATGTTACAACATTGGGACTTTATGGGTCCTAATTGAATTGTTATTGTTTGTGTAACATACAGATAATAAAAACTACTAAAAACCAAAATATTAAGAACAACTGAAGATAATAATAGAAAAACTTCTATAGGATCACTTGGATAGGGTGGAGGACATGATATTGAGTTGGAAATGATGGGAGGAGAAACCAGAAACCAAGATAATCATGAATTTGAGATTTTACACGTAATGCGTAGTCTAAACATAGATTGAAACAGTGTAAAAACTAATTAGAAGAAATTGTCTAAGGCAAGAGATGAAAGAGAAGACATAAATGGATACTTGCTCAAGAGGCTAGAAGAAAATTGAGGTAGTAGGAAAGCTGAAAGAACTCATAGGAAAAATTTAGAAGTGAATCTCTAGACATAATTGAATCTGTAACTTCTAGTTAGAGTCAAGCACCTAATTTTGAGGATGAAATGGAAGAACAAAACACTGGGAGTAGTGCTTCTATGTCTTAGAAGAAAAAGGTTGTATCTCAGTTACAGGGTGACTTTAAAAAGATCAGACCTTCTAATTTTGATGGAGAATCTGGAGAAGGGCCAGAAGCTTGGCTTCTATATATGTTCAAATGTTTTGAGGTTAATAATTACCCTAGTAACCTGAAGGCCATATTGGCTCCATGTCAGTTAACTGGAAAAAAACTTTGTGGTGGGAGGAAAACAAAGAAATAAAAGAATAAGTGGAAAAAACTTAGCTTGGAAGTTATTCAAAAGGGATTTCAAAAAGAAATATTTAACAGACAAGTACTTTGTTGAGAAATCCATGGAATTCCATGAGTTGAGACTAGGACAATTAACAATGCATGAATTTGTGAATACATTTATGATATTATTGTGGTATGTTCCATATCTTAAATAAGAAAAGGAAAATATTCAAAGTTTTATTAGTTTTTTACCATTCTCCTACAAGGAAAGTATTGAATTTGACAATTTGGAAAAAATGGATGAAATAATAAGAAAATAAAAACTATGCTATAACTATAACAATCAGAAAAGTGATAATTCTAAGAGTTAGATGGTAAAGAAAAATGAAAAATCAATATTAGAAAGAAAGGAATTAAGAAACCTACATTTTTTGATACTTTTAAAAGTGTTCAAGGGGGGGATCATATTAGAAATTTAAATCCACAAAAAAATATGAGGTAGGGAAGTGGGAAAGTAGTAGGAATAGGGAATTGAAACATTGGTGAGTCAACTAGGCCACCAATCATTTGTTAGGGTTGTAATGAAAATTAGTTGTTGAAAATTTTTCAACAAAATACTTTGAATAGGAAAACAACAAAACATAAAATTTAGGAGGCATCTATAGTAAATGATGTTGCATGTAATATTACAATGATTAGTGCTGCTCTAGATTATAAAGAGGCTGATCATCAACCTACCATGGTGGGGATATAAGATAAAATATTTGGAAAGGCCATATTTTTGTTCAATTATCCTAGTTCTACTTAAAATTGTATTTCTCCTTTTATGATTGAAAAATTTGGACTTCAAAAGGAAAAACAAACTAAACCTCGGTTAGTGAAATTGGCTACAGGAACTAAAGGAAGAGATAATAAAATTAGTAAATACTACTCAATAGACTTCAATGGATTGCATACCAAGTTAAATTTGAATATTATCCCTTTGTGATCATATGATTTCCATATTGGCAAACATGGGTTAGAAGAACACAAGCTAATCTTAAACTATTTGGAAACATATTTCACACGTGTCAATTATGGATATGAGACTTGTATAGTAAAAGGGGTTGCAAGAGTCATTTTAGTGAGACAAATATCTTCCTTACAATTAAAGAAATGTGCCCAATAGGGATGCCAATTATTTACAGTAAAGATTGAAGATTATTCGACAGTAATCAAAATATTTCTAAGGAAGATTATCCTATTTTAGGAAATTATAAGGATGCTTTTCTTGAGGAGATCCTAGGACTGCCTCCAAGAAGGGAAATAGATTTTATTATAGACCTCATCCCTATAGAATTCTCAACATATAAAGCTACATATAAAATTAGTATTAAAGAGTTAAAGGAATTAAGGATACAATTACAAGAAATATTAAATAATAAATATATAAGATCTAGTGTGTCACCTTGGGTTGCACCAGTCTTATTTTTAGAACAGAAAGATGGAATCCTTAGAATTTGCATAGATTACCGTTAGCTCAACAAATGACAATGAATAACAAGTATCCCTTACCCAATATTGCTGACCTGTTTCATCAAGTAAAAGGAGTTACTATCTTCTCAAAAGTCGACTTAAGATATGGATATCATTAGACTAGGGTCAAGGACAAAGACATTCATAAAACAACTTTCAAGAAATGTTATGGACATTATGAGTTCACCGTATTTCATTTAGGACTCACTAATGCAACAACCACTTTTATGTGTCTAATGAATAATGTACCTAGGACCTACATATAATTTTTTTTCATTGTATTTATTGATGATATCTTAGTCTATTCAAAAAATAAGGAGGAACATGACCAAAATTTGCAAATGGTACTCCAAACCCTTAGAGTAAATGAACTATATGATAAGTTTCACAAGTGTGCATTTTATCAAAAACATATTCATTATTTATGGCATGTTATTTCTGTTAACACCCAGGTTGTTCATTATGACTCCCAAGGGAATACGGCCGGGGTAACCACTAACCAATCTTTGGATCACTGTTTCTAGCCAAACTGTGATCAGAGAGGGCTCTCTCTTTATGATTTGTAACTGTTTATGATAGGGTTTTAGGCTAGCTATTATGCACTGGTTTTGTTTATGTTTTGGTTGATGAAACTCCTTTTAGATTCTATTGATGTAGTTTTCAGAGAGGTTGAGTACCATTGGGCAATGGAGTCTGTGGCTATATGTGTTTGAAGTTTTGAGATGAAAGATGGAACTTACAGGGCCATTTGAGTGTTTAATAGAACAGATTTTTTGATTAAATGGCTGGAAACAGGTAACACAAACAGTGAAAGCATTTAAGAATTTTCACTTATTGTCTATATATTTCCAACAGACAACTTTAAGAGGAGAAAGACGGAGGTCTCAGGGGCAAAAATTGAATCCCTGAGAATGCCTATCACAGTAAAAGACACAGTTTTGAAATGCAGCAATTAAGAATTACAATTCTGTCACTGTATCTGAGGAAAACATGTATAATAGCTCAGTTTGAGTCCAGGGTAAACATGGTTAAATCCTGGGACTATCCTTTCACCTTGCTATCAAGTGTAATGCATTTGAACAACAAAAGAGAACAAAAGACTCGAAAACATATAACAAAGAGATGTGAGAATACTTGCTGTTTTATGCAACACCCTGGAATCCTGTAACATTCATCTTTCACCACAATACATCAAAGAACACCAAGCCTTGGAAATTCCATTCCTCCTTTGTATTACTTCTCTGAAAATATTACAACGAGCAAGAGCTCTTCAAAAGAAAATTGCAACAACCTCTTCAACTGTTGTGAAGGGTGAATATATACTTGCGGTGATTTACAAAATATCTGAGTTCTGAGTTATCTCAGATTTTACATTCTTACCAACTACTTAAGATATTAAGATCAAAATTTAATGCAACATTGATTACAGAGTACAGGCATTTAATGCTCTGTCAGAAGATATTTTAGCCTTTGGAGACAGCTAAGTCGGTCGAGATGTTCTGAATAAATGTTGGAAGATCTGTCTTTAAGGCTTTGTACGCTGTATCCTGGACTTGTCACCTGTGATTGTGACTGTTGCTTGTGGTGAGTCAATGGTCCTGCTGAGTTGGCTCAGCCTTTGCCTCTTCTCTGTAGATATCTTTCTTCAAAATTGTGCCTGCGCATGTATGCTTATTTGCCTGTAGAAATGGCGTTACTGATTCTGGCCTGACAAAACTGTCTGTGTCAAATTTCTCCAGGCATCCTGTGTGGGCAGTTGGTGTGCTAAGATTGCCCCTAGAGTTTCATCTGCTTCTGTGAATTTGAAGAAGTTAGGTGGTGTATCAAACAGATGGTCAACTTCATTCATGAGGAAAAACAGGTTCTCCACCCTGTCATACATACTCTGCCCGGTGGCTGGCCCTGGCTCTGCTGAAGTGCTGGGTGGTTGTGCAATCTCTGCTACTGCCTGGGCATCAATTCTCTTATTGTAATTCTCTAGGGTGAGCAGTCTTCCTACACTGCTTAAAATGCTGGGGAGGCCTCTGTTCTGTAGTGCCACGAATTTTTCCAGGAATCTGTTGATTTCAGTTTGCATATCCTGTGTCCTCCTCTCCAGTGTTCCAACCAAGTTCCTCAATGTAATGACTCTTTTGGCTACAGCAATTGTTTCTGTCCTGTTAGTGATTCCCATGACAGCTAATTGAGAGCTAGTCTTATAGTTCAGAGTATTGATTATCCTAGTAGCAGCTTCTGGCATGTGTCCGAGGCTTTCCCTGGCTCTCTGTATTTCTTTGTTTGCTTTAGTGATGAGCACCATTTGCTCATCCATGGTCTCAATATATTGCCACTGGTTGGCAATGGACCTCCCAATATTGCTCCATAGCACTGCTTTCATTTCAGCTGTCACCTTTTCTAGTGCAAGCTCCTTCTCTAGTTCAGCAATTCTCCTCTTAAGAGCTTTTACCTCTCTGTCCTTGGCTGCCTCATTCTGTTTGCTCTTGTCAAACCTTTCATTTACCTTAGTCAAGGTTTTCTTAAGCTCATCCAGCTCTTTCATTTGAGATTCCATGGCTTGGATCTCAGCTTGCAGCTTTTGCATGTCTAAACTAGCAGCCTGTTCTGATGTTGTAGTTGTTGCTGCTGTGGATGGTGCTGTAGCTTCTGTTTGCTGAGGAGGAGGAGTAATCTTTGGAGGGGTTTCCTCAAGATTTATTATGACAGGAGGAGGCTGGGAGGGTTGGCCCTCTTCTCTTTGCTTCAGGGTTTCTTGCAGTGCTGCCTTTGCAGCTTCAGTTTGTCCTAGCTGGTCCTGAGTCCTGACCAGCTCTTTGTATAAGGACACCAGCAGATCTGTAGCATCCTTTTCTTGCCTTTGCTGGGCAACTTCATCTGTTTGTGGATGGATGGTGGCCGGGAGTTTGATCTTCTTTCTTAGGGCTGCCATGTCTGCATCCCTTATCTTCAGGAGTTCTTGGATGCCTTTGACATCTTTAGGGTCATGCCCTATCTCTATAATTACCTCTTCCAAGGACTTGATCCTATTGTCCTTGGCTTGTGATGATGCTCTTTCTAACTCCAGCTGAGAAGCTGTGTTATCCAGGCTGCTCTTTAGTTTATAGTTTTCCAATGTCTCATCTGCCAGGGAGGCATACACCATTTCACCAGTCTGCTTATGTAGTTCAATCTTGTCCATGGGGTGTATGTCTTTGGCAAGAACCTCCATGTTGGTTCTTAGATAGTCTGAGGTGGACTGAGGCTGCAAAGTTGTAGGCATGAAGTGGCTCATTATCATTTTGCCTTCACTCACATCGAAAGCAGACATGAGTCTCTGCTGGTTGCTAGGAGCTAGGTTCAACAAGTGATCGTACAGCTGCACTTTTATTGGATCACTCCTCCTCTTGATGTCAATGAATTGCTGTTTTATACTTGACTGCCCTTTTCTAGTTTGACCGGAGGAGCTGACCTCTCCTCCCATAGTCATGTCATGTCCTCGCTGAGATGAGCTGGCCGAAAGTTCTCCACTGGGCGGGCCCATGCCCATGGCTTGCCTTACTGCTATGTCCTCCTCTTGGGAGTCATTCAGTCTTTGTCTCTTCTCTCCTCTGATGAAGGATGAGGTGTGGGGGGTCTCTCTTTCCCTTTTCCTTGTCACATCCTCCTTCTGTGGTGTTTGGAGGACTGATGTGTCTATATTGGTGTCTGTCCTGGGAGGCACCTTTGTTTGAGGCTGCTGCTCAGTGTTACCAGGTTGATCTGTCCCCTTTTCCTGCTGCAATGGCTGTTCACTGGACTGTGCTTTTTCTTGTTGCTGCCCCAGTTCTTGTTGTTCCATTTCTTCTTGCTGTTGTAGCAAGGTGTCAACTTGTTCCTCTGTCAATACAGGTGGCTGTTCCACCTGTTTACCTTTGTCTTTGCTTGCTGCCTGGGATGTCTTCTCAGTAGTTTGCTGCTGTGCTGCTGAAGATCCAGCCGCTGTTCCACTTTGCTTTCTGTAGGAGAGGGGCACCTGTCCACAAGTTTCCAAGTCAGCTTCTTTTTGCACATTCCTAGCTTCTTTCTCAAGTAATTCTACCTCAGTGACTTGTTCTACTAGTGTACCCTCTTCCCAATCTAGTGCATTGGCATACTGTTCAATTTCAGGTTGTCTTTTATGTGCATAGTTGCCCAATTTGTATCTAATTCTCCTGAGGGAGATAGAATGATTGGGGTCATAGGGAATCCATTCAAAACTGGTCTGCAATCTGAGGCCTTCCAGGATGCTGTGTGCCTCTTTCCACCCTTCCTCTTTCTTGTTATACAGGAAGGAACCTAGCTGACTTCTTACCTTCAATTGTGACTTCTTGTTTCTACTCTGAAAGTGAAGGTAATCTGAGTTCCCAAACTGCCTGAAATACTCTAAGGCAAAAAGCCTCATGGGGACATACCTTGGCAATCTAAATGGGTTCAATTCACAACCATATATCCTAATGACTGTGTGGTTCTGGTAGAAGTACTAGTTGCCAATATTGTAAGATTTGTTCAAATGTAGAATCCTCTTCATTTCATCGGTTAATCTAGGAGGAGGAGTACCTTGCAGAGCTGTTAGGGCCGGATGAACAAATAAATCAATAAATTCACAGTATGTATAGGGTGATACTGAGGTAAAATGAAAAACAGAGGTCCAGAAAACAACTGATCTTGGGCTTCCTTGGGCATTGAGTGGCCTCAAAGGAACAGATAAGGTAGCTGGCTGATAGAAAAGGAATAAATGATATATATAGGAGGAGTACCTGAACAGTCTCTCCCTTTTCAAATTCATGAACTGATCATGGATTTTCTCTGCTATGTAAGTTGCATAATCATACTGCACAGCTGGAGGCTTACCAGGGGCAAATATGGACAGCATTGCCATTATGCTTTCATCTACATCTTCCAGCCCCCTGAATCCTAGGACATAGCCAATTAGATCCACCAACATTCTGCCCAACTCATTCAGACAATGGTACCCAATAGGAGGGGTTCTGACTGTTTCAGAGCCTGGTGTGACAAACAGTTGGTTGATTTTGACAATCTGGTCACTGGACAGCTTGATCCCTGTGTTAATCAGATTCTGCATGGACAGAGGGGTCAATTTCTTGGCTGTATTGAAGCACAGCATTTGGTTTATGCTCTCTGGGGTGATCTGGAACAGGACTAGGCCTGTGGGGCTCATGACTGCTCTTTGGCTGGGGTCATAGCATTCCTGACAGCTATAAATAAGCTCTGGCATTGGATTGACTTGGGGAAGGTTGTATATGGGCAAATTTGACTCCCAAATCCCCAAGATATCTGCCCCACTGAGGTGCTGGGCTCTTAATTCATTCAGCATTATCACATTGTACTTGGTTCCCATGGGGAACCAATCCAGCATTTGGTAGTCCATGTCCCCCAGGGCTTTCCATGCTAATTCCTGGTGAGGGGCATTGATGGGCTTAATATTCAGTGCAATAGGGGTCTCCATAGCTCTTCAAGTTGCAAGAATTTGTAGGTAGACAGGTGGAATGGCAAAAACACAGTCTGGAGGCAGTCCTCTGTAGAAACAGATGAGGTTTTGAGTGTTCAAGGGGAATTCTCTCAATAGAAATTGAAATACTACTGGAGTCTAGTGACAGAACCTCTCTGTGGTCTAACTGAACTCTCCAACCGGGTGAATTATGTCTATTAGGAATTCTGCTGGGAAAACGCAGAATTACAGAGGTTATATGCGAATTGCAGGTTTCTAAAGCTCTGCCGGTGTTTCTTGGCCCTCACAATGACAATGGTGGATGAATGGAGGGAAATGAACGGTGTAAATATCGTTTTTATGGTTCTATTATCCCTCTGAGCAAATCTGAGCTTAATGAAGGTCGTATGGAGGGCGAAATGGTCTAAATACCTGTAATTCGACGAGCAGAGGTTGAAACACAGGTGCACAGTTGCTTTTTGAGGAGGTCGCCCGGGCTAATCGACTGATTGGCAAAAATTTGAGTTCAAACGGTCATGCAGAGCGTTCAGCAGAAATCACAGTAAAATGGTAAAAACACGGGTAAAATTGGTAAATATGGGTTATTTTACCAATTTGGCGCTTTTTCCTGCTGACGTCAGCATGACGTCATTGGGCGACGTGGCAGTGGGTGATTGGTCAAGGGGGCGGCGAGGTGGCAGTTAAAGTGCAGCGGTCACGGTTAAAGCCTTAACCGCCGCGGTTTCTCGGGGCGGTTTAGGTACGGCGCAGGGGCTGTCAGAGCGGGCTCCGAGATGGTTCATTGCTCGACGCGTGGAGGAGGCGTGACAAGGCGCAACGTCACTTTCCCGGAAGTTAACGTGCAGCCACGGGAAGCGCTCCGATATTGCTGTGGGCCGTCGGATCTGATGGGCTTGATCCGACGGCTGGCGGAGGGGAAACATGCGCCTTTAATACTGCGGGCGGAAAAATCAAACTTTATGGGTTTTATGTGGGTTTTTGCAAATGTTTTGGCTCAACCACAATGCGGTAGGATTGGGAAACGTGCCAGAGGCGGGCATTAACCTTTGCAAAGGTTTTATGGGCAAAATGGGTTTGGAAAGGGGGTTTTAGCAATGCAGAGGTGATTTGAGGGCAAATTAACTTGCAGCAAAGGGGAAAAAGGGTGGAATAGGTTCACCAAGGTGGCCAGATGCCATTTGGTCCCTTTTGAGAAATACACGGCTATTATGCCTAGGGGAGGGAATATACATAAGATTTGGGGTTTTATACACCTTAGTGTTAATACTATTAGGGGTGGGGTAAGATAAGGGAGGTTATATAGTAGAATTAGGGGTTAATATGAATGAAGGAGGGGAATTAGAAAGGGGGTGTTAGTGATGGACTAGAGAGGGAAAAGAAAAGAAGTTAGTGATCCTCTTTGCTGTAATTTCATGGAATTCACCACTTTGTTTGCTGATAGCTTTATTGCCTTGGCAAGAGACCTATTGATGCCTGTGTAATGGTGATCATATTCTTTCTGCAACCACAACTGCCTACCCAACTATCTTCCTAGCATTTTTTGTTTCTTCTTGGAGGGGCACTTGGACTTGCAACCCTCAATTGCCTTTTCTTTTCTTTGGCTTTTTCCTTTTCTCTCTATCTACTTCTACCCTTATGTCTTCCAAGGTCCCAGATTAAACTTTTGGGAACCTTTGCTTCTCTACCTGAACTACTTGTCTGCCAAGATTAAGCTGTTTGGACAGACCTCTTTCTCTATTCTACAACACAAAATTGAAACATGGCATGATCCAGATTAAACTGTTGAATCATCCACAAAAATTGAAATAAGGTCCTCAATACTTGAAACACTTTACCCAGCTCTTGCTTTCTAGCAAATATGGGATCTTTGGGATACCAAAGCAGAGCATATTTGGCTTTTCTCTTGCTAATCATGAAATATGAAACCTATTACTATAGGTATCCAACAGTGGCTCCACATGGGGATGGTTTTTCTTTTGAAAGACCAAGAACAGCAGGTCAGATTGCCTTGTTCCTTGACTGCCCATCTTTGTCTTTGAAACCTGCTACATATAATCTGTCAAAATTGTGTGCCTTTTCTTGGAGAACCTCTGATTCTATCTGCCTGTTGCTGCTAGGTGCAGCATTTGGGAAAAACTTCTTTATACAATTTAAATCAAAAAGGAATATGTACAACTGCATATATACAATGAACCTCTGAATTTCTATCATAGTGAACAGTCAAAATAGTGCTTCAGCATCCTGCCATTGACAGGACCTTCATCCATTTCAGTCACAGTCAAACTTTTTAGGAAGTAGGTGTTATTACCTTGTACTGCTTGGACAGAAAATGGTCCTTTCCATAAAGAATCAAACTTCCCATGTTTTCCTTTCTCTTCTCTTCTTGCATCCCACTTTAAAACTTTGTCCCCTACATTGAAATCCTCTGCTTTGGTTCGTCTATCAAAGGCCTTTTTCAGTTTCTCTTGTAGTATCTGCACTCTGCTGAAAACTTGTTCTCTGGTCTGCTGTAAACAGATTATCTGGTTAATCCTTCTTTGCATGTCATTTGGCTCTGCTTGGCTTTCTTGTAGGAGTTTCATAACCGGCACTCCTAGTGATGAAGGAAATCTGGCCTCTAATCCATAGACTAACTCATATGGGCTGGTCCCAATTGATCTTTTAGTGGTTAATCTGTCTGCCCATAAAGCATTTACTAGTTTCTTATGCCAGTTCTTTTTGTTCTCTTCCAGCACTTTCTTTATGATGTTTATCAGGCTTTTGTTTGATGATTCAGCAAGGCCATTTCCTTGAGGATAGTAAGCTGTAGAATGGCCCAAAGTAATGTGAAATTTATGGCAGAAGTTCACCATCTTCTTGGATCTGAAGGCAGCAGCATTGTCTGTTATTATCTTGTCTGGGCAGCCAAATCTAGCCAGTATATTGTTTTCCAAAAATTGAATGATTACTGAATCATTTGCTTGTCTACATGGGGCAGCTTCAATCCACTTGGTGAAGTAGTCTGTTGCTGTCAAGATCCATCTGTGTTGTCCTGAAGATGAGGGATGAATTTCTCCAATGAAATCCAAGCCCCATTGTTGAAAAGGTCTCTCTGTTGCAATGGGCCTCAAAGGAAGTGGCAGCAACTGTCTTTTGCCTTCAAACAGTTGGCACTTGTGGCATGATGTTGTGAATTTCTTCACATCAGAGAACATAGTGGGCCAGTAATAACCAGCCCTTAATATCTTGTCTACGGTGGACTTCCAGTACAAATGTCCACCACAGTTTCCAGCATGGAATTCTTGCATGATATTGTCAGTTTCACTCTCAAGAAGACAGTGCAGCAAAATACCTTCATGGTTTTTCCAGAGCAGATTCTCATCTATCACACAAAATTTAGATGTTTTCATTTTTAGGAACCTAGACTTAGTTCTGGACAGTCCTGGGGGAGCACACAGGTTTTGTAACACATAACAGATATCAGAATACCAAGGAGATTGTTCAAAGGCTACATTGATCTTTGGAGTCGCCAGATCTGTTTCACTGTCCAGTTGGTTGATATCTAAGGCTTGGAAATTTGCTTCTGTCATTAACTTGGCCAAACCTTGCCCTTTTATCAGCTTTGTAGGCTTTATTTCAATGTCAAATTCAAGTATATTCGCAATCCATTTTCCTCTTCTTCCCTCTAAGTTTTCTTGTGTGAGGATGTCTTTGACAATAGGACTTGGTACATAAGCCACAACATGGGAGTAAAGGATGTAAATCCTAAAGTCTTTGATAGCTTTGATTAAGGCATAGGCTTGTTTCTCCATTATTTGGTACTTTAGGGGGGCATCTCTAAGAGCTCTGCTGAAAAAAGCAATGGGCTTTTCACTCCCTTGGTCATCTTTCTGTAATAAAACAGCAGCAATAGTATGTTGGGAGGCAAAGGAGAAAATGATGAAGTCTCTGTCAAACTGAGGGTTAGTTAACACTGGGGTTTGAGTCAAGGCCAATTTTATACTTTCAAAAGCTTGTTTTGCTTCAACAGTCCATTTGACCTTTGAATCTTTCTTTAGCATATTGTTTAGTAATCTGATTAACTCTGCTAAATTTGGGATAAACCTTCTCAAAAAGTTGATTTTTCCTAAGAATCCTTGCAGCTCCTTGACATTCCTTGGGTGAGGCATTTGTAGGATAGCTTGTATCCTATCTGGATCAATTCTTATGCCATCTTTCGAAATGATGTGTCCTAAAAGTTTCCCTTCTTCCAAGCCAAATAATGACTTCTTGGGGTTTAAGGAAATACCATATTTCCTGCATGTTATGAAATTTGTCTCAAATGTTTCAAGTGTTCTTGGTCAGATTTTGAAAAGGGTGTAAGATCATCTAAGTAAATGACCAAGAAATCATGAATTTCCTTTGCAAAAGCAATGTCCATTGCTCTTTGAAATGTTGCCCCTGCATTTTTCAATCCAAAGGGCATCTTCACATACTTGAAAGTGCCCCATGGGGTAGTAAATGCAGTCTTGTCTTGATCATCAGGGTGCACCAGGATTTGATTGAAACCTGAGAAACCATCCAACAATGATATTCTTGAGGCTCCTACTACTCTTTGAAGGATGTGGTCCATTTTGGGTAAGGGGTAGTTGTCTTTGAGTGACACTAGGTTCAAATTCCTTAAGTCTACACAAAGTCTAATCTCACCAGTTTTCTTTCTTGTAGGGACCAAATTTGAAATCCACTCAGAAAACCTGATTGGTGCTATGATACCAGCTTTGAACATTTTTTGTAATTCCTTTTCAATGGAAGGAAGAAGCACAGGATTGATTCTTCTCAATTTCTGTTTGAATGGTTTTTGATTAGGCTTGAGGGGAATGGTGTGCTGGATAACAGAGGTATCATAAAACTTCAAGTCCTCATAACCCCAGGCAAAGACATCTTGGAACTCTTTAAAGAGATCAATATATTTGGGTTTTTGGTCAGGGGGCAAAGCAGCAGATAGCTTTATTATTTTAGGCTTGTCAGCGGTACCAATGTTACATTCTTCAATTGTTGCATCTAATGGCTGCATCTTTGGTTTCCTGGGGACATCATTTGAGTCAAAAATATCCTCTAGTGGGGTAAGACCTGCTGGAAGAAGATTGTCTTTGAGTTGTATGATTTCATCTCCAGCGTTGCTCAGCTCTTCACAGTCAATTTGGTGAATTTGCTGAATGTTTTCTTTGTTGAAAATGGTTGGACTGAGTAGTTGTTTGGCTGTTCTAGGTGACATTGGGTGGGCAGACTGTTGAAACTGTAATTGTGATTGACTTGCTCCATCAACTATTTGAGATTGACTTGCTGTCTCAAGGTCAATATTTAATCCTGTAAACTCTTGTTGCAAGGTTAAAAGGTTGTTTATTTGCCTGTCATTCTCAAATACTTGCCACTCTTTGACATTGTTTGGAATAGAAGGCCTATATTTGACCTCTGCTGTGAAACAATTGTTGGGTTGTAGTGGGAATTTGAAGGTGCTGGCAAATGTTGCCAAGCTGTGAGCATGGAGATTGTGGCCCCTTGGAATCTTTGTGAGAACAAACTCGGAGAAAGTTTCTAGTATTTCAATTACAGCAGACCTATAGGACCTTAATCTTTTGTCATTGGTGACAAAATCCCCTTTTACTTGTTGAATTACTAGATCAGAGTCCCCCATGATTGAGAGGCTATGTGCTTGTAATGATTTTGCAATCTTGAGGCCTAGTAGCAGAGCCTCATATTCTGCCATGTTGTTAGTGCATTTAAAGTTCAATCTATAAGCCCGGCCTTGTGCACAGGCTTTCTCTTTGTTATGTATCCATACTCCAGCTCCTGCCCCTAACTTGTTAACTGAGCCATCAAACTCTAGGACCCACAGACTATCTTGCTGGTCAGGAGATTTTAAATTCTTTTCATGGGATGGCAATGTGAGCATGAGTTGAGGTTTCTTTTCCCATTTGTCTCCTAGGATAATTTCATCATTTGTTTGACAATTTTTGACAACTAAAGGAGGGTGAATGGGTATTGTTGGGCTGATTAAAATTTGGCAGGTGCCACTTGTTTGATCAATGTTTTGTTCTTGTATGGGTGTTTCGGTCTTAATGTCATTGTTTGAGGAGCTTGTGCTGTCATTGAAAAGGATGAAGGAGTCTATGTTTGAATGGACAGCATATATTGGAAATTTTGAGGCTTTTCTTCACTGCTGACCATATATTTCATGAGTGTTTCCCTATAAAGTCTTTTTGGTTGCCCAAATACAGAAATGGTTGCATATGACATGTCCAATTGCAGGGAGCCTTGGAGTTTGGCTCCCCATGATCTTGATAAGAGCATCCCATATTTGGGTGGGATATCAGCAACAACAACATCCATTAAAATGGTTTTGTTGGGAAATTGAACCAAGGACACACATAAATCCTTAATTAGGCCCAAGCATTTGACTTGACTAGAATCAAAAGAAAACAGGTCTTTGTATGGTCTCGTGATGTCTAAGTTTAACCTTTCCATGACCGCTTTTGGCATAAGGTTGTGAGAGGCACCTGAGTCAAACATTGCATTGTGCAGTATTTTGTCATGTATATGCAAGCTGACATAAAAAGGTAAAACCCCTGTGACTACTGTTTTTCCATCTACCTCTGGGCCAAACAGTAATTCTGGAGTGTCATCTAGCACATTTACATCATCTTTGCTGTTGGTGAGCTGAAGGGATTTTTTGATCTGTTGCTTATATATGTCATGCTTGGCTAGCTCTGACAGGGGAATTGCTATCTTTAACTTGCCAATCTCTGTTCCTAGGTCAAAGGGTTTATCCACCTGAATTTTAGAGTCACGGATAGCAGTCCTTTCTCTGTTCATTGAATCTTCTTGTTGGATTTCATCTTGATTTTGGAACCTGCCCCTCATGCCCATGACTTGAGGGGTAATGTTCGGATTTGGGTGGGAGGATGAGGTTGCCGTGGGCTGTTGTGGTGTGGACAGTAGTTCAGTGACCTCCTCAACCACTACTTCCTTTGCAGGCAAGTTTGTTTTGTCATCAGGTTCAGTGACTAAGGTTTCTTTAGATTGCTGTTTCTCCTTTACCTTCTCAGGCTGATTTGCATTTACAGTCCGACTTCTTAATTTGTATTGTTTATGGACTTCATAGACAGCAGTATCATACCTTTGTTTAAATTCAAAAGACTCTCCTGATTGTGTTTGGAATGTTTTGTTTTCATCCTCCTCATGGTCTTCTTGTGTTAAGAAAACATGGCTTTTACCATCCAGACCTATTAAGTTGATGTCAGGATCTTCATTGAGCTGATTAGCTGAGGAAGTTTCTGCATAATTTTCTTGAAAAGGGGGTCTGATATCTTGGTCAGCACCTGTCTTTCCTATATTGGGGTTCTGTGTTCTCCTAAAATTTGGGTTTCTAGGAGGATTGTTTTGTGGTGCCTCCCATGATGACTTTCTTTCAACTGATTCCACTCTTTCACCTAGTCTTTTCATGCTGTTTAGTATTGCATCCAACTTTTGATCAAAGCCTGAGGGCTCTTCTTTGAAACCAACCTTCTTTTCAAGCTTTGCCCTGTTTCTTTTGGCAATTAGGTTGGCCTCTACAGTGACTGCAACTCTTTGGGCTTCTGCGAGGGTTGGAGGGTCTCTTTCTCTCAACTGATAGGCCATATCAGAATCAAAACCATCAGGGAAGTTATAAAGGGCCAAATCAGGAGGGGGCCTTAAGTTCTGGGGGATAGCATTGTATATGTTGTTAAACCTAGCACAATACTCCAAAACCGTTTCTTGGGGACCTCTTTTAATAGTGTTATATTCACCAAGTATATGGTGCGGATCTCTCTTTTTCTCCCATCTGTTGGTAAATTCCTGGTATAGAACTTCAGGGGTTGCAATGGAATTTGCATTTAAGGATCTAAACCAAGTTCTGACATCCCCAGTTAAGCTTTGAACAAAAATTCTCATCCTAACACTGTCATCATCTATTTCATAGGTCTCAAAGTGGTCTTGCATCTTTTTAGCATGCTGGATGGCTGTCAAAGGGCCATGGGAGTCAAAAAATGAGAGTCTAGTTTGGTAGTCTTGGGGTAGAGCTGGAGCATTGGCTGGTATCTGCAGAGGTGCATATCTGTTAGCCATGTTTATGGGATTTATAGGGTTAATAGGAACAAATGGGACAACAGGGATTACAGGTGTAACCGGGTTAAGAGGATGGGTAATAAGTGGGGAACTGGTTGAGGGAGTGTGTACAGATGGTGAAGATGGAAGGAGAGGACTTTGAGAGGTTGATGGTGAACTGGGGGAATTGGGTGTGGAACGGAAAAGAACTTTGCAAGGAGTTGGAATGAGGATAGGTTGGTCTAAACTTATATCTGAATCAGCAAGCTTTTCCTGCTTTAGCTGTCTCCTTATGTTCTTTGGTATGATATTTGGATTATCAACAATGATGGGTTGATCAGGGTCAGGGTTTGCCCTAGTGTGCCTTGGGTTTCTTTTGGGAGCCAGCTTCTAAGTATTCTTTAGAACTTTATACAGAAAGTTTTGTATGTACAAGGACTAGGTAAGAATTCTGGAATGACTATATATTTCTCAAAGCTAAGATGAAGATTCCCTAGTTAGCTCTTCCCTAAAGCTGTCCCTGTGTTTACAGAAACAGTCCTAAGGCCTCTTGGCTAGTTTCAGGCTTGATGGTAGCTTTTGAAAATAGATAGTAATTGAAAAAATCTTAAGTCCCCAGTGGAGTCGCCAATTATGTTAACACCCAGGTTGTTCCCTATGACTCCCAAGGGAATACGGCCGGGGTAACCACTAACCAATCTTTGGATCACTGTTTCTAGCCAAACTGTGATCAGAGAGGGCTCTCTCTTTATGATTTGTAACTGTTTATGATAGGGTTTTAGGCTAGCTATTATGCACTGGTTTTGTTTATGTTTTGGTTGATGAAACTCCTTTTAGATTCTATTGATGTAGTTTTCAGAGAGGTTGAGTACCATTGGGCAATGGAGTCTGTGGCTATATGTGTTTGAAGTTTTGAGATGAAAGATGGAACTTACAGGGCCATTTGAGTGTTTAATAGAACAGATTTTTTGATTAAATGACTGGAAACAGGTAACACAAACAGTGAAAGCATTTAAGAATTTTCACTTATTGTCTATATATTTCCAACAGACAACTTTAAGAGGAGAAAGACGGAGGTCTCAGGGGCAAAAATTGAATCCCTGAGAATGCCTGTCACAGTAAAAGACACAGTTTTGAAATGCAGCAATTAAGAATTACAATTCTGTCACTGTATCTGAGGAAAACATGTATAATAGCTCAGTTTGAGTCCAGGGTAAACATGGTTAAATCCTGGGACTATCCTTTCACCTTGCTATCAAGTGTAATGCATTTGAACAACAAAAGAGAACAAAAGACTCGAAAACATATAACAAAGAGATTTGAGAATACTTGTTGTTTTATGCAACACCCTGGAATCCTGTAACATTCATCTTTCACCACAATACATCAAAGAACACCAAGCCTTGGAAATTCCATTCCTCCTTTGTATTACTTCTCTGAAAATATTACAACGAGCAAGAGCTCTTCAAAAGAAAATTGCAACAACCCCTTCAACTGCTGTGAAGGGTGAATATATACTTGCGGTGATTTACAAAATATCTGAGTTCTGAGTTATCTCAGATTTTACATTCTTACCAACTACTTAAGATATTATGATCAAAATTTAATGCAGCATTGATTACAGAGTACAGGCATTTTAATGCTCTGTCAGAAGATATTTTAGCCTTTGGAGACAGCTAAGTCGGTCGAGATATTCTGAATAAATGCTGGAAGATCTGTCTTTAAGGCTTTGTACGCTGTATCCTGGACTTGTCACCTGTGATTGTGACTGTTGCTTGTGGTGAGTCAATGGTCCTGCTGAGTTGGCTCAGCCTCTGCCTCTTCTCTGTAGATATCTTTCTTCAAAATTGTGCCTGCGCATGTATGCTTATTTGCCTGTAGAAATGGCGTTACTGATTCTGGCCTGACAAAACTGTCTGTGTCAAATTTCTCCAGGCATCCTGTGTGGGCAGTTGGTGTGCTAAGATTGCCCCTAGAGTTTCATCTGCTTCTGTGAATTTGAAGAAGTTAGGTGGTGTATCAAACAGATGGTCAACTTCATTCATGAGGAAAAACAGGTTCTCCACCCTGTCATACATACTCTGCCCGGTGGCTGGCCCTGGCTCTGCTGAAGTGCTGGGTGGTTGTGCAATCTCTGCTACTGCCTGGGCATCAATTCTCTTATTGTAATTCTCTAGGGTGAGCAGTCTTCCTACACTGCTTAAAATGCTGGGGAGGCCTCTGTTCTGTAGTGCCACGAATTTTTCCAGGAATCTGTTGATTTCAGTTTGCATATCCTGTGTCCTCCTCTCCAGTGTTCCAACCAAGTTCCTCAATGTAATGACTCTTTTGGCTACAGCAATTGTTTCTGTCCTGTTGGTGATTCCCATGACAGCTAATTGAGAGCTAGTCTTATAGTTCAGAGTATTGATTATCCTAGTAGCAGCTTCTGGCATGTGTCCAAGGCTTGCCCTGGCTCTCTGTATTTCTTTGTTTGCTTTAGTGATGAGCACCATTTGCTCATCCATGGTCTCAATATATTGCCACTGGTTGGCAATGGACCGCCCAATGTTGCTCCATAGCACTGCTTTCATTTCAGCTGTCACCTTTTCTAGTGCAAGCTCCTTCTCTAGTTCAGCAATTCTCCTCTTAAGAGCTTTTACCTCTCTGTCCTTGGCTGCCTCATTCTGTTTGCTCTTGTCAAACCTTTCATTTACCTTAGTCAAGGTTTTCTTAAGCTCATCCAGCTCTTTCATTTGAGATTCCATGGCTTGGATCTCAGCTTGCAGCTTTTGCATGTCTAAACTAGCAGCCTGTTCTGATGTTGTAGTTGTTGCTGCTGTGGATGGTGCTGTAGCTTCTGTTTGCTGAGGAGGAGGAGTAATCTTTGGAGGGGTTTCCTCAAGATTTATTATGACAGGAGGAGGCTGGGAGGGTTGGCCCTCTTCTCTTTGCTTCAGTGTTTCTTGTAGTGCTGCCTTTGCAGCTTCAGTTTGTCCTAGCTGGTCCTGAGTCCTAACCAGCTCTTTGTATAGGGATACCAGCAGATCTGTAGCATCCTTTTCTTGCCTTTGCTGGGCAACTTCATCTGTTTGTGGATGGATGGTGGCCGGGAGTTTGATTTTCTTTCTTAGGGCTGCCATGTCTGCATCCCTTATCTTCAGGAGTTCTTGGATGCCTTTGACATCTTTAGGATCATGCCCTATCTCTATAATTACCTCTTCCAAGGACTTGATCCTATTGTCCTTGGCTTGTGATGATGCTCTTTCTAACTCCAGCTGAGAAGCTGTGTTATCCAGGCTGCTCTTTAGTTTATAATTCTCCAATGTCTCATCTGCCAGGGAGGCATACACCATTTCACCAGTCTGCTTATGTAGTTCAATCTTGTCCATGGGGTGTATGTCTTTGGCAAGAACCTCCATGTTGGTTCTTAGATAGTCCGAGGTGGACTGAGGCTGCAAAGTTGTAGGCATGAAGTGGCTCATTATCATTTTGCCTTCGCTCACATCGAAAGCAGACATGAGTCTCTGCTGGTTGCTAGGAGCTAGGTTCAACAAGTGATCATACAGCTGCACTTTTATTGGATCACTCCTCCTCTTGATGTCAATGAATTGCTGTTTTATACTTGACTGCCCTTTTCTATGTTGACCGGAGGAGCTGACCTCTCCTCCCATAGTCATGTCATGTCCACGCTGAGATGAGCTGGCCGAAAGTTCTCCACTGGGTGGGCCCATGCCCATGGCTTGCCTTACTGCTATGTCCTCCTCTTGGGAGTCATTCAGTCTTTGTCTCTTCTCTCCTCTGATGAAGGATGAGGTGTGGGGGGTCTCTCTCTCCCTTTTCCTTGTCACATCCTCCTTCTGTGGTGTTTGGAGGACTGAGGTGTCTACATTGGTGTCTGTCCTGGGAGGCACCTTTGTTTGAGGCTGCTGCTCAGTGTTACCAGGTTGATCTGTCCCCTTTTCCTGCTGCAAGGGCTGTTCACTGGACTGTGCTTTTTCTTGTTGCTGCCCCAGTTCTTGCTGTTCCATTTCTTCTTGCTGCTGTAGCAAGGTGTCAACTTGTTCCTCTGTCAATACAGGTGGCTGTTCCACCTGTTTACCTTTGTCTTTGCTTGCTGCCTGGGATGTCTTCTCAGTGGTTTGCTGCTGTGCTGCTGAAGATCCAGCAGCTGTTCCAATTTGCTTTCTGTAGGAGGAGGGCACCTGTCCACAAGTTTCCAAGTCAGTTTCTTTTTGCACATTCCTAGCTTCTTTCTCAAGTAATTCTACCTTCAGTGACTTGTTCTACTAGTGTACCCTCTTCCCAATCTAGTGCATTGGCATACTGTTCAATTTCAGGTTGTCTTTTATGTGCATAGTTGCCCAATTTGTATCTAATTCTCCTGAGGGAGATAGAATGATTGGGGTCATAGGGAATCCATTCAAAACTGGTCTGCAATCTGAGGCCTTCCAGGATGCTGTGTGCCTCTTTCCACCCTTCCTCTTTCTTGTTATACAGGAAGGAACCTAGCTGACTTTCTTACCTTCAATTGTGACTTCTTGTTTCTACTCTGAAAGTGAAGGTAATCTGAGTTCCCAAACTGCCTGAAATACTCTAAGGCAAAAAGCCTCATGGGGACATACCTTGGCAATCTAAATGGGTTCAATTCACAGCCATATATCCTAATGACTGTGTGGTTCTGGTAGAAGTACCAGTTGCCAATATTGTAAGATTTGTTCAAATGTAGAATCCTCTTCATTTCATCGGTTAATCTAGGAGGAGGAGTACCTTGCAGAGCTGTTAGGGCCGGATGAACAAATAAATCAATAAACTCACAGTATGTATAGGGTGATACTGAGGTAAAATGAAAACAGAGGTCCAGAAAACAACTGATCTTGGGCTTCCTTGGGCATTGAGTGGCCTCAAAGGAACAGAGAAGGTAGCTGGCTGATAGAAAAGGAATAAATGATATATATAGGAGGAGTACCTGAACAGTCTCTCCCTTTTCAAATTCATGAACTGATCATGGATTTTCTCTGCTATGTAAGTTGCATAATCATACTGCACAGCTGGAGGCTTACCAGGGGCAAATATGGACAGCATTGCCATTATGCTTTCATCTACATCTTCCAGCCCCCTGAATCCTAGGACATAGCCAATTAGATCCACCAACATTCTGCCCAACTCATTCAGACAATGGTACCCAATAGGAGGGGTTCTGACTGTTTCAGAGCCTGGTGTGACAAACAGTTGGTTGATTTTGACAATCTGGTCACTGGACAGCTTGATCCCTGTGTTAATCAGATTCTGCATGGACAGAGGGGTCAATTTCTTGGCTGTATTGAAGCACAGCATCTGGTTTATGCTCTCTGGGGTGATCTGGAACAGGACTAGGCCTGTGGGGCTCATGACTGCTCTTTGGCTGGGGTCATAGCATTCCTGGCAGCTATAAATAAGCTCTGGCATTGGATTGACTTGGGGAAGGTTGTATATGGGCAAATTTGACTCCCAAATCCCCAAGATATCTGCCCCACTGAGGTGCTGGGCTCTTAATTCATTCAACATTAGCACATTGTACTTGGTTCCCATGGGGAACCAATCCAGCATTTGGTAGTCCATGTCCCCCAGGGCTTTCCATGCTAATTCCTGGTGAGGGGCATTGATGGGCTTAATATTCAGTGCAATAGGGGTCTCCATAGCTCTTCAAGTTGCAAGAATTGTAGGTAGACAGGTGGAATGGTAAAAACACAGTCTGGAGGCAGTCCTCTGTGGAAACAGTTGAGGTTTTGAGTATTCAAGGGGAATTCTCTCAATAGCAATTGAAATACTACTGGAGTCTAGTGACAGAACCTCTCTGTGGTCTAACTGAACTCTCCAACCGGGTGAATTATGTCTATTAGGAATTCTGCCGGGAAAACGCAGAATTACAGAGGTTATATGCGAATTGCAGGTTTCTAAAGCTCTGCCGTGTTTTCTTGGCCCTCACAATGACAATGGTGGATGAATGAGGGAAATGAACGGTGTAAATATCGTTTTTATGGTTCTGTTATCCCTCTGAGCAAATTTAAGCTTAATGAAGGTCGTATGGAGGGCGAAATGGTCTAAATACCTGTAATTCGACGAGCAGAGGTTGAAACACAGGTGCACAGTTGCTTTTTGAGGAGGTCGCCCGGGCTAATCGACTGGTTGGCGAAAATTTGAGTTCAAACGGTCATGCAGAGCGTTCAGCAGAAATCACAGTAAAATGGTAAAAACACGGGAAAATTGGTAAATATGGTTATTTTACCAATTTGGCGCTTTTTTCCCCTGTGACGTCAGCATGACGTCATTGGGCGACGTGGCAGTGGGTGATTGGTCAAGGGGGCGGCGAGGTGGCAGTTAAAGTGCAGCGTCACGGTTAAAGAAGCCTTAACCGCCGCGGTTTCTTCTCTCGGGGCGGTTTAGGTACGGCGCAGGGGCTGTCAGAGCGGGCTCCGAGATGGTTCATTGCTCGACGCGTGGAGGAGGCGTGACAAGGCGCAACGTCACTTTCCGGAAGGTTAACGTGCAGCCACGGGAAGCGCTCCGATATTGCTGTGGGCCGTCGGATCTGATGGGCTTGATCCGACGGCTGGCGGAGGGAAACATGCGCCTTTAATACTGCGGGCGGAAAAATCAAACTTTATGGGTTTTATGTGGTTTTTTGCAAATGTTTTGGCTCAACCACAATGCGGTAGGATTGGGAAACGTGCCAGAGGCGGGCATTAACCTTTGCAAAGGTTTTATGGGCAAAATGGGTTTGGAAAGGGGTTTTAGCAATGCAGAGGTGATTTGAGGCAAATTAACTTGCAGCAAAGGGGAAAAAGGGTGGAATAGGTTCACCAAAGTGGCCAGATGCCATTTGGTCCCTTTTGAGAAATACACGGCTATTATGCCTAGGGGAGGGAATATACATAAGATTTGGGGTTTTATACACCTTAGTGTTAATACTATTAGGGGTGGGGTAAGATAAGGGAGGTTATATAGTAGAATTAGGAGTTAATATGAATGAAGGAGGGGAATTAGAAAGGGGTGTTAGTGATGGACTAGAGAGGGAAAAAAAGAAGTTAGTGATCCTCTTTGCTGTAATTTCATGGAATTCACCACTTTGTTTGCTGATAGATTTATTGCCTTGGCAAGAGACCTATTGATGCCTGTGTAATGGTGATCATATTCTTTCTGCAACCACAACTGCCTACCCAACTATCTTCCTAGCATTTTTTGTTTCTCTTGGAGGGGCACTTGGACTTGCAACCCTCAATTGCCTTTTCTTTTCTTTGGCTTTTTCCTTTTCTCTCTATCTACTTCTACCCTTATGTCTTCCAAGGTCCCAGATTAAACTTTTGGGAACCTTTGCTTCTCTACCTGAACTACTTGTCTGCCAAGATTAAGCTGTTTGGACAGACCTCTTTCTCTATTCTACAACACAAAATTGAAACATGGCATGATCCAGATTAACTGTTGAATCATCCACAAAAATTGAAATAAGGTCCTCAATACTTGAAACACTTTACCCAGCTCTTGCTTTCTAGGAAATATGGGATCTTTGGGATACCAAAGCAGAGCATATTTGGCTTTTCTCTTGCCAATCATGAAATATGAAACCTATTACTATAGGTATCCAACAATTTCTAGAGAGGGGATGATGTAGATCCAGAGAAGTAAAATCCATTATGGAATGGCAGTGCATAAGGTGTGGTGATATTGGGATCATTCAATGGAATCATGTGATATTACTAAAAGGTTTATAGAGTAATTTTCCAAATTATCTTTACCAAGAACTTCTTTACAAAAGAAAGGGAACTAAAATTTGATTTGAATAAAAATGTCAGGACATATTTGAGAAATTGAAGGAAGTGTCGACTATTGCTATAATTTTTAAACTTGATGACCCCAACAAAGACTTATGTTTGTTAATAATACTTGTAAATAAGTTTGGGGGATTCATACTGCAAAGAAGTTCATGTGGTAAGCTTCCAGTCATGAAACTAATTAAAAAACCATGAGAGGAATTATGTTTCCAATGATTTTATAAATGATATCTATTATACATACCTGAAAATGGCAAGGCATTGTCTTATTGGGAGAAACTTCCATTAAAAATAATAAGGTTTAGACTCAAATATTGTTTGATCTATACAAACATAAATGCTAAGGAAGATTAGTGGTTATCATTCTCTTGATGAATATGATTTTGACATTATACAACATTAAAGGAAAAGCAAACAAAATATTGGATTCTTTCGCAAAAAACTAAATCCTATTTATGTTATCTTATAAGTAGCTGACAAATAGATTAAGGCTCGAAAAAGAAAGAAGTTGCATATTTTGATAAACAATAAGTAAAAAATCAAGGATGAAAATTCAAAATAATATTCTAGGAATGAGGAAGAAATGATTGTCTTAGTTAATGATGAGGATACACTACTGTATAGAGACAAAATGTATAGATACTCGATGACCAAAACATAAAATTATATTTTTCCATAACGAACTGCTTTAAATCCTACAGCTAGACATCCTAACAATCAAAAGCTAATAACCATGTTGAGAAAGGATTTTTATTGTCCCAACGTGAAGACATAAACAAAAACTATGTAGAAAATTTTTTAGAAGTCGGAAGGTTAAATCATTCCATCAACATCCGGCTAGATTACTACAAGCTTTAACCCCATTCTAATAATGGAAATGGGAGGTAATACCATAGCTTTTATCTTTGGTTTACTAAATCAAGTAGAAAATATACTCTATAACATTGTGGTAGAAAAACTTAGTAAGGGAAAACATTTATACCTGTAAAGTCTACCTTCAAATCCTATAATAGAGAGAAATATTCATGACTGAAATCCTTAGATTACAAAGGCATGCCCAAACCTGTAATAACATATTGAGATTGAGAATATTTTTCTAAGTTTTGGAATGGTTTATTTAGGGAATGTGAATAAAAACTTAGCTTAGCACAACTTATCATCCTTAGATTTATGTTCAAATAGAAAGGACTAATCAAATCCTAGAGGACCTGCTAAGAATGTATGTCATTGTATACGCCCACTAATGGGATGACTATCTACACTTGGTTGAGTTTTCCTACAATAATGGTTTTCAAACTTCATCAAATATGAGTCCTTCTAAGGTAATGTACAATGAGATGGTGTAAAGTGCCTTTATTTGGATCATATTGAAGAAAGGATGATTTGTAGGACTAGATATGTTAAAGGAAATGGAAGAAATAGTTAAGGCAAATGAAAAATAAATTAATAGCTCAGGATTAACAAAAAGTTATGAGATTTAAAGAGATTCACAAATAATTAATGTGGGTGACCACATTTATCTAAAGGTGAAACCCAAGAAGAGTACTCTTATACTTGGTAGTTGTGCCAATCTATCACACAAATATTTTTGACCTTTTGAAGTTATCGAGGATAGGCCCGATTTCATATCAGCTTGCTCACTAAAAGAATCATAAAATTTCATGATGTCATTCATGCATTCTTTTTAAAATAAAAATATGTACATTACCCAAATCACAAAATTTCATTGGAAATGTTTTATAGGTAAAACTAAGGAGGTTCTAGAAGAAACTTTATGCATATCATATCAAAGAATGTCGGCTAGAAATAGTCATAGCCCAAATTAAAAATTCAATGGAAACACTTTAGCTTAGAAAGAGTAAACTTGGGAATTGGAAGATGATTTTAAAGAAGTGTATTTGTACTTATTTAAAAAAAAATAAAACTTGGTTGGATTCTAGAATAGGCACAAGCATTGTGTCAAACTTAAGTGGGTGAGGGTGTGATATCCCTGAATTAATCTTTTATTCATAAATATGTATATGTCATTGTGGGTCCCTATAATACTAGTGATTACCCCATTACTATTGTAGTTATACCCCTTATTTATATTGATGTGCCCCTATTACCCCCATATTGTTATTTCTGTGCCCCATAGAATCTCTCTATTGTTATTTTTGATGGCTTTATATTATTATTGTTAGGTCGGCTGATTATATTGTGACTCCTTAGACTCCTATATATAGAAAGGAGTTTTGTCATTTTTATCATCCAAGAATTGTTCATTTATGTAATGTAAAGGAGGTTGACCCCTCGAAGAGGCTGAATTCTAAGGCGTGGATCTCTTTTCTATCTTTTTGGGAGCTGGTTTCATAACATTTGGTATTAGAGCTTTGGATTCTAGGGTTTCACTACTACAAACAGGTCATCGTGGAATTTTTCACTATAACTTTTTTTCTGTAACGTTTCAGAAGTCGCAAGAAAAACCCATTTGAGAAAAATCGCGCTGAACCTTGGGTCCGAATTTCAATCTTTTCGCGCGATTATTTGTGGATATATGATCTGAGGAAGTTGGTCTTTTTGCAGACTCCTGAATTACATTCAAAACAGGTGACCTGGGGAAAATTTTCATAACTTTCTCTCTGGGGATTGGATTGAAATTTCATAAGAAGGTACAGAAAGAGGATGGACTATAGTTTCTTGTATGCATGTTTCAAATTCAAAGGTTGAAACAGTGACTCGTGGCCCGTCGTACAAGTTCGATCTACTGAACTAGTCTAAAAGAAAGTCACTGTGGGATATTTTACACAATAACTCTTCCTTGGAGAATCCAATTTGGGTCAGACTTGTGGCATTGGAAAGAGGACACAGAAGGATACTACTAGTCACAATTTCAGAACTAGATGATCCGAAATTACAGAGATACATCAGATTCAATATCAGCTTCTATAAAGTGAAGAAAAGGTGTGTAGTTTTTTTTTTTTTTTTTTGTTGTAAGCCTGGTTTAACGGAATTCAAAGGGCATAGTAAAGCATTATTATCGGTAACTGATGCCCGAGGAAAAAAAATTCAAACACACCTAGTAAGGAACCTGAAACCTCTAGCATGACTCATGAAGAAGAGGAAGAAATGCTACATGATATATCAAAATTACAAGAACAATTGCAACACACATGTCACGCTCACAAAAGCTAACAGAAGCTAAGATAAGTGGCGTGGAATCTAAGATAAATGGCGTGGAATCTAAGATAAATGGCGTGGAAGCTAAGATGGACAATTTGAAGATAGATTTGAAGACAGACATGGAAGAATTGAAGAAGTTGCTATAAGAAGGGTCACTAATGGTGAAAAGGTAGTAAAGGAAACTCATGATGAGAACAAAAGAAATGTTAATCATGATTCCATAGACGCTAATGTTGGATCGAAGAATCACCATATTCCAAAAATCGATATGAGGAAGTTTGATGGCAAGGATCCCGCCACATGGATATTATAGATGGAGCAATTCTTCGATCTCAATAATGTGCAAAACGCACAAAAGGTACATATACCAACTGTATATTTGGAACCAAATCAGTTTGTATGCTATCAATGGCTTTGCTCTCGTAAACAATTTATCACTTGGGCAATTTTTACAGAAGAATTGATAGCACATTATGAAGATACAAAAAGCAACACTTTTTTAGCCAATTGATAGTCTCAAACAAAAGGGTTCAGTAATGGAGCACATTGAGGAGTTCCAAAAATTGAACATAAGGGTAAAAGATATTCCAGAGGAGCATAGGATTGATATGTTCATAGGGTCTTTAAAGGATAATATCCAACATGATGTTCGCCTTTGGGAACCTGATTCATTAGAGAAGGCATTCAGGTTAGCAAGAAATGAAAGCAAAATTATGGCAACCAGGAAGCATACCACTCACAACTATAAAGACAGAAGTGTTGTTGCCCCTAGTCTTCCACAACCTATAAGGTTGACACCACAACAATTGGAAGAAAAGAGAGCAAAGGGCTTTGTTACAGTTGTGATAGCAAATACAATAAAGGTCATAAGTGTGATGAGAAGAAATTATTCTACATAGATTGTGAAGAGGAAGAAGAAAAGGAGAAATAAAGGTCAAAAGAAGAAGATATACTCCAGGAACAAAGCCTAGATGAAGAACAAATAAATCCGACCATATCTTGTAATGCATTGGCGGGAATTACCACTCCTCAACCATCAAGATAGAAGGACAAATCAAGAAAAAAAGGTAATAGTGTTGATTGATTCAGGAAGCACCCACAATTTTATTCATTTTAGGGTAGCAAAAGAATTGAATTGCTTCCTATATCCAGCACCAGAGTGTCAAGTGATGATTGCAAATGGAGGAACAATAAATTGCTCTGGAAAGTGCCATAATATCAAGCTATCCATGGAGAATATGTATTGACTAGCCAATGATTTCCATTCCAATGGGGTGCTGATGTTGTACTAGGAGTCCAATGGCTACAATCCTTGGGTACAATAGCTTTTAATTTTCAAGAACTTTTCATCAAATTTTCTACGGAAGGAAAGGAAAGTTGAATTAAGGGGTAATGCAGGGAAACCAGAAAAGATAATCAGCTCTAATGGCATGACAAAGCTTCTAAAAAAGGAGCAAAGAGGTGTAATTGCACAATTATGTTCGTTAGATGTTTCCACATTGGAATCATCTATTTCTCTAGATCTCCAAAAAGTCCTGGACAATCATTTCAAGGTATTGAGACTCCAAAAGGTCTCCCACCTATGCGTGATCATGATCATGCTATTCATATCTGATTCCAGGAAGTGTTCCTCCAACATCAGGCCGTACAGATATCCCTATGTCCAAAAAATTGAAATTGAACGTATGGTTGCAGAAATGCTAGAGGCTGGTATAATTCCAACCAAGTTCAAAAGTTATTTCTCAGCTCCATAGTATTGGTGCACAAGAAGATGGTATCATGGCGCATGTTTCCCGGATTATAGGGAGCTCAA